>VXBT01005579.1:225379-613548 GCA_013400235.1 Oriolus oriolus
AAAGGCACAGCTTCAAGAGTTCAGCTTTGGAAAATGAAGAATGTTCACTGCCAAGAGCACTAGAAGCTAGTTAGGGAAAGTGCAGTGAAAACTACCAAATAATTTACCAAATCAGACCCTCCTGAGAAGTGTTTTGAGAAGCCAGGAGGCTAGAAGGAGTTTTCAGCTAGATGTACTTTCCATTTTTGTTCTGATCTTAGGGAAGTTTGGGCATCTGCAAATGAGGAAAAAATCCATACCCTTGGCACACAGGAGCAAGGGAACTTCCTGCACTCCCCTTCCATGCTCGCGCCCTTTGGCAGCAGAGCTGCTTGTAGTTGAACAACTGTTGTCACCCGCAGTGGGCAGAACAGGCCTCTTGGAGGGTTTGTGCTCATCCTGAATCCACAACCACTGAACCCTGGCACAAAATAGAATCACAGGTGGCAGCTTTCACTTATGTAAATGGTAGGAAATTTTTCTGGAATGTTGTGTGAGTAGGGCACTGAGCACAGTGGATTTGTTTCACAGAGGCCACTCCAAGTATTGAGGGGCCCAAGTGAACATGCTTGCAATGGGGTGTTGGCCAAGAACAGCCTGACTGGTTCTGCTGCTCTGGTATGGGGGGTTTGGCCATGTGAAACAGTGTGCTCATGTCTTCAGAAGCAAATTAATGGATGAATTCTTGTGTTAAAAAGAATGAGATGGTATTTTATAAAAAGCTTCCAAAAAGGAAATGTGGTTTTTTTCTAAAAGCTGTGCTCTGCCTCAGCAAATGACTAACTCTAAAGAATGTATTTTGCATTTATAATAACTGTTTAAACTATTTCTCATTTTCTCAAAGCCATAAGGTTGGAAAACTGCATTCCTCCTATAGTAATCCAGATTCTTCTTAAAGTTTCAAGGTAATTCCTGAACAGACACTGATATTATGAGGAAACATTGCTTATCATTTGTGAAAAACAAACCTGACCATCACTTTGGTTAGAACAGTTTGAAATTTCTAGTCATAGCTCTGTAATGAAATTGCCATTAAATGCTTTACGTAGTTAAATGAACTCCTGTAAGGATTTTTAAAGCAAAATTATTTACATTAATGATTAATAACTTATTTCCCACCATTTTAACACTTACTTTTCTTGGATTCTTGTTTTTCCTCCTTGCTAAAGGACCTCACTTAAGAAAAGAGGTCAGTGAAAAGGAATGATTTCTCTCAAAAACAGTTAGCCCCAGAAAAGATCTTCAAGAGTCCATAGAAAATCAGAAGAGATAAGATAATTGCAGAGGATTTCTTCCTAAATGTTTTAAGTAGAATAAAGGTCTCTGTAAGACCTACAGTGGCAAAATTCACTTCTAAAGCCATCTCTTGAATATGTTTCTGGGATTAATCTTGTGTCTACAGGTTTTTGCATCAAAGTCAGTAAACTCAAATTTTACCTTAACCATGCATAGGTATGATTGTGGAGATAGAGAAACAAGGCACAAAGTCAGGATAAAAATGTTTATAGCAAAACCAGTAACAAATACCAGAAACTTCTGAATCTTTAAGAATATTAAAAGTAAAATTATTAATGCTTCCTTGAAAACGTCCATATTTTAGCAGGTACAGAGGATAAGCATATAAAATACAATTTATACTATTAACCTGTCTCTTTCTACAATTTGTTCATTATATTAATAATTTTATGCACTCACCTAATAATTAGATAACTAAGTTTTTTTTCTGACTGTGATCCTATGCCTCTTATAACAAGGTCTATATAACTTTATGCAACTATATTTGGCTTATTTCCTCTCAGAGTAAGAAAATTACAGTAAAGAACAGCAGTGCTGCAGGGTTCCTTTCAAACACATACAAATGACACACTTTATAATATGATGGTCTTGTATTGTCATAGTCTAGCATTTTAGAGCCATTAACATTTACTTGTGAAAATCTGCTTTGAAATATTTATTTGCAAGCTACACTTTATTTCCTAGGTGACACCTTTTCCATCATTTCTACTAACATAGAGAGATAGATGGAGATGTTTCTGGAACCAGAGACACAGAACTAGAGCTATGCTGCAAAGTGTGAATCACCTATCTGCCCTGTGCATAAGAAAAGATTTTCAGATTTTATAAGCGTCAAAATCACCCAAACATTTTTAGAAGGGAAGAGAAGTGGTCCATGAAAATCTGGTCTCTGTAACTTAGTGCTTTACTCTGCTGACATTGTCCACTGGAATAACATTGAAGTTTCCCTTTCCTCTTTTCCACCTCTCTGATCTGTTCATCAGGAAGGGGGAGGATTGCACCTCTCCCCTCCAGCCTCTCTGCATCTTAATAACCCATATGCAGTACCTCAGGTTCCTCCTGTGTTCCTTGATTTTGTTTGGCCAAAGAACAATCTCTGACTTTTTCAGAGTTGTCCATCCTGGGATACATATCCTGACTGATCAGCAAGCAGAACAAACCAAGCAAATGACTATAAAGTTTGTGGTTCAGCCTTTTGTCTCGATTCAGCCATTTGTTTTCCTAACAGCTCTAGAAACATCTCATCCTTGAGATCTCAATAACACCAAAAAGGGCAAAGGAGTTAAAAGCTACTAGAGGGAGTAACAGACAGCTAGACAAAATAAAAATTCCATTACCCTCATTCTCTTTCAAGAACAATAAACCTCGAGTTATTTACTGAGTGCAATAAAGTGCACAGGGCATTGTTAGCACAAAGTTTGGATCCATAAATCACATAAGTATTGAGATGCTGCTCTGAGAGTCTGTAACCATCAAATAGTGAGATCTAGTCATCAAAGGTTGAGAATGCCAGGAAAACAAGAAAAGGATAGAATAATCTATGGCACATCCTCTTCCCCAGGGATCAAAGAACTTACTTCTCAGGAACATACCTGCCTGGTTTGTAGTGTCTAAATTAATTGTCCAGAAAAGTCTGAAATAATTCAGGGTATGTCAGAAGGTCAGATCCTGGAGGAAAATACAAGCTCAAAACTTGGCAGATGGTTTATTAGCTGCTAATTATTCTTATTTCTACTTTACATGATATTAAGTGTGTGCTAGAAGCTTCAAGTGGAAAATCCACACAATAGTTAATGGAGTTCAAAAGCTGCATTAATCTTCCTTTATGGCTTGTGACACTCTTGGGAAGTACTGCACAGCTTCAAGGATGCAAAGGTGTTAAGCAACCTGAGGCTAACTAGCAAATTACAAATGCCAAAGTCCTAAGTGCATATTTCCCTGTGGGAAATCTGTGTTTGCAGAAATGGATTAACTTTCCCCATATACCTGTAGTCTATTAAGAGTTTGAGATCAGTGCACCCTGCAAGTTTGTGACCATGAGCTGGTAGCCTTAAGAACACTTTTCTCGTAGATCCTGACAAGTCTTGTCAACTTGGAAGGAATTAACAGAAGAGGAATAATTTGATCTAAATTATCACCCTAGTAAATTAAAACTAGAACATATGCATATCATAGTCCAACATCACATGCATGACTGAATCCTGGCAGTCAGTATGTCATGATCAATACTCCATCATCTGAAGAATCCTTTTGAACTATTCTCACAGTAACTTGCAGCCATGGATTTCCATAGGCTTGACCTGTGTGAGATAACTGTGAGCAGCGTGCAGGCTGCTTGCTCTGTCCTGTGGATTTGCTATCAGTGAAACCTCCTAACTGTCATTCTCACCAGCTGTCCCCTGACTAAGATGTGGAGAGCTTTTTTACATTGTGCACAGGACTAAAAAAGGTACATCATTCTTATGCTGAAACAGTTCCTGACACCCCCTCCATATAAGAAATGACGAGCCCTTACTGGAGCTGTGGCCGTTTAAGCAAACCTGAGCTTTTTTCCAGTCTGCCTGCCTGCAAGCTGAATACCTCTGAGCATCAGATTATCTTTGTGCTTCGTATTGTAGAACAGTGTTGCAGAAGCCAGCGCAGAGCTGGCTGTGGTCCAGCATAACAGCATTATCATATTTATGTTCAGATATCTACAACTGGCTTGCATAGATTGCTGCTGCCACTGCTGTCTGAAGTGGTGTGCACTGCTATCACTACCAGTCAGAGCAAACAAGGGTTGGCAAACTGCAGGATCCAATATCAGCAAGCCTGGCAGATCCAGTTCACGAATGAGGATCAGCATAGCCTTAACAGAAAGAAATGCCAGATGAAAAGGTAAATTGCTCAGAGCGGATGTATTGAACATATGAGATGAGAGAAGCTGTCAAAGGAAGATGACAATGAAGAGCCATGTTTCACAAAGAAGATGTCAGAAGGCACACAGAGAGAGTGGGTTCTATTCAAGATGTTCCAGAGATTGTTTTTTAAAAAACGTTTCAAAATTTGAGAACCTGGTAGTGTGGAACACCTGAAACAGCCTACAGAGCTCACTGAACTTCCAGAACAGAGAGCTCTATCTGCAGAACACTCATTATCCACATGGGTAAAATTACCTAGACTGGATTTTGACCCTGTATCAACTTCACTCGTTCAGTAGAGATTAGGATAGTAACCATATTATATTTTTCTTTTTAAGCCACAGTTCAATAATATCAGAAAATGAGGAAGCAAAAATAAGCCTGAAGAGCAGTGTCATCATACATACAATGTAATAATAACTTAATGACTTACCCAGCAGGCCAGGCAAAGTCTTATTCTCTGCACCCCACAGAGTATCTTGTGGATGATACCATTATTTCAGCACTCTCTCTCCCAGTCTCTTTCTTGCCCATCAAAGCTTTTCTTGCCTTCATGTTTGGGATTCTGCCTTTCTGTGCCTGACAGTTGTAATGAAGATATGCCACAGTTGGTGACAAGGCAAGTATTCTAGAGAAATACTGCCAGAAGAGATGACATGAAGTAGTTAATACTTGACATTGGGTTCTGGAAGTGATCACCTATATGCAAATTTATGTAATGCTCTGTAACTTACAGAAAAAAATCATACTTGTTTAGAGGTCACCATTAACTTAAAAATAAATGAAAACACTTATAAATGCATGGAAGAAAACAAGTTCCTATTAAAATGTCACTGCAGCATAAGGATGCATAAAGGTGATATGGGAAAAGACAGCATATGTTTGTCTCAGCTTCAACACCAACTCTAGCTGAAAAAGTGTTATGAATTTTTAAAGCTAGAAGTTGTGCTACTTGACTTAGAATAACAAATACGGGGTTTTTAAACAAATAATTGTGTTTTCTTACATACTTTAATGTTCTTATCACTTCAGGATACCTGCAAGTCTGTATGTGTTCTACAATGGAATATGACATTCCACTCCAAATTTCTGAATTTAGGCCACTTCCACACAAAGTGTGTTTAAGCTGCCACAGTTTACATAGCAACACACATTGCTCTATATCACCAGGGTGTGCTGTGCAATGTGGAACATGCATAGCACATTGTATTCTCACTGCAGCATTGGCATTGGAGGATTTTTCTCAGCTATGTAAGCAATCCTCATCTTACTATCAACTTGCCTTAAAGTATTAGTGGGGAAAGAACCTTCTTATGAATATATGAACAAAAAGTGCCTTCTGAGATACATTTTCTGTTATATACTGCAGCTACAATCACAAGAGGCCCTGGATGAAGTCATTGCATATTTTGAAGCAAACAAATGCATTTTAGCAGCAGCAGCATGATCTTTTCACCCATTATTTACAATGCTTTATAATTATGGTAACTATTAACTCTACAGGAACAGAAAAGTCAAGAAATTTGTACCTTCTGATTTTAGGATTTAGTGCAACATAATGTGAAGGTTACAATAACATTCTCATCCTGATACAAAAACCAGGGACAGTCAGGTATTGTCTTTCATTGCCTTTGACAGTCTTTGAATTCCATTCCCTATATTTTAAAAAAATATGCTTGATGTACAGCAGTATAATTTGTATCAGCATAATACTATAATAATTTCAGAACTATAATACAATAAAAACTATCATTGTTTAGAAAGTCAAGATATTCCCATCTCATAATCCAAGGATGCTTGTAACAATCTGTTGTATCACTCACATTAACATTATTACGTACCCCAGAGATGCTGAAATGTAATTTAAAACAGAAACAACAGAGTATTGGGGATAAGGAAATGCTGATTAAAACCTTCAGGATTTCTAGAGGTCACAAACATCCTGGCAGTCTGCCATGATCACAGTTACTGACTAAAGAACACTTTCCAGTTTCCTTGCAACTCCAGGTTAACATAGTTATTAAAATAAACACTTTGAAAGAATTAGGAATTGGTACTAATCACGAGCTCATTTTAGGGGGAGAATGGGAGAACCTTAAGTTTTCTAATATCCTTAAAGCTTCAAATAAGAGTATTATAATATTTTAAAAATGTAAAATGATTTCCCAGTCTTATTTATTAATTTTTATGCAATTCACTGAAGAAATCAGCTTAGTTAGCATTGATGGTTCAAAAATCAGGTATAAAATCTGATTGTATGAAGAAGCTCCTACTACTGAAATGGATATAGGCATTGACAACAGATGTAGGCATAGCCTTACTGCTGTAGGGGAAAAAAGCCTTAAGAGGCTGGATGATGAAATAGGACATGGTGCCTGTGGATCCCCAGTTTAAATACAGTCATAGTGAGTATAACAGCGGCCAGTTTGTAAGTTTGCAGCCTAAACTATGTGTCACTAGATTTCCAATCCTTTGAGCATTAAATAATCTGGAAAGAAACGAGTTTCCCAGTTTCTTAATAGTGTCAGTAACCTGTTCTCTTAAGCAGACAGACTTGCTAAAACAGAGTGTTTATTAGCAAATGTTTAATTTATGAATACACTTGGTCTTACTGAAGAAAACAGAGGTTTTTTAAACAGAAGCATGTAGCTTTACTGACTGACTGCATTTCAGATGGAGTTGTTACTTGGGGGAAGTGGTTCTGTGACAGACTGACAGAGCCCCTGGGCTCTTGGGAAAGGTGGAGTCCTGGTGCTTTCTCTTCTCCCTGTTGTTACAATGAGCTTTAGGCTAAAGTGATCTCAGTGCTAAATTCCCTTTCAGGGGGAGAAAAAAAGGGAGAAGTGAATGGGTAGAGCTGTGATCCACACCAGTATGTTCACACTGGCCAACCTCCATCTCTGACCACCTCCTAGTGGCATGGACTGCGTGGGTTCATAGATTTAAAGAAGAAATTAGTTCCATTAGATCTACGTTCTATCAGGATACCCTCTGTAATATCCAAGTCCTATAATTTTACCTGGCAGCTCCTATAATCAACATGTGGGCTGTGAAGCCTAACTGCTGCTATGTTTCTGGACTAGGAGTCAGATTTTAGTGACAATTCTTTGGGGTTTTTTTCATAAATACTTGTTTAATTTTTTCTTTACTTGCTTTGGTATCATATAATAATACAAACTAGAAGTGTAAAATATGCTTATAATCCTAAGAGTTCTGTTAAACCCTAACTGATAGTAGGAAAAAAGAGAAGAATACTAATGGAAAGAGCATATACTGAAGATTTTGCTTTCATGTGAATGCAATTAGAGCTTTTCCCTTAAGCTAATAGGATAAGTAACTATAGGAGGAAATCCACAGACACTGCAAATGTGCAGGAGGGAGAGAGTAGTGTTTGCTTGGTGTTCAATGGTCCATGTGTAATAAGCTGGCAGTTCCATCTAGTTCCTGCTGGACAAATGTGTACATCAGAAATTCCTGTTTCTCCCTTCCCTCAGCTGCACATTTGGAAGTTTCAGCAGTGAAGCCACGAGGTGAATTAAGAAAGACATGGCTACATTTTCCAAGCTATTTTATTTTTCTGTATTTCTTTTTTTGTAGGTAAATATATGCACACAACAAATACACTCCTATTGCACAAATGGCTGTGAGATTCAGGGTATCAGTTGATTTCCTGAATATCTGTGCATGACTGATCTACTCACATGCCTCTGTCAAATTATTCTAGGAGATCTATTCTGATATTCCTAAACTTTGATCTTTTCCTAAAAGCATTTGCCAACCTGATATAATCAGATTAATACTCTGTCTCTTGAGAATAAAATAATGTTCTAAGAGTTTTCAGTAGTTACTCTGATTCCTGGAAGATAGAGAATAAATGATATACAAGTTGGATCACAGAACTAACTAATTTATAAAAAAATGTTGAAATGATTCCTTAATACTGGTAATTCCACAGAAAATGTAGCATATATATAGCATAACACAGTGATTCTGTGGTAGTTTGGTATGGCACAATTATTGTTGGCCTTAATTTGGGGTGCCTTGTGTTTGGATTTTGCCTATATAAATGTACTTCAAAAACCATGTTGACATATCCACTGCAGCAAACCACTCACATGAGGCTCTCACAACTCTGGACATAACCAGCAGGAGACTGTCAGTTTTATTTGCTCTGTAATATTTTAGCTTGCTCCTGGAAAGGATGTGGACCAGTTTTTGGTAATGTATGATATCCAAACTATGGAAAAGACTGTCAGGCCCATTCCTGCCCAGCTGCATGGCTCGGGGTGAGAAGGGCCAGGAACTTGTGTGCAGTTAGCCAAAAGTTCCCTTAAATAGTTCGAGCTGTGCCACCCTTTTTAGGAACTGTAGTGGGCACCAGGGACTGCAGCCCTTTTCCAGGGAAGAACAACAGGGTGTCACTGACACTATCCTTGGAACAGCAGCCCCAGGAAGTGCTTTAACTCTAGGAGCCAGGATAGAATAACTTCGAGGCTGATATAAAGCCATTGTGGAAATACAAAAGTCTCTTCGGCTTTTCCTTTAGTTATGGACGGTTGTTAATGACAAGGAACTGTAAATATTACATATGTGGGATAGCGATTTACAACTCAACAACAACAAAAAGCTATCAGCAGTCTTTAATGCCTTTTTAAAAAAAAACTGTATGGTAAAACCATACAGTTTCTGAAAAAATTCTTAATGGAAAGATTCTTTTTGTATAAAAATGTTTAAAGCACTACATATGTTCTTCTTTCTCATGAGACAGTGGCTGCTGACTCTCCAATGCGTTCTGCTGTAGCAAAAGATTCACAATTCCCTATTCAGTCTGTAAATAGGTTCATGCTTGTTATATCATTGTTTTGTCCTCCAATATTCTTTTCAGTGCCTACATGAGATCCTTGTATGCCTGTGATATTACTGATCTAACCCAGAATTTATACTTTCCATCCTCAGTACTTGCAGGTTTGAAACAACATTTGACATATTTGAAATGGGGGACCTTTATATCATTTGACCCTTTTGTTAATGGGTCATTGACCCTATAAATGGTCCCTACTCTGTGGAATGTGTTTTAATTTGCAGGCAATATCTTGGTAACCTAACTGACTCCCGCTTTCCTATGGAATTTCACAAATCTGACCCCCACTCTGTGGAATCTCTCTAATTGTTTAGATGCAGAGTGACTTGTCATTTGCATCCCATAACAATTTCAATTAAACGATGCCACATGGCTTCATCATGCTTCCCCCAAAATATCTTTGCCATCAACATTTCTCAGAGTGGCAATTCTCCTGAGCTTTCCAGAATTTATAGGTCACAGGTAAAACAGCATGTTCTCTGCAAATGTTAATGAGTTTACAAACTGCTGAGTATTATAATGATAAATTTGATCATATTTCTCCTCTGACTTTGCACAGTCTTGGTGCTGCAATATTTTTAGCTTATATCTGCTCTCAAAGGGCCCAATCCAAAGCTCATTGAAGTCAAGGAAAAGAGGTGTATTAAGATTAGCAGCTTTTGATCAAGCCCGAGACAGTCAGTGCCATAAAAACATTATCTGTGCACATCCCTTATATGCCACTGACATCTCCTTGCACCACTGTGAGTTACTGAATCTCATTTTCTTTGCAGCTTTCTGCCTGATCAGGGAATCTATTAAGTCCAAGCAGTAAAGGCAGCTGTCTTGAGTCAGATAATTTTCAGCTTCCTACATAAAGGGAACTAATACAATATCTGCTTTCTGCCCACATCACTGTCATAACTCACGTGGTACGGTGGAGGGCTTTCAGGGAGAAGGGCAGAATGTGAGCAGTTATTTCTAAAGCCCTGGCCCTGGTCAATCCTCTGCTTCTGCAATAGACTCCCTGTCCTGCTTTTACAGGTACTTTCACCAAGCTTCTTGGGCACAAAGTAATTGCTATAGCTCTTAAATGCATCCTTTCCCACCTGAAAGGGCATGGTGCAGACTGGGAACAGGAGACAAGGTTGCATTTTTGTTTAGCATCTCTGTCAATACAGATACGAACAGGGATCTGTAGTCTGATGTCTTCCCTGGGCATTTTAATATCTTTACAGATAGAAAGTGACCTGTTTATTTCAGGAGGGTGCAGTTTTCTTGTTATGGCATATGATGGCATTAATATGTATCATCTGAAGTTCTAGTAACCAGACCTAATTTTAGGGAGAAACAAAACTGTTTACAGCTGCTTTGGTGAACAATCTTCCAAGTTCACTTAAAAATACAGATGACAAAACTAACACTTTTCAGATGAGAATCTTCATGAAATACAAACGAAATACTGAAAATGCCTAGTGGTAACATATCAGCTATCCTTGTCACTGAAAAATGTGTCTTAAACACCCAGGCCCCCTAGGTTAGTCTTCTATCACAAGGCCAATAACAAAATCACTAAACCTGTAAAGAATTGTTCACTGTTGCCTGGAGTTATTAGTACATGTGTGAAAAAAGTTTTATTTAATAGTTCAGTCAGATGCTCTCAATTATGTCAAAATTTCAAAATCATGTGGCCATAAAGTGATTTAAAATCGGCCTTGTCTGTGACATTTAAAAATGGGGAAACTATACCATTCATTTTTTTACCAAGAGAAATAGAGGTTAATGGAAGATGAACAAAGTAAAGCACAGTCTTATGGGAACAAATCAAACCTTTGGAAAGGAATGAATATATAGGACTACTTATGGATTATTTTTTCTTTCCTTGTTTTTGCAAGTCATTAAGTTTACTTCTACATTGCTTGTGGACTCATAAGCTGATACAAGTTACTGGAAGCACCTGTCACCTCTGCCAAAACTGTTCCCTGTTAATGAAATGGAATTTTGTGAGGGTTTCAGTATCATAACGCTGGGTGTCACCTGTGGCAAAGGTCATTATCTAACAACACCAAATGTTATCACATAGACTAAGTCTTATGCAAGCATCAGAAACTTCCCTTCGTGTTACCAAAGAATAAGACAGGTGATGTTTGGTTTAGGCACTAGATGGACTTCTTCAGAGGTCTGCAGAGCATTTAAATAACAGATTTTATCTTTATGATGAAGCTGGTTTTGAAGTACTTTCGTTTACAAGCCCCAGGTGTTTCTGAAATGCAGTTCAATGAGTATTTTACAGTTTCCTAAGAGCCTCCACTCTTAGTGAGAAAGGCAAGAGGATGACTGTTTCATTTTCTGTTTTCCAGTTTTAGTAACACTCTTGGTAGAAAGGGTAACACAAGCAGTAGTCCTTTCTATGCAAAAATAATAAAAGACTCTCTTCAAAGGACAACGTTAATCCTTCCCTCTTCCATTCCACTTAGTTACAGTGAAAAAATACAAAATTAAACAAGTCCTCAATAATGGAAAAATTAAAATTACATTTTCTGATCTCTTGTGTTTTCTTTCCTCCAAAGCCTGTGCTCTGGTCAGTGTAATATATTGTGTGAAAACACAATGTACACACTCCACATACTTTCTAAATACCTGGTGAAATGGCTTTTTGATTTTTCAGGGCATAGGATGAATGTGGAGTGAATTCATAGGAAAAGCTCTATATAGGATCTCTTGACAGGTGTAAATTATTTTTTATTTACAATTTCTATGGCCCCTAGTTTTATTTTCTCTTCTCCCCCGCTGTCTGAATTCAATATCAAATAAATTTGCAATCCCACAATGTTGCTTCAAGCTTTAAAGAAATGGACTACAGCCAATGCCAATTTTGGGCAACTATCCAAAATCATACACCAGCCACAGAGTGCAAAGTAGTTTTTGTCACCTTTTTATCATGTAGCCACAAATTTCTTTTTATTCTCTCCATTCCCTGGAGGAATGACCTCCTTGTCTGGGTTGCCCCCATCTAGGAAATGTGCTAATTATTATTACTTAGTTTCCTGACATGAATTGTGTTTAATCCTATGCCTGATGAAGGCCTGAACAGCAGTTTCATGCACAGCACGTAATGTTTGGAAATGTAAAGCATAAGGGCTGATCCAGGTAGCATATGGCTCATGGTCCTTCTAGCTCTTTGTTTTGATGGTGAACTTTAGAAGAATGGTATTCATTATTTTCTATTTCAGTGTATCAGAAATTTCTGTCTTAGTTTTAGAGAGATACTAGAGCCTGCTTCCACAGTTCTGACATCCTTAAACACAACTTCATCAGGGAACTAAGCAAGTCAGCAACATACGTGGCAACAGCAATGCTGCTGTTTCAGTAACAATAGGAAGTGTGTTTTGAGTCTCAAAATCTTACCATTTGCACTATGCCAATCTTGATTTTGTAAACACAAATAAATACAACAAATGCAGTCTATTAATCTTGATTTTGTAAACACAAATAAATACAACAAATACAGTCTATTATTTCAACATCTACTTTAAATGTAATGTATTATATAATGTATTGTTTGAGTTAAAAAGAGTAAATAATTGCATTTTAATGAATGATCAGTGGATTTAAAAATATTTTGAAAACAATATTTTTTTTATACCAACTTTACATAGCAGGGTAATTACATAAGTGGGAACATCAAATAAACAGTTTAATGTCATATGCCTTGTACTTCTGAAAAATTTTATGGCTATAGTTTACTACATCTTTGACATTACTATCAGTTCATTGTTTCTTTCTACAGTGGTCATGTCAGTGTTTTTAGCATGAAATATCAGAAGTATTAGAAAAGTGAACAGGCACAAATGTTTCTCAAATGGTTAAGAGACTCTTCAGAAGGTCTATAGCAAGTCCATGTCTAATAAAATCAATAATCAAGTGAATTTCAGACATATAACTCTAAGATCTAACAGATCTTCTGCTTCACAGTAACTAATACTTGACAGCTTTAAAAAAGAATCAATCCATGGATTACTAACATTTCAGCAGAACTTTGTTGTGAGTTAACTTAATGTAACTGAAAATATTTCAGCACGTTTAATTCCATATTATATGGCAACATAATCCCCAAGCCGAGTATCCCCACCCAAAGCACTTACATTTCTGTCCAGTGCTTTTCAATGAATAAACAGTTTGGCCAGTGGTTCAGGGAGAACTGCTGCTGGTTCCCATGGGAATGTGCAGGTACCCTGTCCAGCAGGTGCCAGTGATGCCTGTAGCAAAAAGCTGTTCAGTCTGAAGCAGGTTAAGTTAGGAGAGAAGTTGATCCTGAAGTATAAAACACAGCTTTTTGGAGTAAAAAGAATGTGTTTAAGCTGGGTTTAAGAATGCCATCCTGCTGACAGTGAAACACCAGTGCTTCTCCTCCATCTCCTCCTGCAAAGCTAAGCAGAACTTTATTTTTGGTGTAGATTTTGTTGAGGACTGTGAGGGGGTAGTGTGCCTTCCATTTATAGTACACCCACAGGTTTTGTTATTGCTCTTTTATTAAAGGCATGATGGACAGAATCATTAACTGTGTGGATTATTTCCTTACATAAGGAGAAGAGAGCATCATGCTGTGATGGTTCAGGGGTGACCAGCAGTCCTGGTACTGCCCTGCTTCTCTGTGGGTACTCCCTGCAGCTGCCAGGCCCTGCTGCTGCTACTGGGTCATTCCACCTTTATTCTGGATCACAGGGCTTTGCAATCACCTGTTTCCATCATCCTGCCGTGAGCCTGCAGCAGTGTGGGGTGCAGTGGGTCTGACAGCTTCCCCAAAGCTGCCCTCTCATACATCCTGCAGTCCCATTGCTTTCTGGACAGGCAAAACTCCAGGCTTTCCCACCTGCTCCAGCTGTCTCCCAACTCCCATGCTTGCCATGCACCACACTGTCCTCTACAACCCTGTGAGTACAACAATCCACAGTAGCTCCTTTGAAATAATGCATCATCCCTCAACACAGAGAAAGAGAGAAATCTGGCAAAAATATTAAAGTTATGTGTGCCTGGCTCATTTTTTCAAGAGCTCAGTGACCCCCATGCCTCAGGTATATGCCAGGAAGCCTGTGGTTTGGGCAGGTTGTATCCTTCTATTCTTCATGGCTGTAGTGTTACCAGACTGCATTTTCAGCAGTGGCACCACTCAGAGCGTGCCCATTTCAACCCCTGGCCATTTGCCTTTTCCTGCCTCCCTACTGAAGTGTCACCCTCCTCCTTCCCCCACTGCAATCTCACCACTGCTTCACAGCTCTCTTC
Source organism: Oriolus oriolus (assembly GCA_013400235.1). Lineage (NCBI taxonomy): Eukaryota > Metazoa > Chordata > Aves > Passeriformes > Corvidae > Oriolus > Oriolus oriolus. Next base: position 239,678 of record VXBT01005579.1, read on the forward strand.
AGAGTCAGACTGTAATGACTGTAAAACAACTTTGCAACCCCCCCTTGTGCATGAATTAGAGCCAGATGTGTTCCCCTCACAGAGTCCTCAGTGTGGCTTCCCCAGGCGGGGCTGGAAGACCCCTGGGGCAGCCAGCTACAGCCTGGGGCCATGAACCAGCTCTTTTGTTGGCATCCCTCCACTTAGCTGCAGGCAGCTCATATTTATTCTGTAGACACAAGCTTTGTTTTCAACAATTTAGTGTCCTTTTGAGTTTGAAATACAAGAGAAATAAGCTTGCTAATGTATTTGAGGCAGGAAGTGAGCACTCCCCTAAAGTAATGGCTATTTTCTAAAGGTCTCTTAGTTCCTTTAAGGATCTCTGATTTCCTTTCTTACTGATTTCTGAATATCTCAGAATTAAACAAGAGCAAATCCGTTCACATATTTCAATATACCAACAGAAGTTGCATAGGAATAAAGAAATTGTACATTAATCCAATGTTCTTCAAGTATGTATACAGACATAATAGACTAAGCAAGTAATTCCTCCTAGAAGAGATAATCCAAGGTTCTAATTTAAACAGTTCATTTTACAATAATCTTTTCTGTTTTGTCAGCCTAATACACCTATTAAAAATTTAATCTCTTCATTGTTTTAGTAATGTGAACCACTATTTTACAAGTGTTTGATTGATGGACATAGCCAAATGAAACAACAAGTTTGCTTGCCCTCACAGGGATTTTAAATAACTGTTTTCATTCTATGCCTTGAATAAAATAGTTTCTTTCCTCAACAACACAAGGGACAAACAAGAGAAATGTGATGCCTGTGGTTTTTTTCTCCCTTAATTTTCTAATATTGGCTTAGAAGCCTTTCAATATAAAGAACTCCCAGCATATGCATAAATTTTTTACCATGTGGTGGTTTTGTTGAGTATCTTAGGAGCTCTGCGAGGCAGGTTTGGGAAAAGCACTGCTATAAACCCCCCAAATAAGTGTGTTTTTCTAACTGAAAGACATGAACAATCATCCCAACAGTGGTCAACAGAAATAAGGTTTCAATCCAAAAGGCATAAAAGACTGAGTGGGAAACAAAGTGATGTTCCTTTTACAGCCAATGACCTTTTATTTATGCCTAGGAGAGCACCAGCAATGGTGATGCAGGCCGAGGAAGGACTGTGAGGGCTACACACTCCAGAGTGACAGCACTTTGTCCATCAGGGGCTTTCACAGAACACACTGAAAAGAAGTAAATAGTGCCCTTGCTGTGGAGCCCACGCATAAAGAGAACTGTTAGCCTTGCTTCCCTTTTTCTTGGAAGATGCAGACTTGGTCTTTTTGATTATTTTTGCCTTTTCTTTCAGCCTTGCAGGCAATCATGGAAGGAACTGAGCATCTCAATGCCCACATTGTGGAAAGCAGATATTCAGTCTTTCCTTTATAATGATTTGCACAATGATGTTTTCTAAACAAAAACCAATAGGTTCCTTTCCCCTCTTTTTTTTTCCTGTCAGACAAGCCCTTCTAATGGCATTTTTAGAAGTGTTGGTAGCTTTTGAACTTGCCTCTTTACCATCATTCCCAACGTGGCTGTTATTACCAAGGAACATACTTGTGACAGAGGATCTTCTTTCCATGATATTTTTCTAATAGCAAATATCGTAAATATATTGATTTTCATTAATTAAGAACATTAATAGCAGAGCATTAAATACAATTATCTCATGAACAGAGAAAGCCCAATAAGCCATTAATGACTTATGCCAGGATTCAGACCCATTTAAAGACCCAGAGAAAGCCCCCTTTGTTCTGCACCGTCAGGCTACAAGATGCATCACCTTGACAAAACCAAAATTGCAGATGTGCAGCATTTGCTGCCTGCATTTAAGGTCTTTTGGCACCAACAGTGACAAGAAGAGTAGAAGTAGGAATATATTCAAGGACCATGAAATACAGTCAGCTACAATTTTCTCTCACATTTTATATATTGGCATAAAATAATGAGATCAGCTTCTCTCAAGAAAAGTTCTTGAATATTATACTACTCTTTAATATTATATGTGGCTATTTGATACTATTTTTATCAGCTGTGCAAAATATATTAAATCACTAAATATGGTATTTTAATATGTGTACACACACATAGATTTATGCATAAATTTATATGAAAATAATCCTACTTAGACTTCAATAGATGGACTTAACTAGATTTCAGAAAAGTTACCAATCCATGGTCAAAACATGCATTTTAGAAAAGATTTTTCACAGTGTGAAAAGTGCACATTGAAAGTAGATATATAAATTTAAAAATAAGACACTTCTGTTATTACTGCTAATAGATTCTCTGCTATCTTTTAGTGGTGATGTAACTCTACATGCCTGTCCTGTGAATACAAAATTCTATCTTTTGCAGTGTTCTTAAAGTCATTGTAACTAAACCAAATCATTTTTAAGACATATTTTCAATTTTCCCTTTTTCACAAGCTCTCCTTGTTACAGAAAATGCCCATAATACCAGTAAAAAATCCAATTCAGGCACATTAGGTAGCTGAGCAGACTGAAACCACTGATTGTTATTTAACAACTTTGCAGAGCTGCTGTGTAAAATTAATAAATGATTTAATAGCTTATAGGAAAAAGTTAGAATGCTTGACTTCAGTTCCTAAAATTTTTATAACTGACTTTATGCTTTCTAGTAATGCTGAGCTTGTAATCCTATTAGTCAGCTCTCTTTTTCAAGGTACACTAATTTGAATGCTTTCGTTATTTTTCCTTGAATACGCGGATTCTGTGGGCACAGTTTCAGGTCCGTTCCCGTTGGTTTGTGTCCCTGTGCTCCTGCAGCTGGAGGTGGCATTTCTGGGAGAACAGGTGTGTGGCCAGAACATCCCCGTGACTCAGTAATCCCTGGCTGCCAGAACCACCTCCTAGGACTCTTGGCTGCCAGTTGTCATTATATTTAAATCCACTGTTCTTCTGTGAGGAAAAGACCCAAACCTTCCTAGGCTGGGCTGAAGATCCACCTGGATCAGCAGATCGTGTCTGCACAGCACACGGAAGGGAGGTCGATGCTGGCTGTATTAGAAAGGTTGCTCAGTATCAATTTAGAATATTCACAGGCGAGTTTGAAAAACCACTGCAAGTGGGGATCAAATATTACCCGAGATGAAAGGAGAGTAGTGAAAAATTTGCTACAGGTCACTTGTTTCAAGAAGACCTTTACTTCTGCACTGTGGTACAGAGTTAACACCTGGAGGGTCACAGCACCAACCCTTGCCATGAAGTCAGTTATTTCTGGATGTCATTACTTATTATTTTAAAGGAGGATCTTTAAATTGGTATAGCTCATTCTTTAAAATGAGAAGCCCATTTTTAAGGGCTGTGGCTTTTAGAGCCTTTCCCATATCTCTTTCACAAACTTCTCATACAGTTAAGGTATTGTTGCATAGAAGATGCACAAAAGCACTGATCAGCATTTTAGTGAGAAATTACAGAAGTTATAAAAAGTTTTGTGCCACTACCGTGGAGATAAAGTCAGTTAAATCGTCCTTTTTCAGAGGAGGAAGAGTTTTCTAACTCACAGAAAAAAAATAAATAAAATGATATTGTAGTAGCCATATCATAGATGTGTGCATAATAACTACCTAAACTAATACAAGTTTTTAAAATGCTGCATTCTTCAAAGTCTTCATGTACACAAAATACACTATACGACAGGCAATACAGAGGCATAGAACCAAAATTTAGTGTGAAAGGGACCTTCAGAGGATATCTGGTTTGATCCTTTGCTCAAAACTAGTCTAAATAGAGCAGGTTGCGAAGAGCCGTGTCCAGCTGAGTCTTGGGCACCTCAGGGGCAGAGATTCTCTAACCTTGGTGGGAACCCCGTTGCAATATTTAACACTTTTCTGCAGAGCAGCATCTGCAGCTTGCACTGCTGCATGAGATCCCTTCAGAGATGCAAGTTACCATACTTGCTCTTGCTGAATTGAACAAGGTTCTGCTCAACCCATTTCTCCAGCCTCTCCATGTCTCTCTGAAGAGCAGCCCCTTCTTCCAGTGTGTTCACTGCTGCTCCCAGTTTGGGGCCATGCACATCCTTGCTGAGAGGGCACTCCATCCCATTCTCCTGCTCACTGCTGAAGACATTAAATGACACTGGTTGCCTGCTGAACTCAGCACCATTGGTCACAATGCTTTGGTTGTATCACTGCAGCCAGTTTTTCACGCATCCCTATCTCATCCTTACCTCATGAATTTGGTTTTAAGGACACCATGACAGACTGGGTCAAAGGCCTTGCTGGAAAATAAATTATACAACATCCACTGTCCTCCCCTTCTCTACATGGTTGGTAACCTCATCTGAGAAAGAGACAGTTCCCTTAAAAGCTGTAGCTTTACCAAGATGAAGTAAATCATGATTTTTTTGTGCAATAAGTTGAGTTGTTACTGTTTCACTTGCATTCAGTAAAATGAAAAATCTGACACAGAATAAATTCCTAGTAAGTTGAATGTACTTTAGTACTACAAGTCAGTGGCTTTGAATATAGAAAAAAGCTACAGACAGGTTTGTAGTGAGAAACATCTCCCTGACTGAAGAGAGACAGAAGCAGCATATTATCAAATATACAAGAGAACCACGAGTCAATTAATTTCACAGACTGTTATAATGGAGGTATTTTGCTACTAGTGTGCAAAAATTATTGAGGTACTTTATTAAAACGCAGATAAATAACATCTCATTTGTTTTCTGAGGATATGTAAATAGGAAACTCAGTAAAAAACCTGTTAGTCTTTGGGACTCATTCTGTAAAGTGCTGAGCAAACACTTACTGAATGAAATGTGCCTCAGTGTATAAAATTCTAATTAGAGTAATTGAGCTTTGATAACTGCTATGTCATTAAACATAGATTGGCTTTAAACTAATTGTATTTGCATTGTATTATGATTTCTATTAATTAATGCATTAATGTTTGTATTCTGCAAACTCTTTTGAAGTGAAACATTAAAGTCTGTACCACTTAATCTAAAGTGGAATGCCCTTTGAATACAAACCTGGCATGGCACTAGTAGAAAAGGTTCTTTAAAGGAACATGGTGCAGATCTTCCTGTTCATGGCTGAGAACAGCTGAGGACCGGTGACTGTGGCTCTTTGGACTCCCTCCCTCCTAATGCTCTCCGCAGCACAAGGCAAAGCTGGGGTGCGGGTAGGGATTGTGCCAGCTGCACCAGTCCTGCAGTGCCCCCTAACCTGCCTTCTCTAACTGTGGCAGAACCACCTGCTAGCCCAAAGCAGTCCCAAACAAAGTGGTGAGAGACCTGCAGTGGTACTGAACACGCCCAGATGAGTTCCTGATGTGTTCCTTTTGGGGCACTAGGGGTACATGCCATGGAGTCAGTGCTGACACAGAACTCTCCTGTTGGGGAAATGATGAATGCTCTTTTTCTTAGTCATGCCAGGTCCCATTGCCAAGCCATACTGCCCTTGGCTAGGAAAAACCCCTAAACAACACACAAACAGCACACTAAATCCCAAATGAGCCTTGTGCAGTTTCAACCTGACGGGGAACCTGAGGCTGCACATTGGTGTGTTCAGAACGGCTGTCAGCAACTGTTTGCTGTGGGAATTCCACTTTACACAGAAAGCCTTCTTTTTGTAGAATTGTTCTGGCCTCATTTCATTTCAGTTCTATCAACAGACAACAGTCAACAAATTTCTTAAAGCCTACTTTCAGGAGCTGGCATTTCAAAATTCAAGTAGACTAAAATAAAATGATTAATTATATGTCAGCTGACCATTAATTTTATTTAACAAACCAAGTCATCCAGTCTTCTGATTCATATACATTGACTATTCAGTGGCTTCGCATAATTCTAGAATGGAAGGCAAGAATATGAAGATTGCTTTTCTCCTAAATAATTCTTAACAGCTGGAATATCAGAAACTCCATTTGCCAGACAACAGCACATGTCCAAGAGCTTGCAATGCCTCACATACTGCAGGACAGATCTCACTGGTTCTGTCCTGAATGCTTGCTGGTGTTCAAGTATTTCTGTTAAGCCTTTCAAGATAATTCTAATTTAATTCACTAACTGATACCACACTGATATTTGGACTTCTAGAAATCTGGAGTCTCTCTTTTTGCCTAGGCATCTACTGCAAATGTTCTACACAATGTGAGTAGTTCTCTGTAAACTCTGACCAAAAATAATCCTCAGTGGAGGTGAGCTTTATCTCCAGGGTTTATATCAAAGTTGAATGTGAACTTCTCTGGAACTCAGGGCTTGCAGAGAGGTTTTGATTTATATTCACCCGATATTCTCAACCATGTGTGAGGAGATAAGGATGGTTATTACTGTCACATATGATAAAACCAAAGATAAACAAGAGAATCTCTTGAAAAATCAGTGCTGTACATTTTTCACTTTTAGATAGGAAAGAACCCCAAACAATTAATATCTTCTATTTATTTGCTGTACTCATTTTACTTGCATAGTTTGATTTCCTGTCTCAGTATCTTTGACTTTGGAGTTTTTTACACTTTTATAGTGAAGTCTCACTTACCCAAGCCACTGCATAAAGTGGTGAAGAATTGATACCCATACCCCAGCTCCCTCTGACCGATGCATTGGACTTCAGGGATGCCGGGAGCTGTCTTGGAAACCTCAAGGGAAAAGCAGAGGTGGACATTGTGCTTAGCAGGTCTGATGCCTTTAAGATATGTTGAAGTCAGTGCAATTTGCTGCTCTGTGCTTGCCCCTGTGCTCCTTTCAGCATGAGTTGGACTTACTGTAGACTGGACTTGCTACTTGACTTCCTGAGATCTGAAAATCTAAGATGACAGGATAAATCTCTCTTTTTCTTAGACAATATTTTCCTGCGTCTCTAGGAACCTCACTGGGTGACCTGCCAGATGGATATTTCTGTATAGATGGAGATAAAGTGGTGGAACCAACTTAGACCAACCAAGTCTCCCAGCATTTAAAAAATTACATGTCCAGTGGTATAACATACTTTTCATACCTGCTGAAAACTCAGGTTGCCTTCATAACAAGAATCCCTCTTCTAGAATTATGCTCTACATTCCACTAGATAGCTTTGTATAATTGCATATTATTGGCTATTTTAAATGTAAAGCAACATAACCAAACATAATGTAGTTTAAGTGTAATGACTTATTTTTACTTCTTGTACTTTTGATATCTGGCAATTTTTTAAAGTGCTGTTTGTCTAAGACAGTGCCAAGAAGTTATTTTTCAAATGAATCTCTCTATGCCAGAAATACAAAGTGTTTATTTAGTCCATTTACAGTATGGATGTCTATCTAAGTGATCCTTCATGTGTTCTTCAAATATGCAAATACCATAATCCTTATACTTAAAGAAATATCTATATATCCTATTTCAAGATAGAAATGTATTCTTACTGCAGCCTCATGAAAAAAATCAAGACTGCCTCCCTACAGTGTTCAGAGTAACAACTCTGTTGATTTTGCGCAATTGAAGTTGCGATTAAAGCAGTGCAGGAAAAACTGTGACAAACAGAGCTTATACACCACAGATGTAAGAATTTACCACTTTTTCATCAGGAACAAGGCTAAACACTACATTTACTTCACACCCGATAACAGAGACAAAACTAGTTATTGCCATTTGTGAAATGGCCACAGTAGGGCAAATGATTCTTAAAATTTACAAGGGGACCAACTGAATGAAGGAATTCTAGGTGAAAAATGTGCTGTAAACAGAACTCTATAGATGAGAGAGTGCAGGAGGCAAAGTGCTGCCTTGGTGTCCTGTCAGCCATCCCATTCCACAGTCACGTCTACAGCCCTTACGCAAAACCACAGGAATTCCGCTTTCTGGAGTGTATAAGTATCTATTAGTTAGATGAACAGAATTCTTCATAACAAATAAAAACCTTCTATTTTGAATGATAGTTTTAACAACAAAATGGGAAATGTACATGGTCTGCACAATATTATACGAAGATTAAAGGTGACAGAAATATATTCAAGTTCAACAGATTTTCTTGTGGTAAAAAAAACTCCATACAATACTTTTAAGTGCTGAATAAAATGGTTTGTGACAGAAATTTCCTACAAAGGAAAAATTGGAGGAGGCATGTTTCCAGTGTAGGGTGCATATATTTGACATACTGTAAAATTCACAAGTATTTAATTGTGTTAGTAAAATATGTGCAGTGAGCTCCCTGTGGCTTTCAGCCAGTGTCCTGTCTGATCAGGCTATTTTGAGGTAAATGTTTCAAAGTCACAGGCAGCCTTTGCTAAATGCTCATAGTCAGCCATACCTGGTGATTCCCAGTGACTTCCCTGGCTGGAGCACTGGATGGCTTTGGAATATGGAGCCCTTTGGTGAGCCCTTTGCTCACACCGTAGCTACCCTGCAGGACTGTTTGCTCATTGCGAAGGCACATGAGGATCCCACAGCTTGGGGGGGTCTCAGCTCTTGCCTCACAGTTGAAATTTGGCATTAATTAGGGAGGGGAAACTATAGCTTGTCAAACAAAGCTGATTGGAGGGTAATTTAGTTTGGGTCACAAGCTGGATCATCCAGCTAAATTTCATCTAACCTTTGGGCATTGTGCTTACTTTGTGCATGTCTGGGAGGAAACAAGAACATAACAGGTTATAAAGAAAGTAATATTCCTGCTCATAGATTTTCTGTCTTTTATTAAACGTGTCTTGACTGGTGGATTCAGATATATTGCTTTGTAAATGTAATTATTTTTTCCTATCAGTATTAGGGAAGGAAAGTAAGCAGGATTTATGAGACACTTTAGAAGAGGATTTGAAGCAGACTGATTAGTGTATCTGTCTTAATTACAAAGCAAACTAAATAATATGAAATATTAATCTGTTGTTTTCAGACCAAAGAATCAATACACAGACTGGAAGTTAATTTTTTTCTGTGCACTTATGTCAAGAAATGAAGACAGCTGTATGTATTTTAGGATAGTTCTGGAATCTGGCAATTAAACTAAAACAACCAAAATACCATTCCTCCAAAATAAAAGTGAGGAACTTCAGAGAAGCACTTGATTGCTTTTTTTTAGTTGAATTTTTAAATATAATCTGTTTTCCCCTTACTTCTTGCAATGCTGAATAAAAAGCATAAATAATTTAATTGAAAAATTAAATTAAGGAGAATCAATTTGTGACAGATTTATGAATGTGTATAATAATGGCTGCTCTTAACAAAATTCTGAGCAGCCATACTTAATTAAAAACCAGATTTCCTATATGATCAAAATGGACAATTCCAGAAATACTGCTGGGGTTTTTTTACTTCTTTGGTTCTGGATTCGCTTTTCTTATTGGCACCCTGAAACCATATCCAGAAATCTCAGCCCTGCAGAAGATTCTGATTCAAACAGGGAACTTGTTGATGTACAAAGGAAGATATTCTCCACACCTTAGCTTAGACTTGCAGCCAAATTTTTCCTCTAAGTTCAGGAATTAAATTCTTTTCACTTGCATTTCTCCTGGGCACTGAATACAAGTTTCAGTCCTTTGTCTCTAGAATCATAAGACTTGAAGCCGTGCCCCAGATATGTTGTGGTGCTGTTTGTGCTCTCCTGGCACACCAGTGAAACAGGGAGCACCACCCTACCTGTGCTACAGAGTGATTGGTCTGAATGTGCAGCAGAATTTTGCACAAAGACAGCTCAGTGTTCAAGTTTCTAAAAGATAGTGTGTGAACCAGGAACTGATATACAGGATTTCACTGTGGGTTACAGTGGTACAGAAAGTGAGGCAGAATAATGCAGGCGAGCTGCCAAGCAGGAAAGTAAAAATTTTCAGCACAGAAAACACCCTTAAGCCTACAGCTTTACCAGTAATGGAATAAACTGAGGATAATTTTCTGGCTTGTGGTCAACAGGATGGCCAAGCCCACACCCACACAGCTCAATTCTCACATCCCAGCCAGAGTGGCACCATCCAGACTGCTCGTGGGGGCAGTGTGTGGCCTGTGCTGTCCCCCAAGCCAAGCCCAGACCTGAGGGTTGGTGCTGCTGCCCACGGCAGGTCCGTGCAAGCTGTGACCACTATGGACAGAGGATTCACACTTAAGGAAAGGAAGGAAGTCCAAGCAGATTTTCACCAAGGAAGTATAACTACACTAGCCTAAGATTATCCCAAGTTAGTTTTAACCTCTTTAAAATGTTGTGTGGAAATTTTGTTGCTTTGTGCTAAATGGTGTCTCAGGGCACGCACACACAGGGGTCCAAATTAACCAGAGCCAGGGCCAGCACAGGTCCTGTTTGGGAGCAGCTGTTGCAGGTAGATTATTCTACCAGCATCAGGGGATTGCGTGGCTCCCACTGCCCTCTGGGGCTGCCTCAGGACGAGTCACGGAGACCACAGTGCTGAGGGTGCCTCCTCCATCCTGCTCCGGCCCTTCCCTCCTCCCAGCCCGGTGCTGCGGCACGGCTGCTCTCCAGATCAGGCATCCAGCCTCCGAAGCACTAAGGTTTTGTGACTAGGATTTGGCATTTAAATGGCTTTTATTTTATTTTCAAGGCAACATTTTTTGCTTTTTCTCTTTGAGTATCAGTTATTTGAGGATGTCAGAGACAATTTCCAAGGAAAAATAGAATCTGTTTTTCCTCTCCCCATCTCTCTGTATACATGGTCAGAGAACCATTTTTCTCTGTATTCTTTTCTTATACAGGTCGGGGTTATTGGTTCATTTGTTCAGCCAGTTTTGCAGAGCTGTCCTTGGTATTCAGGGACAAATGATTCTTTCCAATCAGCAAAAGGGAGACAAAAGAGATAATCCAATACAGCACTAGATTTGCAAGCAGTTCAAGGTCTTACGAGGCTTAAACATCTTTTTGGTTTTTTTCAGAGAGACGTAGAGCTTTCTCAAAGAAATATATAGAAAATTCTAAAATTGAAATAATAAGTTTTAAGTGTGGAGACAGCAGAGCAGAGGCAGTATATGATTTTCTTTCAGATTCTGATGACCTTGTCACTGTAATTATGAGCAAACAGTCCATTATTGTTATGTATTTAAAAAGACAAAAATTGCCTCTACATTTCTTGAGTGCCAAACAAAGGGAGTTCGATATTATTTTATAAAGTACTTGGAAACACCTGATACAGTTCCAAATTCTGAGTTCAAGCTGCTGAAAAAAAAGATGTCAGTAAATTTTCAAGCTACCAGCCTTGGGCCAAGATAGGTCTTGTGATAGGCCTTAAAAAAAAAAATCTCTAAAACAAAGAAAAGCCCCTGTAGATGCCATTACTGCTGTACCAATAGATGCAATCTATTTTCTTTTTCTTTTTTTTTTTTTTTGCATAGCAAAGAATTTCACTCAATTAAGAGTGAAATACACAACTGAGTTAACATGAAAAGCAGGAAGGAATTGCTTAGGAAAAGATACAGGGAGTAGGCCTGGAAGTGTCAACCATCCTTTCTTTCCATTGGTTTTTGGTGCTCAGCATTTCAGAAGGTCTGACTAGGACCAAATTAATCACTTGCATGCAAATGCCTGCATTATGTCACTCCAGTTAATAGATGTCATCCTTTTGCATGAAGGAAAGCCTGAAAAGAGTTGCATCATGTAGAGTGAGAGTGAAAAAGGTAGCCTAAACCCCAATCAGATCTTGAAATTAAATACTTTCTCCCTCTCTCTTCTGCCTGCTAATATCTGCAAAATTTTCTTTGAACTTCTAAACATGGAAGAGATCAATTTAAAGGCAACATAAACAGAGGTGGCAGTGAGTGCATGATCTTAATCTACTGGAGTAGCTATAGCTTACTCAGACAAAACTCCTTTTAGTCTCGAATTTGGTGTGAAAAAGAAATATTGGCATTGAGATGGCATCGGCTGCTGGCTTGTGCTGGTGGCCAGTGTGGGGTCTGTGCATCAGTGATGTTTAAAGGCAGGTTCAGCTGGAGCTGGACCCCTTCCCTCCTGGCAACACAAACTGTCCCAACACAAATCAAGCCCTGTCAAGATTCTGTGTAGTCCATGAGCATAGTATAAACCAGCAATAAACCTGCTTAACAAAAATCTTAGCCTTCATACCAAGCAGCTAGAATTGTACCTGTAAAGCTGGATGCAACTGCTTTCATGGAAAAGAGGGAAATCAGCTGAATGGGTTTATGAAGGTTCACTTTTTTTTGAGGATTGTAAACAGAGAGGTGTAGTGATGAGATGTGTGTAAAAGTCTTCCACCTTTTTCAGGGCTGCACGTTTGAAACAATGAAATATACGTGTATGACAATTTCTGATCATTTGAATTATATATTTGAATGCTTTTACCAAAAGCACTGAAATAGTAGAATAAAACAATTCTGTAACACACATTTTGTGAGGTAGATGCACATTTGCAGCATTCTGAGGTCTTCATAGTTCCTTTCCTTCCAATGGCCTGACTCCAACACTTCATGTTAGCTGTGTGTTCAAATTTCTTTGTTAAAGGTAGACCTAAACTGGAATTCTTTGTCTAAGAAAGGCTCATCCAACCTTCCATTTATGAATTGAAATAGATCTTACCTCAGACCTTTCTCTTCTGAATGACAGAAAATTCCGGTTTCTGCTTGTGAAGAGAATGGTGTCAGAGAAGTTTGCAAGTAAATGAAATGGTGAGCTGAAAAAAAAGAGATGCCTTGTGAGGTAAAGTTCATAGTCAAGAGAATAATACAGTTTCCAGGTCTCCTGTATTACCCTTTTCAGGTGAAAACAAATCTTCTAATACCAAAAATAAGATTTAGCTACTAAGTCTGAAAAGAAATATGAAAATAAGGGTGCTTTCAAAGATCCGCATTCCATTCCATAAAGTTGCTTTGCAAGCATTTGAAGATGTGACTAAGGTTTAAAAATCCCCATCCTTTTAATGAAAAATAACTTGTTTCAAATTTTCTAAATATTAGACATAATAAGGATTTAGCTTCATTTAAGAAGAGGGCTTAAAATACAAAGGAATACTTTTAGCTAAGGTTTCAAAAGCAAGCCCTTCAACTTGCTGGAGATGCATCTTTCCCTCAGGCTCTGGATCAGGCTTGACTGCCAATTTGGTAGCAAGAAGTGTTTTCAGTGAGGGACTCTATTGCTACCTTACTGCTAACAGCTACAGTTCTAAAAATAAAGTTACGACTCCTGCAGTGAGCAGTAAACCCTTAAAAGAGTGCATTAAAATTGTCTTTCTGAGCAGATTTGTGTTGGCATGCATTCCTTTCATTTGGAGATACCTGGATCCAGCAGGATTTGTGTGCTGTATGAAATCCAGTTTTGATCTCAAGAACCTCAAAGGTTTATCAGAGCATATAATACTAAACTGTATATTTTATTAGGCAAATCTGTAGTCAAAAAACAAAGCTTTTGCACCTTCAACATTTGGTTGGACCATTGATGATCACACCCTAGGCTTTTAGCAGGCTCTTTGTTTCATCTGCTGATCCTGGAAGTTGCTGCTTCCTTCAATGAAATTGTTTGTTTTCAGCAAAATCTAAGTGTGGCAGTTACATCATGTCACAAAATCCCATTTAACTCTTCATAGAAAGGGTAAGTAACAGAAGCTCTGCTGAAGATCTGATTCTTGTTCCTGGCTTTTTGTTCAGCTGGTTGTAACTGTGGGCAGCTTAGGGAGGCCACCTGCCTCAAGGGCTTCCAAAACTTTTGCCTCCCCTGGGCAACAAGACACAGTTTGTCTTAATGGATCCAGATGGTTACTAGAGATTAGCATGGCTCAGGTGTATTGCATTGATGATCATTCTCAGTCAGAGCAGGCAAGCAGTAATTAATTGATTCCATCTGTATCTACATTTGGGCGGCAAGTGATTTACAGTGACCGTTACTGCAAAGCAGCAGAGGGCACATGATTAACAAGTCAGCCCTGATGGGCCACAGGGATGTGGAGAGACTGACACAACTTCCCATAAGAACATTCATATGTACAAGTTAAACTACTGCAGAGAACTTACTGTAGCTTGAGGTTTGAATCCAGAACACACATGTAACCTTGCTGTGCTGTTCAACTGTAAGAATCACTTCATGACAAAATTTGTCCAAATACAGAGTCCCTGAAAATAGTATCTGAACCTACTCTTGAGTAATTCTCGGTTAGAAGGTCACATCCCCTCAGAGAAGTGAAACATTCTATCAAGGTTTACCATTTAATATCGAACCAGAGATTCTCTGTCTGTGACCTATTTTAGGAAACACAGAGTACAAGTATTACAGTGCATATACTGAAGTTGTCTTTCATTACTATTTTTGGAATACTTATTATTCTGATAGGTTATTACAATTACATATTCATGAAAGAACAATGTAACTTTTTCTGACTGCTACAGAAGTTCCAGTATTTACTGTAAGTAAGGATATTCTAGAGATCAAAATTCAGACTGTTCAAAAGTTGGTCTCCTAACTGTCACTATAGATGGTCAGAGTTATGATCCATATCACATAACGTTCTTATTTTAAACCATTCAGGTGATTTAAGAGCTTTATGCAATTTACAGAGTTTTGGTGCATTTCATAATTTGTTTCCATAGGACAAATGCAGAACTCTCCTCATTACTAATGACAGTTTTTCTTCAAAGAAAAATTTTCTGGGATTAGTGTTTGAGTACAGTCAGTGGTTCTAGACTGATGGGCGAATTTTGTGTTGTGAAGGTTGACATTTGTTTCATCATATTTTAAATGTGTTTTTTCTGAATAGTCGGTACATTTTGAATAGAAGCCTAACCTATTCTGTATGTGGATTCACTTGATCAGAAACCTGCTAAGAAGAGCCAGGTGACAATTTGATGTTTGAACACAAGTTACCTATGTGAAAGCCAGGACTCTCTCTTTTACACAGGCAAACAGAGCTCATTCTATTATTTACCACTATTCTGCAGCCCTGGTACAGGATAGGTGACTGTAGTATTTCAGTGTAGGCCAATCTATAATTAAAATAAACTTGCAAGTAATCTACTCTGACTGTGCTGTAGTAACAGCTGTCAGATTGAGCAGCACTTTGTAAATCACCTTCTGTTTAACGTGCAAGTGTTAGAGTTATTTATAACTATGCCATATAAACGTCACAAAGGGTGTTTGGTGATTCACAGATGATAACAAAGAACATACTGTGGGACAGACAGAGAAGAGAAAGCAGCATTTTTTTTTTGTTTAGACAGAACCATTCGGAGTGCTTTACACTCTTCCAGAGCAATTCCTTAGGGTATCAGCATCACCACTGGATTGGATTTCTACACACTTTGCCTGAAAACCCAGCTCTGCTGAAGCCAGCAAGAATTTTGTCCTTGTTCTTCCAAGGGCCAAACTGTCACTGATAGCTTTATGTGACAATTAATACATATTAATATGCAGAACCACAGAATGAAAATGTAAGTCTGGTGGATTTGCATCAAGTGCAGTAATTCCCCAGGTTTTATGCACCTCTGAACCATCAGGCACTGCTCATACAAATGCCTAAGTGACACATATGCTATTTTGCTAAATACATTGTAGATGACAGCAAAAAACTGGCCCAGGGGTTCCACCAGCCTGAGAGGAAAAAGGCAGGTTCTGGCAAACTCACCTGAAACTGTGCAAAGCAAATATTTTTATTTTGACAACCGAGATCTCTTTAATGTCAGGATTTTTACAAATTTAGTGAAGATAAAAAAAAAAAAAAAAAAGTCAGAATATCATAGGAGAGAAAGTCCCACTCTGTTCAAAGCTTGATAAAGCCCAGCTTTCCTCCTTTCAGCTTTTTGACCAGAGAAAGTGTTTGCTCTGTGACCTTTACAACTCTACCTAGAGAGCCAGCCTTTAAATATATAGGATAATTCAGGACAGGTGTTTCC
This sequence comes from Oriolus oriolus, assembly GCA_013400235.1. NCBI lineage: Eukaryota > Metazoa > Chordata > Aves > Passeriformes > Corvidae > Oriolus > Oriolus oriolus. Next base: position 255,489 of record VXBT01005579.1, read on the forward strand.
TCAGACTTTCAAAATACATATGTCACTGGCTCCATAATTAGATGTTGCTGATTGTCAGGGAAGGGAATTTACAAATATATTTAATTTTTAATCTAAAGTCCTTTGGTTACGGTCTTGTGCCTGGTGACCTTAAACCTCTCTCCTGACTGTGACCTGCGCTTTGTGATTGATGACCATCATATGCAGCTAAAACATAATAATGTTAAAAGCACTGGTAAGTCTAAATCATCATTAGCTATATTGAACTGATTGCTGGAGACTTGAGTTCTGATGAACATGGAAAAGCTTTCTTCCTGGTTCCAGGGGGCTCTCTCCCCTTCAGCTGTTTGTGATATTTGATTGATTGCCTCACTCAGGAATGACTGAATCTGTCAAAACTGGTAGAAATTAGATTTGCCCAGAAGTTTATTCTACAACCTTGGCAATGAGCTGGATTAACTAGATCCATGGACCAAAATTTTGTGCTGGAGCTTTTAAGGAGGAAAGCTTGTGGACTGGTTTTCCAATACTATAATATTAAATATATCTGTGTGAGACCCTCAGCCACCAGCTCAGAGCAGGTAACTCAGCATCCTAAATCCCTGACCTGATAAGCTTTCTACCAAAGCTGCAATAAAAGGTAATAGCTAGAACCATATATGCACGGGCTGCATTTTCAGATATGAAAGCTTTTCTAGTGACAACTAAACCTCATCAGCTCATTTAGAACAATGAATAATTATTACAGAGACGAGCAATTTTTGCTTATTGGTCAATTTTATACAATTGATCAGAGAGAGAAACATTGTTTCAGTTTCTAGGATCCTTGTCATGTCTCAGTCTTGTATAGCCTACATCAAAAATGTACAGCAGGCCTATGGAGAGGGGCTAAGGTAGTATAGCAAAGGCAAAAGCAACAGAAAGAAGATTTCGTTTAAAAAACTAAATATTTATCAGTTAAAAATGTTTCTAACCAGTAGCACTTTAATATTTGCACTACTTTAACCTCAGTAGGGCTATAACATTTTGTCACAAGCATTGAAAACAATTGCAATTCCTAGTCATTGAATGAACTTAATTCCCTGTGGTTGACAGGGGTAGTTTCGACTGTAGTTACTCGAGATCGCACTGTGGATGATTCCAATGGCAAAAAAATACTTAAACCAAAAACTGCAGGTGAAAAACAAACTTAGTATTAGACCTACAATTCATTAATAGACATTAAAATTTTCTTTGTGATTGTTATGTAACAGAAAAGCTACTGCTGCATCCAGACCTTTTTTCTTTCTTTCTTTTCAACTTCAGGATTTTTTTTTTCTATTTATTGTTCTGGTTTACTCCTGTTATGTAGCAGCTCTCAGAGAAATCATATTACAATAAATTTGTCCTTTCAGAGCACCTCTGAAATGTCGTACTATTACCTGGTAGCTGATACAAATCTATTCAGCTCATGTGGCATAAGTTTTAACTGCTTGTTGAAATAATAGCTTGTAGTTGGCTTTGACCAGCATTACTACTGCCTAAAAACTGCAAGCTCAAAAACCACTATAAAACAAGTAAAAGTCCCATAGGCTTTATAAAGGCAGAAACAGTCAATCAGATAATCAGATCCTCATAAAGCAGGCCATCTAAATGTTATGTTTATTTAAATTCTCCACACTCTTTCTTTGAAATGAAGACACAGTGTCCACATATCCTTCACAGTTCATTAATCTTACCAGGATCCAGTGGCATATTAATCAAAGCTCCTGAAAGGAATGCTGTCTGCAGCTGACTGGAGTATACACAAATTGTCTCATTGCATTTCTTTGGAGAAGCACGTTTATCCAGCACAGTATCCTTAAGGATTTAATTGCAAACATAGGCATCCCCCACATTTGCCTAAATAAAAACACAAAGGACCTTTTGTCAAGAATTCTTTTGTTTGCTGAAGGTAACTTTGTTCTTGAAGAAGAAAACCAAAACAAAACAGAATTAAAATTCTCTGTTGCACCTCTTTAAATTTCACCCAGGAGTTAATTTATACCTTCACTGGGCTGGTGAAAAAGAGATGAGCTGGAGACACCTGCTGATCAGGTGTCTCACAATTAAAGAAAACAAAAATGACTATTAGCAAATAAAGCTCTTTGTACAGCTTGACAGTTGAAGGGTGTATATTAAAATATGCAACTTTGGAGTGTACCCTGGAGCTGACAGACTAACTATGATATCGAGGTTCAGGAAGAATAATGATAACAGATGCTTTGGCTTTGCTTTCACCGCTTTGACTGATGGCTGGAAATCAATACCACAGCTGCCATAGGAAGTAATGCCATTGACTGGGTGCTCACTGCTTTTTCCATCTTCAGGAAATAGACTTTTGAAGTTGCATGTTATCAGTCATACTTTAATCACTGTTTTGTGTTTTATCAAGCAACAAATATTGATGTTGGAGGTACTGAATTTTTAATGCCATTTTAATTCCTTAGAGTTCTCTGCACTCATCATAATAATCACACCTTAGAACTAGGCTTTAAAGAAACCATATGCACACTTTTAATTCTTGCAACAGCATGCTGCAGACTGCACCTACTTTATTGTATTTGTTTGGTTTCAGAAGTGTCCCTTTCTTGTCTCCTCTCCCCGTTTGGAAGGTTTCACTTTGCTGCTGTGTGCATCTTTCCCAGGACACCACCACTAGCAGTCTTGAGCAAGTCCTAATACCAGGCATTCCTTAAACTGGTTTTCTACACACTAAGAGCACAGTTAATGTGCTTATGTTAATAAGACTTCTCCAGTGTCTTGTAAATCCCAAACAACAAGTAGAAGAAGTACAAGTAGTTTTCTAAACTTTTCAGAATTAAATAGAGGTGTAAAATTCAGAATCTGCTTGGATACAGGGATAGTGTTTTGGCACAGGCGTTGCAGTATGGAACTACTAAAGTAAAAACAAATACAAAATAAGAAAATACCCACCAGAGATGAATTTGGATGAGAGCTGCTTCTCTAACTTTGAGCTTCCATGAACAGCTACAGACTGAGGGAGCCCCGCACCCAGACCTTGCAAAAAGTGCCCTCCTCACCCTCCCCTCATGATCCACCTCCCAGACACCTGGGGCCACGGCTTTGAATTAGACTCAGCCAAAACCCCTTAGATGGGAGGACTGTGAGGTCTGTAGGCAGTAATTAAATCAAAATAGCATTGAGCTTCCTCTCATTTTATTGAGATTTGAGCGATAGTGGAAGAGTCAAGTCACGAAACTGAGATACAATAGGATAAAAAGCAGTATAAAAGTTATATGAAAACAAACCTGCACTGTAGAAATAAGGTAATATCCAAGGTGTTTGGGCTCTTTTATCTGATCTTTAGAGGCTTTTTTGAAAGAATATTTTGCAATCACCAAAGACTGCATACCCCTGTTCTGAGTAATGAGGATATTTGGAAACTGAGAACTTATGCTTAAAACATACATATTTAAAAAAAATAGAGCATATATAGGTGCAATTACTTTATAATTTCTCAAAATTTTAAATAATCTCTAAATTGATATCTTCAGGCATATGTTATATTTTAAATATTTTCTATGTTTTTCCCTTTAAGAACAAAAACAAAAAGGGAAAAATGTTTTTAATTTTAATTCCTGTGTTGCTGGGATTAAAGTTTAACTGGTTCAAAGGATGTACAGGCCAGAGAAGACTGGTTTATGGTGGGAATAACTGAACATGTTTTCATGTTTAATATAACTGAAGAACAACTCCTTCTGGAGGCAGCTCTTGCTGAAAAACTGTTCTTAAATCCAGTTCCTCTGGAAGGAGAATTAGTGGAGCAGGAGCCTGCAGCTGTTCTGAAAGGCAGCTCATGGGCTGCATTACATTGGACTTGTTTGCAAAAAGACAACTAACAGGATCCCTTACACTTTTTGCTACTCTGCTGCTTTGCATCTTTAGCATAATAATGGATGTATATATCTCACCTCTTGTAGATTTTGTAAGTACTAGGGAGTGCTATTCAGTAAATGTAGTAACGCAGGAGCACAGAGAATCTGGACAAGATCAACTCATGTTTTAGTCATATGAATGAATCACTGTTTTCTGAGTACGGAATTGTTAATCAGAATTGTATTACAGAATTGTTTGGTGTTAATCTGCAGCTTGGTAAAGAAACAGACTTGTTTTACCTGCAGGACAGAAGAAGAGATGGGGTCAAGTAACCCTTTCCTTGCCTAGCTTGTGTCTTGGAGGAGCTCTTACAGCCCTGGCACAGCTCTGCTGCTTCTCACCCTCATGCTCAGGATTCTTCTTCCTCCTCCACCCTGCCAGATGAGGCAGACAGGAAAGGTGTCTGGCAGCGAGGAAGGATGTGCTGTGCCCTTTCTCAGTGTCCCTGCAGGAGTTGTGTCCCCTGAGCCACAGCTGAACCACAGTGTTTCTGCCTCCCTGGCTCAGCCCTGGGCTCGTGTCCCCTCCATGGGGCTGGGGCTGTGCGAGCCCCTGCAGTGACCACGGGGGGTTTGGATCCAGCCCTGGGGAGGGGTCACAGTTTCACTCATCAGCCTAAAGAAAGGCTGGAAAACCTGGGGAGCAACGCCATTGCTTTGAAATATTTATTCATTGAATTTTCATAGAAGGGACTCTGTCAGCCAAACACTGTGTGGTATAAGGAAAGAAGACACTATTTTCCAACTCATGAATCATCTAATGAGTGTTGGCATTTAACTATTGGGAAATAATCAACCAACCCCCCAATCAACAAAAAAGGTAGATAAATACCAAATATAATTTCAAAATCACATCACATTTAGGCGTGTTGAATGAAGAAATCTATGTTTATGTGTTACTGTAAGTATTTTGTTTACCTGTGTTGTTATATTTTTTTACCATATGTTTTTCTGTTTATATGGCAACGTGCTTGTAAATCAGAGCACAGATTTTAGCCAACTAGAGCATAGAGATTCCCATTAATTCATGCTAAAAACTTTTTCAAAAATCTGTATTTCAACAAGATGAATTTTTGATACGGCTACCAAAGGCTATATCATATAACATCTTTTTTTTCATTCATTACCTCTACGGTTTTCTGCCTTGCAACCCCGGTGGTTTATTTATAGTTACTAATTTTATCTGCTGTAAAACTTACCCTTTGGTCCTCTGCACAACAAATGTCTTGGGGTAATAATAAAAAATAATCTGATTCCCTTATCTGAAACGTAAAATATTGATGTTGCTCTACTGTTGCCCACAAAAAAAGGAAAAAGTAACGAAGTTCAGTCATTTAATGGAAACAAATATTCAAAAGAAATAAGTGCTATGCTATGCTAAGGATTTTATCACTGACAAACTTCAGTTGCTAACTTTTAAAAGTAAAAATGAGTGAGGAAGGATTCCTAATATGTAAGCAGTGAAGTTTTACTGTTTCTCTTCTACATTCTAAGAAAATAGTTTTGCTGGTTTTAAGTTAGTCCCTTTGCTTTCAGGTATCAGACAAATCAAATGCAGCCACACAGAACTCCACGCTCGTTCTGAAACAAACATCATTACAGAGGCCTGGAGACAATAAATGTCTGTTTAGGAATTAGGACACCAGAAACTACTTGCCAGAGGTAAAATGATCTGCCACAGACAAGGGAGATTTAAACATGAGTTTAAATTACTCACAGAGGCAGCCGTGGACTCTTGTTTCTGACTCCTTGTGTTGTCCAAACATGAACACTGCAGTTCAAATGAGAGTTGATCTCAGCTCAGCCTTGTACTGCCAGAGTTTTTTATTGTATCCTTACTGGCCTTTTTTCCTCCATTTGTCTAAGAAAAATGTTTAGAAAAATTAAATTAGAAATATCTCAATTTATAGATTGAAATTATAAAAATATTCTTTCCTCCCCAAAGAATACTCTAGAACTTGTCCTCGGTGTATTTTTCCCAAGGTATCTTGTTTGCTGGTACAAGGAATACCAATGGAGGAAGGATCTGCTCTTCCTCACAAACAGGCTGACAAGTTTCACAGAGTGAAAGCTGGTAGAAAGAGCACACAACTCAAATTTTCCAGATCTTAGTCAGTATTGAGCTTTTTGTGCTCTTTTATTTCAGGTGAAAAATTTTTAGAAAATTATTAAGAAGTTGCCTGGATATCTCTTCCAGAAACTTTTCATCAGAGCTTGCTCTCAGGTGGTTGTCCCATGGAGCAGCCAAAGCAGGCAGTTACCCATGGCAGCAAACTGGGACAAGAAAAGAGCTGGGTCCCTCCTGTTCACTTTTCCTCCCCCAGAGCTCTGACAGCCAGACGGGCTCTGCTTGTAATGGTGTGAGAAAGATTTGACAAACTGATGGGTAGGCCACCTCTGCCACCACACAGAAAGCCTTTCCCTTCCCAGGGGAGAGGACTAAGACCATGAGAAGGAGGCAGCGAGTTGGGGTTTGAAAGGGAATTTCCTGCTGGGCAGACGGGAGCTTGCCCAGAAAGAGATCACTCCACAGCACAGCTGGCTCAGTGCGAGCTGCGGACACTCTGGAAAACTCACCCTGCTGTGAAAGACCACGGGCTGTTTCTGGCAGTTGGATTGCAGATGTGTGGAGGGAGACATGGGGCTTCATGGAGGCCCTGTGCATGAAGGACCAAAAACAGGACTTTGGGATCTGATTGAGAGCAGAGGCCAAAGGAGGTGACATTTACAGCAGCCCAGTGCAGTTCCCAGGAGAGGGGACTGCAGCAGTGGTTGGGGTGGGAACCTGTTGCGGACCTTCATGCCCAGCTGGTGCTATTAACTCAGCCTTTCTGGCTCCCTCTCTGGTACCAGACGCCACAGAGTAGGAGCAGACGTATTTCCTCCTGATGTCATTTCCAATTCTAATTTCATAGAGCTGCGAAGGGAGAATGTATCAGAGGAAGGCTCCTCCTGTTACCTCCCACCCCATTGTGTGGGTTGGTACGTCATCCTTCAGTTTCTTGGGAAGGAAAGAGGAGTGTGCAACACTTGCTTTTGTATTTTAATTTTCTTTTCCATGTCGTGCCTCTGTATGTCTCATGGGATCACTGAGTGATTAGCCACAAACTCTGACTGGTGATCCCTTTAAAAGCAGTTTGCTGTGCTCCTCTAGAAAACCAGACTATCCTTCAGGCAAAAGCAGCATATACAAAACATGATGTATTTGCAAAAAATGTGCCTTTCCTTCTTTGAAGCTGCCTGTAATTACATATCCAGGGAATAGTTTGATGTTTACATTTTCAAGTATAGGACTGCTTGTATTTAGCATGATATTTTTCATCTTTTCCCTTTCTTGTTTCATTTTTTGTGGTCATAAATTAAATTACATTATGTTGCAAAAAGAATGAGGATTAAGAGCGAGTCACAGCAGCCCTGAAACAAGAAGCCAATAACCAGGAAGGCACTTTTAGGTGGTGGCCATGTCCCCTGAGCCTTCCGAAGGAGATGCCAGCTGGCTCGCTCTAGCAGCCCCCATTCAGAAGAGAGCCTGGCTATTTCCCATGATGTCTGATGCCCAAAGGGATCTACTGACTAGTGTGACATCACTTCTTGGGGAGAAAAACTGGCCAGCTGCCACAGCCTCTCCCCCCTGCAGCCAGACCAAATGTCTCCTGCTCAATAAAGCTGGCTTTGGGCCCTTGGGTTAAATTCTTCTCTTGGATTTAGGACCATGGATTCTGAAAACCTTGGTTGGTTTCAAAGGAGATATTATGAATTTACACCAGTTTTCTTGTGATCAGAAGCCAAAGTGAAGTCTAGAGTACATAAAATAAATCCAGGCTTTTGGTCTAAATTTATAAGGTTGCTTTAGAAAGCCTTCAAACAAGATTTATCCTCTGGTTCAAAATACATTTCAGCTGACTTCATCCTTGTCAGCCACTGAACAACACCCTAAAAATCTTCTTTTGCTGCTAACACAACATTTATTATTTACATAATATATGTGTATATGTGTAAACAGTACCATGGAAATAATTTCTACTATAAATTTACTGTCTTCTTTAAAAAAATTATTGTGACTTTCTGACTATTCTTGAATTCATTTATTGCTCTCAAAAACATTCTATAAAAATTTTAATAGAGCAATTTATACTCTTTACATTGGGAGTTAATTTTCTTCACACAAATAGACTGTTAATGACTGTTAATGCAATTTTATGGGTGCAGACATGAGCCCCAAATAATGGTCTCTAGGAACTCTGCACTGACATCAGTGGGATTTGTGTGCTTCTGCAGGCAGAATTATGTTGTTAATTTTTGAGCAATATTTGTTTGTACATTTCGGTTGTCAATATCTTGGACATTAGAATTAGAGAAGCTGAATGATGCTTGTTATAATTTGAGCCTTTGAATACTTAAAATATTCTTTAACTATTTTTATATATTGTCTGGAACAATTCCTGCTTTTCTTATCAGATGCTTTAATGGATGGTCAGTATATGTGCTGTCTTGTGCTATGGTAGGCATCAGCTGCTTGGGACATCATTTAGGGCTCCTGGACATTTTTGAAGAGATGCTGTTGGCATGTCAGTGGGTTTGTCTCTTGTTAGGGTTGTTTAATCCTGCTTTGTGAGTGTGTTCTCAACTGCAAACACTGGGAAACTTCAACCACGTGAGTTATGTTTACCCTACTCTACTCCAGGAGACTTATTTTTAGCTAGAGAAGGCTTTAGACAGAGTCTAGCTCAGCAAAAAGGTGGGAGAAAGGCATAGGAAGTGGCAGTGGGGATGGGGAAAAGTGGGAACTCGAGGGAAGGAAACTAATTAAATTAGGGTTTAATTAAACTAATTAAAGTAGGGTCCTGGAAAGTGAGCTGACAGAAATAGAATAGAACTGGATAAGGAAGCAGAACCCACGGAAGAAAGTTTTTGGAGGGACGGGGCAAGCCTTGGAAGTGGTTTCTAGGAGTTTGCTGCAATACCTTTCCATGGATTGCAGTGAGCCTTACTTGCCTGTAATTCCCTGGATCCTCCTTCTTAAAGAGAGAAAAGTCCCAGTGGTTGGGAAGCTCTCCTGCCCACCACAGTGTTTCCAGGCTAGCAGGCAGTGCCTTGCTGTGACCTCCGTGCTCCCTCGGCACTCGTGGGCACAGCCTGTCCTGTCCCCTGGGCTTGTGCACGTCCCGTTTCTTCAGTGCTCCCGAACCTGACCTTCCACCAAGGGGAGTCTTGCTCCAAACTTTCCCAGTGGTGTCAGAAACCTGGAGATTCTTGAGAGAAGGTCTCAGCAGTAAAGGTAAGAGGCAAAGAGAGTTACTGAGTACAACACGCTTTTCCATGTCCTTTGGCACCAGGGCCTCAGCCCCACTGAGCGCTGTTCTCCTGTTCCACACTGATGTACTTTTAGCAGCCTTTCTGGTTACACTTCATGTAGCTCATCAGATTGAGCTCTAAGTGAGCTGTGGCTTTCCTAACCCCAGCCCTGCAAGCTTGGACAGAATCTCTTTGGGTCAGCTGTCTCTGCTTCCATTTCTTGCATGCCTCTCCTTTATGGTTGTGTTTATCAGGAGCTCCTTGTCCATTGATGTAGGCCTCCTGTGGCCTTTGCTTGATTTTCTGCTCACAGAAATGAACCATTCTTGAATTTGGAGGTGGTGATCTTTGAAAATGAGGCAGGGGAGTTGCTGGAAAAGAAAACAGATCCTAAATGTTAAATGCTGCCTCAGAAAATCCCATTATAGCTCTGCATCTGTCAAAGGTTTCTTGTCCTCCTCTCATTAAGTGAGGCACTTTAACCAAATTTTTCATTGCCATTCATTTATTTTCTAGGTGTCTGTCCTGAGCTTAGGTTCTGATTGACAGAAATGCTGAGCACTATTTATTGCAACTGAGATGAATAATTTCTAATTTGAACATTAAAAGCTTTATTGTTTTAAACACCATGCTCAGAGCATCTCAGCAGCACCTCCAAGTTAGAGGATACTTTTGACCTTCATCTCTGTGTGCCTCAATTAAATGCCATCCCTTATCTTACAAGACTTTGTGAAGTTAAATTAATTAGTCATTGTGAAGCCCTCAGAGACAGCAGTGATAAATGAGACAGAAAAGTCTATGCAGGAACTATTGCTCTTCTGAGACGGTTTGAACAGTGAGAAACAAACAAGACTGGTGCCACACACAGCATAGAAAGTGTGTCAGAAAGTGCTGAGGAGCTTTTTGTGAGAACTGTTCACCCTTGGCACATAGGCCGGGGTCCTATGGAAAAAGTGCCAAGAGATTATGAAAAGTGTATGCATAAGGAATACAAATACAGCTATGCAGATAATCTTAAATGTTGGCATTTCCCAATTTTAAATGATGATTTTGCAGACTTTGAAGCATTTCTACGCATAGTTATGGCAGTGTATTCAATACCTCGGCAGAACAGGTGGTGACATCTGAAGGGTTTGTTGTATGTCACAACCCTTCAGTTTTTCTTTAATTTGTGACTCATAGTTTCATTAGTATGCTCCCGTAATTAACACTCAGAAGTTTTTTCACTAATGAAACTACAAGAGTGACTCTGGTAGAATAAGAAATGATCTCATTAGAAATAACACATTTCTTAGACACAATACTGAACTCAGTATATAGTTAATTATCTGTGTTTTTCTCTGAAGTGAAATATGTATCTTAAATGGTCTCTAATCACACATTTCACTCAGAGCTTTCACTGTATGCATATCTTGATTGTTGACAAAAACATGATGGAAAACATCTATATTGCAAGGAAAAATTCCTGTTTTCATTAACATAATGGAAAGGGCTTTCTATAAAATTATGCTTCTGAAACCACTGCACCCTTGTCATATATTTTGTTATGTTCCTTTATTTTCACAGGTTTAGAGCTTGGCTATAAGCCTAAACTAGAAAATTAAAATGTGAACACTCTCCCCTCTTATCTTTCCAAAAATCAGATTTTCTAGTGCCAACTTTTGAAGTTGCAACCACGCAAAGTTATCCTCTTTCTAAAAGATGGAACATGCCCTTCTGATCCCATACTTGCCATTCAGACAGCAAAGAGTATTTTCTTCTGTTCACTTCAAAGAGATTTAAAATTAATGAACTTCACAACTGAGAATACAAGATACTTGAAATTTTGCTGTGGTTAAAACCCAGCTGAAACCATGGAGTCAGCATGGTTTTACAGAAAGCTGAGGCTGAAACAAATGGGATGAGACAGTGCCCACTTGTTGCTGGACCTTTGGCACTTCTCATGTCCACTGAAACATGTGTCTGACACTACTGTGAGCTTGTTCCACAACCAACCTGCTCTGCTAACTAGAAGAGTGCCTCCAATCTGTCTGTTGCCACGGTTGGTTTAGTGCTGTCCCTTCTTCCTCTGTGGAATTGACTCTGTGGTATATTTTCCAAGAGTAATCATACCAACTCCCAGCCCTCTTTTGTGGAGTTTAACTGTTAAACTCCCACAGACTAGACTTGGTGGGCCTGTTCTTTTGGGAATGCCCTCTCTGCATTTGAATTCTGTTTTGAATTCAAGATTTTGACATGGATTTCCACAACAATGATGTAGTGAAAGTCTTTCAAATACTTTTCATAGCAGCACTGATATTTCCCTTTTTCAGCTGAAAAACACTTTGACTTGCAAACACTCTACTACCTAATAAGAGGTATGTTTTCAACAACAGTGGCACGTGAAGGTTTACAGGTATCCTAAATTTGACACATCTTTTTTCCTCACCTGCTACTCCAGCAGAGAAGAGAACACTGGGACAGTACCGAACTTTCAGGAAAATAAACCATATGCAGTAAAACTCTGAACCAGACCTAAATTCTTCCCACCAAAGTCAAAGCAACTCATTCTTTGCTGCAAAAAGAGCAAGAAAGAAGACATAATCGCATAACCTATAGGTATATTCTGTAATATTTAAAATTCCTCTGAAAATTTGTGCTGGGTGCCTAGTGATGGTAAGGGCAAAAATTCTCTTTCAAATGTAGAAATGAGCCCACAGAAAGCCAGGCTCTCGCTGCCAAATGCATTGGAGGGTTGGGGAATGCTGGGGATGGGAGCAGGATTCAAGTTGCATTGTTTCTGTTAAACTTTGGGACACCAGAGACACACATAGCACAGCTCCTCAGGCAGCCTGGCCATGGTCCAGCTCCCAGTCGCCACCAGCACTGCCCCCCGCCCGGCTGGCAGCAGCCCTGGGTGCAGCTCTGCAGGTTCCTTCCTTCCTGAGGAGGCTGCACGACTGACTGCACCTTTTCCCTGCGACCTGGCAATCGCCACCATGGGAAGTTTACACTTTTCTGTCATTTACACACTGAAAACTATTATTCGGAATTATGACAACTGTCAATTTTCACATAATTAAAGAGGGCTCGATGTAGCAGAAAAAATGAATGTTTGCACTTGTGTTCGCTCGTCTCTGCCCCCTCCTGAGAAGCGAATATTTAATTTCACCAGATTCTTTATGAGAGAAAAAGTGGTACTCAGAAGCAGCTGGAATCTGAACCTTCAAGTTTAGCATGACAGCATGAAAAATAATTTTTCATTAAAGACAATAAGTATCTGGTTGATGTGTCAGGCACTTCTTAGTCTGAGATGTTGTTAAAAATCTAACCAGCCATGGAGGTTTCAAGACGAATCTGTATATATGGCATGCTTCAGTTGATGACAGAAATAAATCTTTTACATACAATGTCAAAGGCAGAATTCTGCAGCCTACACAGACACAATGAAAAGCAGGATGATCCTAGATGATATTTTTAAGTCTGTAACCACTATTCAGGATTACACAATCATTCATTTGACTTACGAATTACTGAGAGGTGCAGAGACGAGAAGACCAAAGAAAGAGATGAGGTCTTCACATCTGTCTGGTTTATTAAAAGTACCAAAATATTGTCTGAAAAGGCCATACAAGTAAGAGAACGAGAGAACAGTGAATTTAGTGAAAAAATTGATTGGTTTTTACAAGCCCCATAAGTCCCTTTTAACAGTTGTGTGAAACAGTTTTCCTTTGTGGGGGCTTATAAGAATTATTAATTAATCGTTACCATTATTTTTATTCGTGACAAAAACTACACATCTTGTGGGCAGCAAGGGCACAGTCTTGTCTTTGGGAAAGAATTCTAAATGTTCACACATTTCTTCTGTGCAAAAAAAAACCAGCCCTCCTTTGCAAAAACATTTTGTTGCTGTCAACAGGTTTTAGTGAATTTTGTTGAAGTCACTGATGATTTTGCAGAAATACTTTTCAGTTTGGTCAGCGCCATCTGTCAGGGAGTGATGGGCAGCTGTGGATGCTGGAGAACATGGACTGGGCACTGCCACGGGGTGTGGGGGTGGCCCCATGGCAGCCCAGGAGGACACACTGCTTGTCTCGCTCCCAGGGCTGCAGAAGCAGGATTCCCTTGTGTGAGATGGTCAGAGAGAAGGTTTGGTTTGTTTTCTTGATCCAGTGGTAAAGTGCAGGGCTATCCCAGATGGTGCCAGTCCTGTGGTTTGTACCTAAATATCCCTTTTTCATTTCCCAATCTTTCTGCCACCCACTTCCTCTGCCCTGGTCTCCTCCACAACACCCACCTAGTTATTTCTTTCCCCATTGCTCCCAGTTTTGCTACATCCATCCCAAATTTGTCAGTTCTGATGCCATTACCTAGGTCTTTTGTGGTCTTAGTGTTGCATTTACCTTGGTGCCTTGCAAGATGTTACTCCCCCAAAGGTCTGCAGAACACCTCCCCAGTTATCTGTGAAGTTGGGCCTTCTGTTCCATTTCTCACAAAACTCCCCCTTCCCCACCTGTGAAACCCAGCCCTCCTGCACAGTGCTATCTGTAACTTTAGTCATTTTCTCACATTCTTATCAATCATGTTCAGCACTTTCTCATGTAATGTCCAGTAATTTTCCACATCTTGTTCCCTCACCTAACCTCAAGCCAGGGCTTAGTCAGCGACGCAGTTATTTGATCTAATGGTGATACCCCAAAACAGGTTTTTCCATATTTCTTTTTCCAATCCTTCACTCAATCCAGATTGATCCTCTTCACTTTCAAATCCCACTGCACTATTTACCTACAAGCTTCTTCCTTATCTTCCCTCCTGCTCAGCTGATCCACTTGTGCCATTGATTAGAGATGTTACAGAATGAATATTTCTGTCTCTTTACCTCCTCCTATCAGTCTGTTATAATCTGAAGACACTTGCTGGCCTGAAAGAAGTGTAGTTAACCACACAAAGACTCCAGCAAAGAGAGCAGTCCTACTGTCAGGGGGAAGCAAATGCAAGTGCTCATCTGGAGAACAGTGACATAGCCCTAGTTCTTCCTAGTGCCCCTGCTGTCCTTGAGGACAGAAGTACAAGTTCTGAGGCAAGGGAAGAGATAATATTGATTTAAGATTAAAATTCAGGTGTCCATCACCTGAAAGCACTTTGAACCCCCCTTTTTTTCCCCATAAATTTCTAAAATTCATGGCTCTCCAGAGGATTTTGAGTTAGGAATAAAAAAAATGGACATATCCAAAATAATTTTGGCTTTAAAGATTTTATTAATAACAGTGAAGTATTACAGGCTATTGTCATGTACTCCCAGCACAGTGCAGGACTGGGACACCACAGCACTCCACGTTCCAGCTTTTTGTCGCTTTGTATTTACTGTCAAAGCTGGATCCAACCAGAGCTGCAAGCCTGTGCTGTGCTGAGTTGAACACAGCACTCCAGCAGCAAGGAGAGGATCTGCAGAGTAGGAGGAGGCAACACAATGTGCTTGGAAGTAGATGTCATCCTGATGGGACTGCTTGGGTAATTAAAGTGAGCAGGGAAGCTGAAGTGATAATATAGGCATCAGGATGACTCCAGTGAATCTGAGATTGTTATATTGTGTTGGGATCCGTCTTGCAATTTTCTCCTTTTCAGTGCTCCTGCTCCAATTTATAGAGTGTAACAAAGATTTGAGAAATTAATTATTCAGTTTTCATTAATTTCTTTTGGCTAAAAGTGCACAGCTTGAAAGAAAAAGATTGTAACTTTTGGATGGTCTGTAATGTTGTGGGTTTTGATGATTCATAACTTTGAGTTGGTTCCATACAACTTAAATCTCAGCATTTCATGTACAACCACATACTTCCTTTCTCCACTCTGCACAAATATTATTTTATTGTTTTTTTAGCAACCAGTGCATTTTTTTCCATTAGGTGTGGATTTACCACTGCAGCATTTACTTCTTTATGTCGTGTCAAAGTGGAGTAGCCATGAGATGGTTCTGCCTCTTATTCAGAGGAGCCTTCATCCTACTCTGTCATTAATTATCCAGTGCTACGAGAACATCCCCTTTTATATCCCCTTTTTAACTGCAGTGTTAAATTTTGTTATATTCTGAACAAAACCTCATTAAAACCCCCACCCAAAACGCAAAGTAACAATGCTCTCTTTTAAATGTGCTTGGAATTTCACTACCATGAACTTTATATATTTTAAGATCTCTTATTATTATCCTTTATCCACATTGGGCTGGGAGATAAAATTGGAATGGAAAAAGAAGAAAAAAAATTTTTTTATCATCTTATCTTCAGATTTGCCTGCCCAAAGCTGCCTCTCAGTTCTCTCAGCCTGCACAAGGGAAGGTGGCTGGTACAGGAAGGGAAGTTTCCTGAATAGGAGGGCTTCAATGTGAATAAATCCAGAGGCATATAAGGATTTCAAATTTCATGACAGCACATGAGACACCTTTCATGGGGGTAACCACGGCATGGTAATGGGAATGGTTGTGGCTTTGCCTGCAGCAATCCTGTTTCTTGTCTGAAGTCAGCTGAAAGCTAGATCAGGAAACTCCAAAAAGTGGTTCGTTGGTGGGCGGGAAAGCTGACATTAGCATTGAGTTAGGGGCCTTGGATGAAACAATCTGCCACCAGAGGTTAGAGCGGCCGGGAAGCTTTGATGTAGCTGGAGCAGGGATCCTTTGTTTTCTGTTTGTAAAAAGCTCCCCTGTGTAGTTTTTGTTTGGGTTGTTAAAATCTGTTTAACTCAAAGAGCTGACAATAAGCACTTGGGAGCAAAACTGTCTCTTTGAAAGTCTTTTTGCTGCTCAACTGCATTGGCCAGCCCTGCCAATTTATAGCTCTGTTGGCTCTCACGGCTCCGAAGGCTGCTTAAGCAAACAATTAAGCTTTGCTGAACACTCTGAGCACCCCAGTGGCAAAATGTGCACTTTTCTACAGCCTAGAAGATACCCAGAACAAAAACATTTTTTATAGTCGCTGTTTTCCAAGCCATGGCATTAGGCGGCTCGAGGTTCCTGGGTTTAGTAGTCAAGGGCAACCTATGATCAGCAAAGACTTGATTTCAGGTGTAGCAGGGCCCTGAACTAAGAGCAAAGCAATTACAGCGAGTATTAAAGATGGGTGTCATTTTACACTCGGTGTTCCTTGAGGAAGGCCATGTCTGCTCAATGCATAATACAGTTTGTCTTGATCTCTGATCAAGGTTGTTACACCCCCACAGCAACTGATTTGATCAGCATTACTCATTATTTCCAAAATAAACTATTGAGGTCCCTGCCTCATGCTTGCACCCAATGCAGGCTGCCTTTTTCTTTTGCCAGGGCCCATATGATGGGCACAGATGACTGGGTCACCACTGGCTGCAGCTCGTGGCTTTAAACCTGAAGCAGGAGAAAGGTTTAAATGCAGCACTGTGCCAGAGAATATGTGACAAAGTGGTCTGCACAGACCGGGTGCCCTGTGTGGTGGGATACCTGTGTGCCACATCAGCTCTCACACTGGGCACCTCCAGCACAGGACTCAGCCTACAAGCACGTGCCTGTGCCATTGCATTCCTGCCTAAGGCAGCCTCAGAGAACAAGATTTGGATGTCTGTACAAGTGGAAAAAAAATTGCTCCAAGGTGATTGCTACAGTGTGTATTATCCAAACTTACTGTATTGAAATAGTCTGCGGTTGTGCTAGGTTCAATATAACAATACTAACAATACAGAATTAAAAGATGTTCTCAAAAAGTTTACTGTTTGTTCTATTCTGAAAAGTCTTCCGGGGAACTGGTGAAATGCTACCTCTGCAAAACAAAAGCAAGATAAGGTCTATGAGAGCACCCGATTTTACATGGGAAAACATCTTTGGAATGAAGGAAGCCAAACTTTGGCAAGTTTTTCAACCATTTTTAAACAACCTGGATTTAATAAATTCAATCTTTGCCAGATTTTAGGCTGGCTTTTTCTCTCAACCTGAGACATGAAGTATAGTACCACTTCAGCCCAGTCTTGCAGCCTCTTCTCCACACTCTTCCCTGCTCCTATTTACTCAGGGTTTCACGGCTAGAAAAAATGGGCACAGTGTAAAGAATGTCTTCTTGCCTTGGTACTAGGGCCACTTTTCCTCTATAAACAGTAACTTTCCATGCTATAATTCACATGTAAACGAGCAAAGGGCCCTCAGAGTTTGTCTGTGCTAAAGTTCTTGTACAGATTTGTAAGCAGCACTGACTGCTTTTACTCTCGTCATGGTTAAAGAACCTATTCCCACTGCAGAAGACACTGGATGGAAAGCCACTACTTAGCAGTTGTTGGAAAAAGAAACAAAGAAGGAATATTGCTTAATAATTTTATACTGCTTTTATCTACCAAGAATGGCAGCACTTTTTAGAACATTTGGAGAAGGCAGGAGGTGTTTTGTGGGAAGTAGTAATGAAAAATTCATGAAGGATTAAAAATAGTTGGATTTTTTGGGTTTAATTCAGAATCTCTTTATATTTCCCTTAGTTTCCTTCCCTATTTTTATTGAATATAAACAAAGAACTTGTTCTAAAAAAGTTAGATGAATGGGAATGAACTAGAGTGAGATAAGATATAAATCCAATAATTTCTGAAGTAGGTGGTTAAACTCTCAACCCTGTATCTGTACCCAAGTGTTGAAGTGGTGTGGTTTGTTCAGATGTTCATACCATCCACAGATTTATCCACAGCTGCAAGGAATTTGTCAGTGACAAATTCCCTGACAATCTGTCTATTTTCATTTTTTACCTGAGGAATGATGGCCTGAGACAGTGCAGTTGCATTTAGCTTCATCCGAGCCTTTCACCGAGCCTACACGCCTTCTCTTTCACACTGCTCGAATAAAGTGTTCCTATAACACAGGGCTGTGGAGACTATAGGGAAAGGGACAGAGAAATGCAAGAACAGAGATAATTGATGTTATTCTGAATCATGTTATCTGGAAGATCTCTTCAACTGTAGCCCACTGGATGATACCAAGAGGAGCACTTAAAGTGCTATTCTCTAGTGCAGGCACCCTCACACATTCTTACAATTATTCCTCCCAATTTACTCAGACAATTCCAAGCCTTCAAAAAAACTGCAGAAACGAGGTATCAAGGGAATGGAGAACACACTGCCACTCCTTAGAGGCATGTAAAGCCCCTGCAAGAACAGTGCCAATCCATGCTGAGCCAGGTTTACATAACGCCAGAGCACAGGGTGACAGGAAGATGTTGGAGGGGTAATTTCCAAACTGGAACCTCTTTCTGTGACTATACCTGGGTTTCTGCATCATGCCCACTGTAGTTAGGTCTTAGAGGTAAGCAAATATGCCATCTTTTTTCTAATTTTCTTCTATGAAAATCAAGTTATATTTGGTCACGCTGACCCAAACAAAAACTAGGTAATTGGTAATTTAAATATAACATTGAAGTTAAAAGCCAACCTTCAATTACTATTTCCCCAGTAACATGTTCAAGCATTTTTACAGAAAGCTACGAAAAAAACCCAAACCTTGACTTAGGTTACTCTTTCAACCTCTAAATTTCAGAAAGGTTTCAGGGTTAATATTATTTTTGCTTGTTTTCTTTTTCTCACTATAAATACGATGAGCAGAAAGATGTTGCCATGGTGAGATTTTATAACGTGCTTAAAAGCACTTGTTACAGTTATGTACCACAGAGCCACCTTCACTTATGTGTGAATTGTAAAGACACATGAAAAACTACCCCAAAGAAGGAGAGAGTCTACTGTCTCAGATGTTTGCAATACTTACTTAAAGCACAGATGTCACAAACATTTTAGCAGCCACTATATTATTTGGAAGCCTATTCTTTAACAGTGAGAAATGGGGAAAATAGTTGAACCAAATGAATACACCTTAAAGTGTCATCATTATCTGTAGTCCAGCTTTGTATTAAGTTGAATGAGAAATTAAAAATTAAAATTAACACAGAGTTTGTGCAATTTAAGTTGCCCATTCCTAAACCATGTGCTGGAGGAATCTTTGCACAGAGCCATGTGAGATGCTTTGAGCACTATTTTGCTGCTGCAAAAGGCAGAGCTCTGACGAATTACTGAAATATAACATCATAGATCCTTCTCCCAGGAAAGCAGGAGCCTGGGGGCCTGGGCTGCACTTTAGCTAAGTCTGTGCTGCTCTGAAAATAGCAGGCTCTGCAGCAGACACAGTGCACCAGGCTCTGCCTCCTGCCCATTTGACTTTCTTACTGACATCTGGAAGCAAACCTGTGGGCACTGTGCCCAGGCACTGCTGGTGGCTTCCTTGTTCTCTTGGCATGCTCCAGCATTTCCCTCGAGTCTGAACTTGAAGGTTCACTGTCTGTATAGCTTTTAAGTCTGAGAAAAATCTGGGACTCATCTTAAACAGATAAGATGGGCATGTGCCCTGGAATTTCTCCAAGAACTTTAGAGCACTCAAACCTCTGGCATGCCTGTAGCATGTCCATACTGCTGCTTTGTCTGGGATAGACCTGAATAGCTCCCACCAGAGAAGATAAACTTTAATTAACATCTCTTTTAAACAAGCATTTTAAGCAGACACAATAATGCTTTCTCACTAACCCCAGAAAGAAATGTAACCCATCCTGAGCACATCACTGGCTAAAATGGAATGTCACACCAGTCTGAGTTGGGAAAGGGGAAACAAAGCTCAAAACAGTCTTTTCAGCGCTGGATACAGTTATTGTCTGAAGAAGGCCGCGCAATTGCTTGCTTGTTATATGAGTGCTAATGTGTGCCAAGCAGTGCTGTTGGAAAGAATTAATTCCCTGAATTTCTAGAGAAGTGTTTCTTCTCAGGTTATGGACTCGGTTGTGCATCCACGTGAGTGGAGCAGCAGCAGAAGGCAGCAGTTCTTGCATAGGGTACCTTCCCCTGGGATTTTGCATAGGCCAGGGCAAAAGGAGTCACATTGATTCCCTTCCTTTCACCAGCACTAACTCTTGGCTCCCCATTGTCACCCAGAGTCAGCCAGCTCAAAATGTCTGAGTACTGAAGGAATAACCCAGCAGAACCCACAGCCATTCACTGTCAGAATCAGGGGCTTCAAAAGCTCCAGCAGAATTATGGCCATTTGTACAATATTTGTGGATGATGCCTGGCAGCCTCCTGTATCAAACTAAAATCATATACACACACCTGCAATACATTGTTATCTACTTTATGATCTAGCATATTGTATATATATTTCTGGAACTTACTCAGTTTTCAAAAGGTTTCATCAATTTTTGAAACCAGCATTTCAAATGTAAACACTGCTTTGGAAAAGGGAGAAAGGTGCTAAACAGACTTAGAGTACCAGCCTGAAACTGTAGCACTTTGTTGATAACATTTCTAAGGTTGCCTGGTCTATATGCTATATTTTAGAGTTCTGAAATGGTTGAATTAAAGACAAAATAAATCAAATCACTGGTTACATTCACTTTCAATACTTATGAATCATTTAGTTCAAAAGCAGGTACTTATTTAATGACTGTATTGGATATACCTCCTGTGAAGATAAAACCTAAACACCAATTATTGTTAATAAGTGGTGTTGTAGAGTAAGGTTAAATATCCACCAAAGGCTTACAAGCAGGTGTAAACACTCCTGGGATGTCTGTGCTCAGATCTGGTTTCAGTCTGAGAGCGACAGGAATTGTACTGTTACTGCAGTCCAGTGACACGACACAAAAATGTGCCCAAAAGTTAATAGCTGTAAAGAATAAAACTATCATTTTAGAGTTCAGGATTGTTTTACTTGTAATGCTGACTCTGTGC
Organism: Oriolus oriolus; assembly: GCA_013400235.1. NCBI lineage: Eukaryota > Metazoa > Chordata > Aves > Passeriformes > Corvidae > Oriolus > Oriolus oriolus. The sequence continues at coordinate 276,416 of VXBT01005579.1, forward strand.
AGATACAATAAAGTCATCACACATGAGTGCAACCATCCATCCCAAGACAGCCACTGCTCCAGCTCCAGCCACAAGGAGTGTGGCTCTGCTGCTACAGTTCACTGGCACTCCTGTACAAGAGGAGTCCTTCTTTGCTTGGGTACAACTTTGGATTTGATTTGCTATTTAGCATTTGGAATCTGGGTAATTATGAAATATTTCTATAATCATACACCATGGCCTTTGACCTTCCTTCTGCTGGAATCAGGGAGACTTGTGTGGAACAGTCCTGAGAGATCAGGGCATAGGATGAGTTTGTAAGAGATCAATTCAGACTCTACTACCAGACAAATATGAAACGTTGCATTTAATAACAGACTTCTTCTGACAAAAACGAGAGTGCCAAACATGCCTAGAAAAATGAGAATTACAAAACCTTTTAGCTTCCAGACTATATGCATATACCATTAATATACATTACCACACCAAATGTGTTTCGAAATATTGCCAGGACCTGCCCAATTTGAGACAAACTTTTCTCTTCTTTTTACTGATGATAACTGAGTGGCAATTTCTGCAGTGAGTGAAAGACATTATCTATAGGAGATGTGTGTAGCAATTATTTGTTAAAAAACTTGCATATCCAAATAAACTCTTTTAAACATTTAGTATAAAAATGGAGTACAAAAATCTTGAGGAATAAAGGAGTTTCCTGTCAAACCAAAGTCAAGAGTAGTATCTGATAACATGCAGAGAGACCACAATAGGAAGAATATCAATAGCACTTCCCTCAATTGTCCTAATTCACCCAAATCTACTCCAATTCTGATTAAAAATTTAAAAAGTTAAGGGAATCTGGCTTATAGCTGTGCATTGTTGAGTAATATTTTCAGATCCAAACACCCTGTAACCTGAATATCTGCATCTCTTTCTGATTATGTGCAATCTGTGTTTGGTCTGAATAAGTCAATTTCTACAACGTTACAGTAAAAACAATAGAGAATTGGATCATATGTTTTGAAAGAAGCAGGAAAATACTTCAAAAATTCTATTTGAACACATAAATGCCAGCGAACAAGAAGAAAAAACCACAGATGAATAAATTTTTTAAAAAAAGAGGAGAGATAGAGACAACAATGGTTGTGTAGAAGAAAACTATGCTTAGGAGAGTAGGAAGTTTTCGAAAGTTCAGAGCTTTTTATTTCTTTATGAAATATGTATAAGCTGTAACAGCCCCTTCCTAGCTACATGCAGCTGTATTTCAAGTGTTAAACCAAGGACACTTCTCTTCTCTACACGAGAATAGAAACCGAACAGATCTTCAAAAGTGTGAGTTGATGTATTTTTTTTATGGCCATGATTCTCAGAAATGGCTGCATTGTTTTTTATTTCCCCAAACTTTTAAAATAAGTCACTTTTGAAAGGGAACCTTCCATGCAGCAGCAGAGTTCAGCAGTCCCAGTGGAATGAAGGAGGTTGGTCCCATGGCTGTTCTGGCCCAGCTGCACTGGGGGGGGCTCCTGCAGCTCTCCAGTCAGCTGAAGATCTGCATGGTGGGGCAGTGTAAAACTGACTCTCCTTTACAAACCACCTGCAAATCGTGCCTTTGACTTCGGAGGTACGGTGGAATTCAATTACAGGTTAGGATTTAAATAGCCTCTAACTTCAGTCTTACATTTCCAACTTCCTACATAATCCCTGTAACACGTACTTGGTAATGTATCTTTGTCTAACTGGCCATGTGTCCAGCTCCTTGCGAAGAGAAATCTTTGTTTGGCACAACTGACAGCAGATGAGAGGACATCTCTCTCTGTTGTGCCTAACAGACCCTATTTTTCATCCCTGTCCTCAGTCCTTCTGGAGGAGACATGAATGCAATACTCCTTAGTTCATTCAAGGTCATAGAATCACAGAATCAAGGAATTGTTAGGGTTGGGAGGGTCCTCTGGAGATCTCCAGTCCAACTCCATGCCAAGGCAGGGTCACCTGGAGCAGGTGACACAGGAATGTGTCCAGGTGGCTTTGGAATGCCTCCAGAGAGGGAGACTCCACGCCCTCCCTGGGCGGCTCTGCCGCCCTCAGTGGGAGGAAGTTCTTCCTTACCAGATCCTTACTAATCCGCTGTCTGTGAAAGCCTTCCCTTCTGCCCCGTGTGATAGACTCTTTAATTTCCCTTTTTCCTCTGTTTTGGAAGAACAGCTCCTATACAAGGACATAACCTCCCTATGAAGCCAGGGAATAGCCTCATGGAAATTATAATAATAATTATAATAGCAAAATGGAATATAAATATGTCCCCCATTGCAAAATGCAAATCATATTTTAAGGTTACTACACTGTTGTTTTAAATCAATACCCTCTTTCAAGCAGACCAATAGAATAACCACATATAGACATGCATTCAAACAGATGCAGAAACAGACAGAAATGAGGAACACAATATATATAAAGAAAGAAACCACTGTCTTATGCATTCACTTCTTTCAACTGCTCAGACTGAATCGAAAGCATGAGACCAGGCACATTATACACCAGTATTTATGGGTGCACTATCTATTCTCACTGTGACGTACATGCACAGTTTAGCACTCGTAATTTCGACACATATGCATTAGATATGTGCCCTATTTTTATCCTGTCGTACAAGCAAAGGAAAAGATAAACACAGAGCCATTTCCCTGACAAGCCAAACAGTGGAGACAAGACCATTATCTCTGCGCCATCCGTCTCGAGCGCTGTTTGGCACAAACAGCAATGGCTTTCAATATTGCCTTTTTCGCTTTTTCCCCCCGTGTTTCAGCAATTTGAAAGTATTTTTACAAGTGGAAGAGCGGCACTGTTTCCCCGGCCCCCTCGTTTCCATGGATGCGCTCTGTGCGGTTGCCGTGGGGACGCGGTGCTGGGGGGGGGCTGGTCCCGCTCGGGGGGGCAGCGCAGCGGGGCTGGCACTTGTAATGGGCGAGAAGTTTAATTGAAAATTAAGTGGGTGCTTCTTTTGAAGTGAGCTACGTGCTAGTGGATTTATTTTGCAGAGGCAGAAGAGTCCCGACCGCAGGGAGCAGGAGGTATGGGGAGATGAATTGCACAGAAGTGTTGTGATGATTCAGACTCGGTGCAGGTTTCTGTGTTGAAAGCCTTGCCCGTTTTCTGTAGTAGTGCTTGAAAGGATTACAATGGGATGCTGCTACCAGAATTGGGCAAGTGAGCAGAAGCGTGTTGAAAAGCGTATCAAAAAGCAATACTCGAGCGTAGGTTGCACTGCAGCAGCCCTGGGAAACAAAAAGGCTGTGGCTCATGCTCTGCCACTTCTGCAGAACTCATCGGGATTAATCTGCAAGGCAGCAACGCTCCCCCTGAGATCACCTCCAGAAGTACACCAGGCAGGTTAGCTGTGCTTTCGTACAATGCACTAAATATTTGGTGTCTTCAAGAAATATCATCTTATCAAACAGCTGCTTAGAGGGTCGCATGATCCTTTCTTTGCCCTGAGGTTTCTTTGTGAGCAGTTACATTTCTTCCACTAAGTTTTAGTGGATAGTAAAGTGTAGCTGTATGGCAAACTCTTGACATTACAAGAGACATTACAAAATCAAATGCAGTGAGCCTTCAAAATGGCTTGGGACTCCTAATTGCTCTGAAAATACTTCTTCTGGTATCAGGATAAGTAATAACAACAGATTGGAAATGCTTTTGAGTAGAGCAAGGTAAGATAACTTCTACAAAGGAAATGGATAATGAGGGCTGCACTCAGAGAGGGTATCTCAGCTGCCACTTCTTGTGAAAAAAAATTACTATACAATTTGTCCTTCTTACCCACATAGGCTGATTCAAATAAGAGTTTGCATTGGCTGACAACAGTCAATATTTGTATTTCCAGCCTCTTTTCCAGGTGTCCCAGAGTAAATTGGATAGATAATTTAACTCTTACTAAGATTTATTAAAAAATTCCATTAGATCATAGCAAGCCACTATCAATCAGGATTTTGCCAGCCTTCCAGCCACCTCCACTAAGCCTACCCTGAGTCCTGACACAGCTGCATGCTGTTGGAGAAGCATTAGAATACTTATCTGTTTTTTAATTCTTGCAAGCACCTTCCCAGTGGAATTTCTGGAATCTTCTCAATAATTTTATTTCCACTTTGCATTGACACTGCTCCCTAGGTGCTTTCCAAAACACACAAAAAGACTGTCCCTATTTGTGGAACTTGCAAGACAGATCATTTAATCAATTTTAGAGGAATCAACACTGGACAGTTTGAGTTTAATGTAATCCAGTATGAAATAAGAGCCCAATGAATTCCTCATGGATAGAAAGTGCAGCAGTACCATTGTATCTGTGTTCTTAAGTTGGAGCCTTGTTCTTTTCATATCTCATATTTTGGTTTGACAAGCCAGCACAGTTCTGAGAGCAATATTGCAGGTGTCCTTCGTGCAACATGACCAGCCTCAAACCCTTGCACTGCCTTTGGCAATCAACAGGGAAATAAATATACACCTGTGACTCAGTACTGTACCCGTGCCTAGTGCTGGCCTTGCTCGCTCTGTCTGTCTGTCTCTCAGCATTATTTCTAGGGCACCACACTATGGGAATGCTAAAAATTGTCCGTGACAGGAGCCGAACCCACACATGCTCCGTTTCTGAAGGAGCAGTGTAATTTCTTGTACCAGAATGTCACTTCTAATTCTGGAAGAATGAATCCTGCTAGGTAAAATAATTGACCAGCATGGTAGCCCCACACTTGAAGTGGGCTTAAGCCAAAACTCTGTTGCAGTGTTCAAATTCTGGTGGTTGATCCAAATTTTTAATTTTTCCTCCCACCCCCACAACTCATTTTTCCACTTTAGGATCAGGGAAGGGACCTAAAATACCACTAAATACACATTTCTGAGGAGTAGTGGGCTGCAAACCAGATCCTCTAAATTTTACATAACACTGCACAAAACTGGGTACATCTCTGGACATGTTTTAGATCCTCACATTAGTATTTCTTAGCATATATGCTCAGAAGCCTATCTGAGAATAGCAACTACAGGAAAATAAAGCAAATACCATGCTTGGCAATAAAAATAATTGGCATTTTATATACCATATTCCCCTAAGTTCAGATATGTTCATATTTTGATGATAATGGAAACGTGAATGGCAAATGGGCAGAGGTTTGTGCTTTTATAATTTTAGTGTGCTTTAAAAACAGTTATGTGTCATTACGGAGAAGAATGACTTGGCTTCACAGACCTTGTCTTCACTCAAAAAATGATTTTTTTTTCACTGCAGGGTTAACAAATTAAGGATTTTATGTGTCATAACATTTCTAGAGAAGCAGACATTCTAAGTCACTTGAAGGAAAGCTAATCCTTGTGTTTACAATTCAAAACCACTGTACAGCTTCCAATCCTCAGCTTGGCTGAAGGTATGGGCTCTTTCCCTAGACAACAGAGAGGGATGGAATCCTTAAAAAAACTCTGATTGGTAACTGGAGCCTTTTGTGGAACATACATTCTAGATGTCTAAAGTGATTGCTTTGAAACCAACCCAGATTTTAACCTGTGTTGCATGTGTTGGTATTTTGCAACCTTTCACATGAATTCCTGCCAGTATGCTACAATGGCAGCAACATAATCACCTTAGAAACCATAGTTACTATTGTCTGATAAAAATTGTGAGAGTAAGCAGGGAAATTTTGAGTTAATAATGCATACAAGTATAACCTATGGAAAGAAAATTCAGATTTTGAGGTCAGGGCTAATAAACATGCAAATGTGAATATTAGAGAAGAAGCTTTTCTATATACACCACAGTGTATTGCCTGACAATGGTCTGAATTTTGGGAGAAATTGGCTTCCTGGGTAATCAGGAATGCAATCTTTGCATGAAACACACACAGTATTCTCTTGCTTCTGCACTGGTAAACTGCCCATGTGCTACTTCACGCACACAGAGGCTAAAACAGGTCCTGCCTTCTTTACACAGCTCCAGGAAGATCTGCCTGTAGCTGTATCTATCCATAGCCTCAGTTCCCAGGTTGCTCCTTTCTAGACTTGGCACAAGACCAGAGCCCAGGGAGGCAGTTGGGGTTACTTGTGCTGCTACCAGTGGCCTTTGCTGTGGGCCTCAGGAGGAGAAAGAGAATTTCAACAGACAGAATTTGCCTCCTTTTTTCACTTTCCTAATTTCCTTACCTTCATAAGTTACCTACTTTTCTTTCAGTTACATACTATAAACCTAGAAATTAACAAAATATGTTTCCATTTCTATTGGGAAAAAAAAATAGTAAAAATAACAAAAAATAAATAAACATTGCCAGTCAACAATGAATGCAGTAAGACTTCAGGCAGCACTCTGAAGCCCTGTGGGCCAGGTTCCTATCAGGACCCGTCCTTGGGGGAATGTTACCAGCTGGCAGATCAGGGTAAACTGAAAGGGATAACAGAACATATTCATGGCACTAAATTTAAATGTCAGTCCTACTGGCATTCAAATACATCAAACATCTTTATTTGTAAAAAGGTTTGACTGCTTAATATATTCTTATTGTGGAAATAAAATCAATTTCACCATTATCCAGACTAATACATAGAATGACTCCAAACCCATTGGTCACAGGAATGGAATTAAAATCCCTTGTGTTGACACAGTAGTGTAAAATACTGTGCTACATTTTACATTTCTGTGAACCATAATGGAAAACATACAGAAACAAAATACATTTAGCAATTCTGATTCCTGTATACACCATATTATGCATGGCTTGGAAGTCTGGATGCTACAGGAAGAGCAGCTAAGCCATGTTAGTCAGGTCTGTCCCACCCAGGTCTCCAGGCAAAGATCAGAGGCAGTAGCTCATGCAAATGTTGCATTTCCAAAGAGGTTGCGTAGATGGTAAAATGAAAATCAACTTGAAACAACTACAGCAGTAAAACATATCTATATTATTCACAGGTCCCACTCTCTCGACCGCAGTTAAAAGGCAATCTGTGAAATAATGAGCAATAAAGTAGCCAGTATTTTTTTCCACTGGAAGCAATTGCTCCATGTGGCTCTGAGTCCCTTTCAGCACTTCTGCTCCATATATTTAAAATTTCTTTTTTAAAAAACTCTGCAGCTTCCCCTGTTCTTTGCCAATGGAGACAGAATGATGAATAAAATCATTGCTGAATAAAATCATTGCTGATAAAACAGTCTCAGCTATTACTTAATTAGTAGAAATTTGCCAATGTGATTCTTTACTTACATAGCCATTACATAAATGTGGACTTCTGACTTTCTCCTTCTAAAAATTTGTTTTCAATTTGCCTAAATTTGGTATAAATGTGGCAGATATTTTAATTACTGACAATCTTGAGGTAATGAGCAGGTAATGAGGAGTCAAAGAATGATATAGAAGGGTGAGATGGTTGGAGAAAGGTAGAAAGATAACTTCATGCAAATATTACTCAAAGGAAAAAAGACATCAGACAAAATTACTAAGCAAGGTGCTTCCTTATTTGAACGATGTACAGAGAAGAATTAGCAACAATCTCCTTAATTTTTATGCCCATTACATCACTCTATAAGCAATAGGGTTTTTTCAGAGGACTCACAGTCTCCAGTCAATATTTATCCGAGTTGGTATTAGACTGATCTGCTTAACAGTGAATGACACGATGGATCAAAGGAAAAGATAAAAACCCAACCCCCAAGAAGACTAAACTAAATCAAAGTGATCCCACTGATCAAAGAACAGTTCTGGCAGTGGAAAGTGTCTTGCACCAGGCTGTCAGGAAGGGATGCAGCCAAGTCTTGCCTGAGCACAGCAGAGGCGTGGGTTCAGACTGCCCCAGGCTGGCAGCGGGAGCACGGACACAGGGGTGCCCTGGGCTGGGACAAGGTGAGCGCTGGTTTGTGAACCCAGGGAGCTCCTGCAGGCACAGCCTGCCTGCAGAGGAACAGGCTGTACTTGCATGGCACTCAGCAGCCTCCTGGCCTGAAAGAGGGGGTGGGTCTTGAGATGTCTCATTTGCCTATTGGTGAGGAATGACTCCTCTAGGGATGTAACCCCTCCAGGGAGTTCCGCCGCAGTAGCTGAGCAATAGAGAGATTGGAAATTTTTCAGTGTTTAAATGAGAAGACCTGAAGTGAACACTCTTCTTCTGGTGAAATAATGATCTGTTTTCCAGTTCATACAGGAGGTTTTGAAACAATAGTAAGAAACTCATAGAAGTGATGGATTAAGTAACATAGAGCAACAGTTAACCGAGCAGTTCCCAGAACTTCCCAATGCCATGAGTACAATACCTCCCTTGTAAAGAATCACATTGTATTTTACAAAAAACTCACTTAGGCATGGAAAAGGAAGAAAAATGCATGTTTTTACTAGAGAGACACTCTTTTTTCCCCTTGAAAGCATCCAAAATCTCTTAGAATTAGCCACACATCTGGCGCTGACACACCAGGTTAGAAGAGACTGCTAAAAGGAGCTGGCTGGAGTTCCAATGAACAATAACCAGACAAGGGGCTGACAAAAAGACAGAAGCTGACTTCCTGAGCTGCATCTCCTGAGATGCAACCACAGCAGCAGTGGCTGAACCTGAGCAGCAGCCACAGCAGCTATGAGAGCCTGTCCAGCCTCGGGAGGCTGGAGGGAGCAGCAGCTGGCAGGGCTGGGTGAAGCCTGCACAGCAGCAACCCCTGGCTTTTGGGTCACTGCTCTGCACTGAGATCCGCGGGGAGCACCAAGAACACGAGGGAAGCTGGGAAGACTAGGAACTAAATCTTTGAGGCAGTCAGCACATTACAGACAGGTTATCAGGAAAGGAAAATTTGTGTGGTGGAAGGGAAGGACAAGAAGTGTAAAGTAAAAAGTGTCAGTGGTCCGACTGCTGAGATAAAGTCTTGGTGGAAACAGCACTCGATGATTTGCCTGTGGTAGGGGGTGGGTCAGGCCTCCAGCGAGCTCTGTGTGTGGCATTCCCACACAGGCTGACTTTATGCAATTCCTTTCCTCCCAGTGGCAATGTCACGGGTCTTCTCCCAAATGTACACTTTCCAAAAATGAGCACGAATCCCACAGTTCATAATTGATTACAATTCCATTAGGAAACAGCAATATCTGGAAGTCTTACATAATCTAAAGATGAATCAATTCTAAGTATATTAGTGCTTTTAACAATTCCAAATTCTGAGTTAAATGCTTTACAAATTACGAAATCCTCATTTAGTTACTTTAATAAATCTTGTTTACAGATTACTGTGAAAATCAGTGAAAACTAATTCACTTTGACTGTTCTGTGTGCAGCACTGACAAAAATAGAACCATTTTTCTTTTTACTATGGTCTGGAAATTGGAGAAAAAAGCTTTAATTGAATATAATCACAATATGCTAGCAGCACATGTTATTTTCCCACTATTATAACTTGATATTTTTAAGTTTGAGAAAGGAATGCTTTTTATGGGAAAGGACTTCAGTCTCATTTATTATGGAAAACAAACGTTGAATATAAACCCGGTAACATATTTTATTTTAGCTTTAAAGATTTGAGTTTTGAACACTCTTATCTGTCTTAACAGTATCAGTGTCCAAGACATTTACTGCATGAGTTTATCTGTTGCAATCATTTGTTGATGGTTAGCGGTCAAAATACAGAAGGATTTGGCCCAGTATGTTTAAAAAGCTCTGGCAGCCCCCTGGGCCATACAAACCAGTTAAACATCTTGATCCTGGCTCTCCAGAACCAATCTAGCACAAAGGCAAGGATGCCACTGAAGCATAGAGGAAACACAGTACATGGTTGTGGGTTGTTAGTGACGGTCAGAAATCAGGGAGTTCCCTACTTCGCCATTTCTGTCTTGTCCATATTCCTAATAGTCAAGTGGCTTTTGAGAAAACCATCAACTTCTACACTTTTAAGTAAACAAACATGCAGGATAGGAGGCGTCTTCTTCATGGAGATGTGACTGATTCTGAGCCTTTGGGTGAGATTTTCTTCCCTTCTAGGGTCTCATCTAGAGCTCACCTCACTCTGCACAAGGATTCTCACTGACACTGCTGGAACAAATGCAACCACATAATCCTTAAAGAAATACAGCACCAGGTTAAATGTTGGTTATAAAGCACAAGGACTATTCTCCACTTTGGCTCATCAGTGATTTTCCTTCTAGAACCCAGTTAAACTAAAACAAGCCACACATAACATAGCACAGAGGTAATAAAAAGAGATTTGGACCATGTGCACATCCATAAAACACAAGGATCAAACCAAGAAAAACCAAACTCCCATTAGTATTCTTTTCAACTTCCTTCCTGATACATGAATTAACAACTTGCCCAGGAACCCAAAGGATACACAAGCCCCTCTCAAAGGGGTAGAAAACAGGCTGAATCAAAATTAACATGGGCTACGTCTCCAGTAAATACGGGTATAAATCTCATGGGGTGTGAGGTATGCCGAAGGACAGGGAGCTTAGTCATCTGTTTATAGTGACACCCATCCAGAAAATACCTTCCAAATCTCTCTCTCTTTCTAAGGGTATAATTTCTGTTGTCATATCTTTCAGAAAGGAGGTTCTCCACTGTAATAGCCTTTGTCATTTCATAGTCACGTAGACACTCTTTAGAGTGCATAGATTCAGAAGGCTGAACCTTTCAATTATTGTCTTTTGATTTAAACGATTCAATTATTTCAACTATCAACTTACAATTTCTTACTGACCTAGTTCCACCTGAAGCAGATCTATTGCCAGCACTGTCTTTATCAGAAGTGCTCCTCTGGAGAGCTTAATAAGAATAGTTACGAATACAGTTGTTTTCTTTCAAAGTATTTGGAGAATTTTTCAGCACCCAGAAGGTTGTTTCTATAAATGAAAACAGTATTCAGTTAATAGCTGGCACATCACTGTATGTAGTAGGGCACAACATACACACACAATAGGTTTCCTAATTACTGCACAGTACTATTATCATCATATTGCATGCACAGTATTACAATTCAAAAGCATTTAAAGCAGTCTCATTTTCTTCAGGCTTGGCACAGCTCTTTTCTTTTGATTCCTGAAATCTGAACCCTGATGTGAGGAAGTGAGGGCTGTGGACATTTCCATTGTTCAGCAGCAGGAACAGGATTTGCATTCAAATGAACCAAAAAGGGAAGAGAAGAGGTCTGTAATTAAGACAGTGCATACAGAATTTCGTTGATAAAAACTCTAAAAGCTGATGATATTTTAAAGGAATACGTAGCCAAAGACAGAGTTCAAGCACACTAGAGCCTTTCCAGTGAAGCATTTGACAGGATGTCCATTTGAAGTGACCCATCTGGAACCAGTAGGCCTAACCAGGCTGACTCACGTGGAGTAGATGAGGATGAGAGCTGGATTCAGTTAACATGGTACAAAAAGTACCTGCACTGACCTGACAGCAGCCTCTGTGAGAGCTGCCCCTGATGCTTTACTGCTAAAATGAAAAATTTGGCTCTTCAAATGAAGCAGTATTCTGGTATTTAAAACACCTGGCAATGACAGATATCTGTTTAGAGGAAGAGAAGATGGTGCTTTGGGAAATAAAGGAAATAGACTTCTGGAACTTGATGTTAAAGGTCATTCTCTTTAAGAAATGTTAAATCTGAAAAACAAAAAACTCCATGAGGACTCTACAGGCAGGAGGACTCATTATCACAAGCCTGAGTGATCAAAATTGTCCACAAAACTATATTTCTTGAATATGTTACATAAAACCCCCATGATTTATGGGAACAAACAGTTTGTTCCACCAGAATTCCTGCCAGTCACACAAGCTGAGAAGGGGAGACCATTATTTTTCAAACTGAAATTGGTCCTGAGAAACTGCAAGTCTGCTTTGCATCTGGGAGGAGGAAGAGTCGCTACTGCTCTGCAATCAGTCATATATCAGCATATTACATGGTGCTGTGAAGGACATTGTGCCAAGCTAAGACTGACATTCAAGGAATTAAGAAGAATTTGAAAGAGTAACAAGAGCTTAAGTGTTGCTATTTTATAATTTTTTAGTTCTTTTCTTTCCTAGGAAGACACTGCTCTCTGCACTAGGCAGTGTGGCTCCTGTTTACATGTGAAGTTTTGGTGTAAGTCTGTGAGAATGAATTTTATTGCATCAGCCAGAGGCTATTAAACTCATGTCATGAAGTCATGATAGAAAATCAGAACATTATCTTTTAAAAAGCATTTTTCAACCATTACTCAGATATTTTCCTTCTCCTTGCCATCACCAGAAACACAGGATTCTCACATTTAATCAGTGATTTCCTGTAGAGTGAACCTGAGTAACTAGGTTCTTTTCAATGATGGGCTACAAGACTTTTGCAATAATATTTTCCTTCTATTAATGGATTATGTTGGCTTGTTTGACCTTCTCATGGAGACAGAGTTGAAAAGCTTTAGATATTATTAAGAGCCATTATCTCTAATTTCAGAATCTGCAATACAGATAATACTGGCTGAATTTCTTAGTGATTGCTCAGTTTGTGCATTGGGTCTCTGAGCTTATTTTGTCCCTGTATGGTGGATGAGAATTTGGTATTTTATCCCTCAGATAAAATCCTCTAGACCTGCCTGAATTCCATGTATTGTTAGCTGGAAGCCCACAAGGTAGAGCCCAGTTCCCATCAGGCTTTGTGAAGCCTAAAAAAAGTCAGAGCGTTTTCCAAGGCGTTTGGAAGTGCTGGGATATTGATCATCATGGTTGGCACAGCGATGCCCTGAGGGCAAGTCTGGCCCTACTGACTGAAGCCCACAGACCACAGTCCTGCCTTTATCTTGCTCTACCTAATAAATAAAAAATACTACTTTCAAGAAAAATGTATGAAGGAAATGATTAAACACATTCTTTGACAACCACGGAAGTTCTCGGTCCTCCAGCAATCTCACTTGGAATAATGCTTGTAGAAACTCTCCTGTATTTCAGCTGGATCAGATTATCCTATTCCCAGTCTGTAATTTCCCAAAACAATAGCACATTTGTACTTTTTTTTCACTTTGAGACTCGGCATGAAAATACTGCAGTGTTATAAATTACATGTTTGCAGTTGGAGAAAAGCATTATTTGCACCCCATGTATAAACCAAAGAGTTACTCCATCCAAGTAAATCTCAATTATCAGTGTTTCCTGAAAAACAGTATTGGGGAGCTCTGTGTGAATTGTCTCTATGTTCTCCTAATTTCAGTTACAAGCTGGTTTTCTGTCTTTCTGTGCTTTAAATTCAGACTATGATATGTCTGTTAGGTTTTTTAACTTGATCCAGACTCTAAAAGCAAAAAGTTGCTTTAAACATAACATAATGTTTCTACTGAAAATGCATTAGCCAAAATAGCACTCAGTTCTTTCTTACAGAGACATGTTATTCTGCTAGGACTGAAACAAATAACATGTGGAAACAAATCTGTTTAAAAAGTTCACAGCTTTGCTTGGTTTTGCAGCTATCTTTGACTGTACTCTAAATTCCTGGAGTTTTATTTTATATATAAACTGATCTGCAGAAAATTTTGATTCAGGTGAACTTGTGTAAGCTGAGACATCAGACTTCCTGCTTTCTCCAGAGTACACTGGAATGGGTCTCAGCCCAGGTCTGGTCGGCACCAGCAGGGAAAACAATGACCATGACAAAGCTTTCCTTGGAGTGACGTGTTTGAGGTGTGCAGGAGAGGAAAAGGACCTCTGTGGTACATAAATGCTCCTGCTAAGGATTAATATTCCCTTGGCTGAACTGAAGCAGCAGTTCTGGCTGCTTTGTGCTGCACTGTAGATTGCTCAGGTGCTCTCCCACTTGGGCACCAGCTCAGCCCTCCACAGCCAGACTGGCATTTGTCATGCCCATCTACAGCACACACTTGGGTCACATTTGAGCATGCTGAATATATCAATATATGTATTTAATACATTAAACAAGCCTGTAATCATTTCCCCTTTCCAAAGAAACAAGTGCTTTCAAGCAAATGTTATTTACAAATTAGTGCTGGGAAATCTGGATATAGGAACATTAAGTGAATAGTCTGTTCCCATTAAGTGTACAGCAAAGACAGCAAAGAAAGTGGTCTGATGTTTTGATCACAAACCCACAGAACCATCCATCTGTTCTCATAGAATACCATCACTTACTCATCTCAATTTGGCTATCATTGTTAAGAAAGGGTAATTCCTGAACTTCCAATGCTTCTTGCTGAACTTGAACCCAACACTAACCCTAACATTAAAGAGCAGTGGAAAACTCTGAGACAGTTTGTTCCTTAAATCCTTTCCTAATACATACTTATATCTGAATTATCCTACTTTTCATTTCATTCAGCAGCTCTCACAGATACTACCTGTTGGTGGATTTACAATAATCCCATACATTATTAACAACTCAAGAATTTTTCAGCAAACGAGATAGCAAATACTGTGGTACTTGGAATAATGCAGTGTGGTGTGTTGGAGCATCCATGTCTTAGGAGATGTTGGTCTTTCCATGTGACATTGTTTATTCCATTAATATTGGACAAATGGTACACAGACATTATCTGCATTTAGTTGATGTGAACACTGTATTTCAATAGCACCATGACACTCAGACCCCTCACATGAGGAACACTCAAGGAATTAGCAGCAGTCCTGTACATTTTGCACCCTGTACTCAACTATAAGCAAGTGCACAGAAAGTGCATCCCACAGATTCCCTAAAAATTGAGCAGACCTTCTTCTTTATCTCTGTCATCCTTCCCTCTTGCTTGGTGTCCTGGTGGTTTATATCAGTAAGTTTCTTTGTGCATTTTTCCCTCATTGTGGAATATTTCCTAAATGGCTATGAGATAGTCCTTAGCAAATAACTGCAGTTATACTTTTAAAGGGCAAGGGAATTCTTTTTCTCACTAAAAACCTGGAGCTGAAGGTAACTTATCAGCTCATGTAAATCAGTCAAGCTTCATTAACCTCAGAGGAATTGCATCACATTAGCCAAGCTGAGGACCAGACCCTTAATTATCCTCTTAGTAATAGACTTTGACCCTCTACCTTAAAACTACGGCCACCAGACAGTTTTTAAACCTCAGCTTTTCATAAGCAACTGGGATTTCACTCAGAGGAACTCAGATATTAAATGAAAATTAAAATGTGCATTGGGGATTCTCACTGTACACTTTAAGCATTTAATGCCACATTTAGACTTTTCATTCTTACGTAGTTGAAAATGGTTTATTTTCTGACCTGTATAGTTTAATTGAGGCTGTTCCTTTAACCTTAATATTTCTAATTGAAAGCAACAGTAACAGTTTTGGTGTGCATGGATTTAAAACACCTATTTACAAAGAAACAAATGCTTTAGTCTGAAATTTAAAATAAATTATTGTGGTTCTGTTTGCTTTTCAGAAATAAAATCTCCTTGTATTTCTTAGAGGAAATACCCAATTCAAAAAATGTAGGTAGCTAGCAGTGGACAAAAGACTAAGTAGTTCCCAAAGGATTATATTTTAGATACTTTTTTCAAGATCTAAAAGCTGTAATGGAATCAGATCAGCTTCCAAATCATCAAGCTGGTTTGGTTTCATCAAATTAGAGATTACAGAGTGTTCAGTTGTTCCAGACATCTTCTGTCCTGGGGTATGTGTGTGCAAAATGGTGCAGGCACCGTCCCCTCTGCACTGCCAGGTTCCCTTGCTCCCTCCTTGAGCGGGGACCAGGTCCCTGAGCACCCACACCACTCTCATGATAATTCACCCCAGCTTCTTTTCTGAAGCCACCAACTGGTTTTCTCTGAGAGGACACCCCAGCACAGCTGCTATGGTATTTTTCTCTATCCTCCACCAAACAGGCACTGTGGATACTGATCCTGCCCTGTTCTGTTCTGCCCTCCAAGGAAAATTTCTCAGGAATGGTCCTTGTGCCCTCACAGCTGAGTGAACACGTAATACACACCTGGCATCATACAGTAAGAGCACAATCTTAAGAGCTTTTTAGGCACTTCGAATGCAAAAGACATATTAAACAGTAATTATGTCCCCAGGTCTTAAGGGAAGTTGCACAGCAAGCACTTGATCTGCTTCTGCTGCATAAATGAGGTCTGAGGACTGATCCCCGGAGCCAGAGCCGGCGGCACTCAGCAGCTCCCAGCTACGCTGTGGAGAGTGGAGGAGTCAGAGAAAACTATCTGGGATGGAATGGCCTCTGAACCAGGGAGCAACATGATTGCTAGGAAATAGAGCAATCATGGACTAATGTCCTGACTCTGTTTTCAAGTGCTGTCCAGGCTAGATGGTGTTAGTTTAACCTAGTGCTCACTAGTGCTGAGCATGGGGATGGAATTCAGCAGCAGTGGTCCAAAGGGACAATCCAGGAACAGCTTGTAAAGGATCAGAGATGTGGCACACCCCCTAGAACCAGGATTTACACTAATTTAGGGCACATAAGCCATAAGCTTCTACTGTGCCCATGAAAGCAGTTACTCACTCTTCCAAGAGTAGCATGCACTAAAAACTAATTGGTGGCATGACACATTTTAAACCAAAGTTGTCATTGGTGTTATGGAGGAGCACGTGACAGCTGTTTCTTTTGCAAGTTAGAAACATGATTTGTCTCTTTTTCAGTTCGGCAAGGCAAAAAATAAGACTATAAAAATGCTTTCAAGATTTGCCTGCTAAATTCAGCTAACATTTCAAGAAAGGATAATTTGTGTTTTAGAGAAAAGAAACTGGACTTCAGCAGGGCAAAGCAAAGTTTCTGTATTTGCAACTACTATTTAGGATGGACAAGTCAGGACCTGTTAGAAATGGAGAGTGGATAAGAACTGCAGGTCATCCTGAAAACAGCTATTGGGCTGCAGGGACTTTACATGGACAATTCCTCAAGAACCTGTGTGAAGGCTGAGTTCATTTGATCTTCTCATTGACAAAAGTATGAAAAATCTAGGGGTGCTAATTGAATCTGCAGATGACAAAAGGTGAGAAACAGATGCCATATGGGAGAGAGAAGTATCATTCAAGTGTGATCTTCAGGACTGAAATTGCAAAAATCAGACAGATTCTGCCAGTATTAAATAGAATGCCAGTACCTGGGGACTTACATATAGTTCTGCTGAAATCTAAGGTGTATTAATGACATATGATGTATTCATGCTGTGGCCCAAGGCACCAAAAAGGCTTCTTGATTCCTTCTGACACAGCTCTGGTCATCTGGTCCTGAGCAAGCAAGATACACCAATATAAAGTGCAGCAGTGAGGAGAAGGACTATGAGAGAGGTCAAGGAAAATAAAAATCTTTACAGAATACGATTAAAAGGAGCTGGTGTGGCAACCCAAGCAAGAGGACAGCTGAACAGGAGGCTGTTGCTTTTGCATAGGTATACTGGAAGGAAACCCCAAGCAGAAACGCTGTTTGGGCTAATGAACAAACTGGTACAAGTACAAATGGTACAGACTGGCTTTGCATATACAGAGGTTGCAAATAATAGATTCCTAATCATTAAAGGAGTGAGTTGCCAAGCCGGTTTATCTATTGGAGTAAGGAATGCAATTGGTCAAGATGGGAGCCATTTACCCCATAGCTGCCTTAGAAAGTAAACTAAAGGATTTGATAATCCAGAAAGTCCTGTCCCATCTTATTTTCATTTTCCTGCCATGGTGATGCAGTGATGGGAAAGATGGTTTCATTTCAATGCCCTAGAGTATTTGTGATATATAAATGTCTAAGTTCATGTATAAAGATTTGGTCACAGGAAAGGAAATGTGAAACACCTCCAGTCAAGAGCTGGAGCTCTCTTATATATAAACACTTGGATCAATGCAAGGATATTTTACCCTAAACTGAACTGAACAGCAGCAACTTGTTGTCAGGACAGATTAAACAGTGACAAAGATCTTCCAGTTTGTGCATCAGCTGTATATGTGTTTCTTACTGACTCTATACTTACTAAAAGCTAAAATAGCCCAGTGTGAAGCGGAAGCTGTCAGGTGGTTTATGCCCAAAATTCAAATCAACCTTGAAGTTTGTACAGAATGTCCTCCACATTCAAGCTCTATGTATTTTAAGTTCATAGCCTGCTTGTTGAGGGAGAACACCAACTGGTAATAAACACTGCTTGTATTTTTTTATTCTACTACTGCAACAGCTGCAGAAGGTACCTTGATTAACTGTAAAAAACTACCCTGACATCATCAGTGCAAACAGGAAAGCAAAGAGGAATTATGCATTTCCAAGCAGCATCTGACACCACAAATTCTCTGTATGAGAAGAAACCCCAAGGGATGTCTGTGGCACAAAGATCCCGAATCAGTACTGACGACAAAAGCCCTGGAACTAGAAGGAGTTGTGGCACAGTGACGTTGTGAGCCAATTCTCCACAAAACCAGACAGAATTATACACCTCTGCACAGTGCCACACTAATACAGAGTCACCCTGGCTTAGTGTGAGCTGATACTCAGAGGTACCTCTGAAGATGTAGGGATTTTAAACCTGATCTTCAGCTAGTGAGGGAAATGTGCCAACTAAGTTCATAAAAAGGAAGTTCTGCACTTGGATTCACCTTCTATTCTTCATTTGAAATATGAAGTCCAAGTATCATCCACAGGATCTACTTGTCTGATTAGGAAGAAATACTTTCTTGAAATATTGCTCAATCACTGTCCACAAGAGAGGAAGTGGAAGTCTCATTGGTGACTTACTGGGCAAACCAGACCCTTTTTCATACTGCAAACATTTCTTAGGAAAGTTCTTACCATCAGACTTCCATTTTATATTCTTTATGCTGAAAAAGCAGTTTTCTGTACCTGCTTCGGGAGCTTTGGGAAGGTATGGTTCAGTTAAGCTGTTAGTGAGAAGCAGAAACAAATTCCTGCGGTCCCTACAGCAAAGAGTCCTAGGTCAGGGCAGAGGCAGACTGCAAAGAAAATTTCTAGCATAGTATTTTTTATGTTGTGTTTAAAACAGCAATATTATTTTCTCTCTTGCTTCAGAATTGCCAAGGAAACAGCGAGAAAAAGAGAGAGAATGAAAAAAAAACCACCAACCCCTCAAAGTTTTAACAAGGGAAAGCCATTCTTGATAGATAAATTTAGGGAGAAACTATATGAAGAACAGAGGTACCTAGAGGGGAACTTAGGCAGAATTTCGGCAATTAAAGCTAAAGGCAAGAACAGAAAATACAGACAAAAGAAATGAGCATTTTTCAAATGGAAATCTTTTTTGATCACCCATATTCTGAGACAAATTAACAGACACTTGATTTCTATTTCATTGCAATGCCGAGTTAATCAACTGCACCTAAGTCACCTTCAGCAATTCAGAATACACAGATCAGGAGAGGGACACTTGTTCTCCCTCCTCCTGGAACTTTGCACTGTAAATAGGAAATGCAGATGCAGAGGGAAATCATGACAGTGATTAAATATGTAAGTTCCACACTTTGTAGTAGGGAGCTGTTGATGTAAATGGTGTTGGGAGCAATGCTGGGTTTCCTGTACAAAAGGCTCAGTGCAGATATCCATGTACGAAGTTAAACCAGAACAGGTTCTGCACTGCCTGTTCACAGTGTAAGGTTGGGAACATTCACTGAACCAGCCAGCATCAAGAATAACAAGCATAAGGAAGCATTAACATTCCTAAGAATCCAATTTACAACTATTTTAAAGCCATTTTATGTTAACAGAGCAGTCCAAGGGGCCTTTAATGTAAACAAGGCCCTGTATCTCAGACACTATTTCAGCTCATGCATCTGTACAATAATAAATACTTAATTACCTCCAGGGTTGTTTTGGGGCCTAATTAATAACATGAGTAAAGTGCTCTGAGATCTTGTGGATGAAAGATAGCGCAGAAGAACAAAATACAAAATATGTTTTGTGAAACATAATGTTTAGAAACTAAAATAAAGCAAAGCCAAGGATACCAAACCAGCCATGACTTCCTTGCCAGTTTTCATATCCTGTTGCCTTCTCCACTGTGTTCTCCTGTTAACTCAGACTTACATGGCTGAACAACCATGTCTAGCACGGCTGGAGATTGTCACCTCAGAGGACAGAGCAGCAGAGGTGTAGCCAAGCCTGCGAACACTGTGTGGGAAGCTCACCCTTCAGCACTGCCCAGGGCTTTGCAGCTGTTGCTCTGCATGTTCTCTCATACTCGTGCACGGTCTCCAAGAGAAAGAGCCCAGTGCCCTGGGCTCACACCTGCCTTGGCCCCCCTGCTGCACTCAGAGATGTGTTCTCTCTCCATTGGAATCTGTTGGAGGGGAAGTGCCCTCCCTAACCTTTAGCAAGGGCAGAAAGTCTCCCTTTTGTATCCAAGTACGGTTTGCTTCCTCATCCCTCAGTTTCTTTGCTGCTGTTCTCACAATTTGAATTAGTAACTGTTTCTACGACCTCTTTTCTTGTAAATGTAGCAACCTTAAGATATTTTCCAAACATTCCTAAAATTAAAAGATCATTTAATTTTAAGAAACAAACTATATCACAGGAACATAGGAAGACAGACAATTCTGGATCACTAAGGCCAGGATGTCTATCTACCTAGCAATCCATCCATCAAAAAATTACAGCTCCATAGAAGACTGAATAGTAAATTAAAAAGAACAAAACCAAAACAAAAAAAATCCCCCACCTTTTTTTTTGCATTTTAATAAACATACCTATCTTATAGTCTTATGTGTATAAAACCAGTTCTAGTTATAAATGATCCTATCAGCTCCTGTTACGAAGTGCATCACTGTGATTCAGCAGAGGTGAAGGGAACAGGGAGTACCAGGCAAGAGACTGTGCAAAGAGGTTTTACATCACACTGCCAAGGTCAGCCCTGCCGGGTTCTGTTCTGGCAGCGCTGATGCCATGTCTACATGGGGAAAGATAAGCAGGAAAGCGAACCAGAATTAATTAAAGAGTGTATTTTTAAGAATCTTCAGTATGGCCTGGAGTTCACGTGGATACTGTCATTCAGAAATAAAGCTTTCATTTAAGTAAAGTGAAATGAAATTTACTTAAAGATAATTTGTTTCTGTTGAGAATATGATAGAAAGGGATACTTAAAATAAATGTATGAATATTGCAGTAAATTAACTCAGCTTAATTTTGCTTAAGTGCCCTTGTCTAGACATGGTTTCAACTTACACCTCTGTAGCAAACTTGTAGAACAAAACATCTTTTAAAATCTTTCTATGTATTTCTTCATCTTTGAATAACAGCAGCAAAAAGATAGAAGTACAGTCATGTTCAATGACCATTGGGGAGGTCAGATTTTTAACAGAGGCCTGTAATTTTGTAGGTGAAATTCTCTGTTGCCAATTGTATTAAAATATTTTGACTCTTCAACTAAGTGTGGATTTAACTAATCAGAAAAAACCACAGCTGCCCAGACAGTAAAACCTGAATCACTGAAAAAGGCAGCTTGTGAGTCTGCTCTGTATATCAGAATAACTGCAGCGCTTCTGCTAAACAAGGTGCTCTTTTGTGAGAATGGACAGAACTCACCAGCCATCAACATGACTGCACATCACGAGATAAGGTTGTGGTAAAGATTTCACACTGGGCTGCTGCTTAAATTACATGGGCTTGGCCACTTCATGGCTTTGTGACCCTCCTTGTAAGGCAAATCTGCTTTCTTGCCAATAAGTATTTATTTGTGGTGGTATAAAATAAAGCAGGAGCACGGAAGGGTGAAGGGTGAGAAGGGTGGAGGAGCAGGGCTTGCAGGGGGCAGAGCCCCTGGTACGCCCAGGAACCCCCCTGGAGGCAAAGGCTGCTGCCAGATTGATGATGCCACATGTTTAAGACCAACCTCAGCCAGACACACCTTTTGGAAGCTAACACAATACAGAGAAATTTTTGGAGCCATTCCTGAGTTTTGAAGAAACTCTTTAACAATGCAGAGCAGGTGCAGGATACTTTAAGAAGCAATGATGAAGTGCTAAGCTTTGTTAGCCTTAAAAGATGAAGTATTCTTATTTTTTTTTTTGTATGGGCTGAGTAGGAAAGCTTTTCTCTTGCTAGCAGTCTGATGGCATGCTTAGTAAGGTTCACTGGGCAGTCTGTATATTCATAGTGAAAGATCTTTTACAAAGAAAAACTCTTGTCTTCTCATTTACATTGATTTGAATGAGAAATAAATGCATCATGAAGTTAATGCAGAACTCTGGACAAGTGTGGAATATATTTTCTTTAAAGATAAAAATGTTTAAGACACATGTGGTGCTAGGGGACTGACTCTTAATGTAATATACTGTGTGTTGGCTAGATAGCCAAAGAGAAAAATGGAAGGAAAGGAATAAAGAGAATGATTCTTTTGGAAGCAAGGTTATTATGAATGATCAATGTCTATTTGGATAACTCACAGATGCCCCAGTGCTCATATGAATTCATCTGAGTGGTTTAAAAGACACTTGAAAATCAATACCTGAACACTCTGTTAAGTGCTTAAGTGGATGTAAGGAGTGTGGATGCTGTTCTCAAGCATTTGACATGGTAAACAGGCAAAAAATTGCTTCACTAAAGTCACCAGGAAGTGGTGGACAGTTATTTTACATATGGTTTCTTTTGGTTATTGAGTGGAAATGATTGAACCTGTAAAATCTGAGATCAAGAAATGGCACAGGACTACATCACCTGCTGCAGAGGGTGTTAAATTATTGAGCAGCGGAGTTGTCAGAGAGGTTTTTTGTTAACTGCAAGGGAGCCATGCTGTTACTATTTTGTGAAAAAATTTGAGTAAAACTGGTCTGTGTATTTATTTACCTTAGGCTATTTCTGTCACTTACTACAATTGCAGTGACATGAATTTTCTTTTCATCAGAAAAAGAAAGCAAACTCACAACATGGCAATTTTTGGCAAGCTTAACCAACTACAAGAGAAGCTTTTCTTGTCATATTTCCAGGTCTTTCCATAATGTTATCTGTATAGTAGATGATAACAACATGTGGCACATACAGCTGCATCATACAAACAAAAGTACATACAATAGGAATTGCATGCTGAAAATTTTCAGTGGGAAGATCTTTCTATTCAATTAGGCTGTGACAAAGAAGCTGCTTGCACTTGCAGCTTCACAGAGGTATAACTGTAACATCTGTAGAGATCTGAACTAAATTTATAGTGTGGATCATTACCTGTAACATACCTCGTAGGCACCATTGATTCTTGTTGCAGCAAGACTCTCTTTAACTCTATTTGTTACATTGTAAACGTTAAACAAATTGAAACTGAATCCCCAAATTATTTCTTTTGGTAACAGAAAAATAAGTATTTTTGCCAGTCAGTGCACAGGCTCTGAGTTTAGCTCGGCTGTATTACTCCTTGAAGAAGTATAAGTCTAAAGATGAAGAATTTTCTCCTGCAGTTGTAATTCGGATGTGAGTGTGCCTGGATGTGTGCTGTGCATGTGAGTGTGCAAGCAGTGCCGCTCCTCGAGGAATGGCCTTCACCTGCACACAGGTGCTTCTGGCTTCAAGTGTTTGCCCCGCTGGGGGCTTAGATGTGGATGCAGGTGAAGCTTTCCCTGCCCATCACTCAGCCTGGCACAGTGAAATTGCTGTGGTGTTTCAGGTGCTGCTGCTGAAGGGGTCCTGAATGCAGGTTCTAGTGGGTGTTGTGGTGGCTGCTGGTAAGACACAGACACTTGTCACTGATTCCTGCACCAAATTTTAAATACAACCGTATTTAAAATATTCCACATGCTGACAGGAAGCAGATCTCTTGGATGCCTTGATGGGCTGTGTTTTAAGATCATGTCTTTCACTTTTTGTGTAGAGGCAAATATTCTTAAAAGTAAATCTTATAAATTTAATAAACCTCAATGAAAAGAATAACAAGCAAAAAAGAGAAAACACTAAAAATCCTAAACCTTATACTGCCAGAAAAACTCACAGCTGAAGTATTATAAACATTTACAAAAAATAAATTCAACATCATCTTCTTAGGATGACCATTTCATTCCACATAAAAATGAAGAAGTCTCATCTGTCATACAAAGAAGACACCAAAAGAAGCTGATTCCATGCAAGGTTAACTGAGGGGGCTTGTGGATTCTGTGGGCATGAAGCACATGGAAGTGAACTTGTGCAAGAGTTTGCAGTACAAAAATTAACTGACAAACTAATGCAAAATATTCCCAAGGGCACAGAAGGGCTGCCAGCACTGAGCTGTATATCATGAGCACTTCCATATTTCAGTATGAAGCTTCATTGTATTTCTCTCCTCCATTTTTTGTAGGTTATTGTAGATGTTCCCTAGAGGTGTCAAATAGAGCTCCACTCCACTGCCAGCTTCCATGTATACAGTATGCCACTTCTGCCACATGATTAATGTTCAAATTCCTAAAAGTAAATGCATTTCTCTACTTCAAATTCTATAGCAGGAGATAATATTTTAAAGGGTGGCAGTCCTAGTTGTTTGCAGTTACTAAATGCATTAATCTTTATTTTTAAGGAAGGATTGAAATTTAATAATGGTGCATAGTGGGAACTGAGAGATTTATTTACTTTGTTAGAAATGATTTATGAAAATCTTGTTATGGGAGAGAAATGGACTGCAGCTGAAGGTGAATTATTGTTCATGGTTTAACCACATAACATCTTAAGCACATGTTAAAATATAAATGACAGCTTTAAGGTTCTGATGGAAAGAAACATAGTTGAGGTTGTCAAATCAGCTGGGAACATGTCAGTAATGTAAGTCTCTCCTGAAGCTCAGACTAAAGCAGAACTTTTCTTTAGCACTAATTCAATGACTGTTCTTTCTTTTCTCCATCTGTTGAAACATGGAAAACTTCTCTTCTAAGTTTCTAACCAGGACTTTAGGACAGATACATTTAGATGAAATATTTCAAAAGAATTCTAGATCCATGGTCACTGGAGCAAGCCAGCACTTGGGGATTGCTGAAATTCAGACCTGAGAAGATTATTTCTGGGGCTACCTGGTATACATCTCGAGGATTAAAGACAGTTGTGTTACCATTTCTTATTAATGAAAGACTGAAACTGGAGAAACTCATAAAACTGGAATGACACAAACAGAGCACCATGTCAGAGGTACCAGGTATCTAAGAACACCCCGAGCACCAGCAGTTCCCAAGACTGGCAGGCTGTACCCCTGGGAAGCGAGCAATAGGGCTGCCAGCGAGGTGAAGTGATGAAGAGGAATCTCCAAGAGTCACGGCAGATCAGAGTGGGACAGCTGTGGGCTGTTATGCAACAGGAGAAGAGAAGAGTGGTGCAATGCAGACACTGCTGAGCAAGGCATTAATCTGGGAACTTACAGGGATTTCACTTGTTTCCTGGCATTTCCTGATAGAACTTCGTGTTGCTTCCTGATTAATTAAGGTCTTAAATAATTAATTAACTTTCCATGTAATTATTACTTTATAATAGTATCTCATCTATGCTTTTGAGTGAGAACAGGTATGGCAGAAAGTCCAGGAATCTTCATTCTTGCCATTTGCAGCTGAAAACAGCAGTGCTCATGCTGCTGATGAGCACACAGCAATCACGGCTGTCGAGAGCAGCTTGATGCCATCCACTGTCCACTGTTCCCTTGGAGGGAAGGATCCCACCTGCCTTTGCCTTCCTGTCAGTGGGAAATGGGAACTTATAGCAACGCAGTGTTTCCTAGCAATGTGCCAGGTAAAGCAAGGCTCCACGCAGCATATGAGCCTTTGCTTCTGCTCCTTTCCTTACAGAGGTTGTTCTCAGGTGCTGAGAACCGGCAGAAAGGTGAGAAAAGCTGTTGTTGCCATTATTGTTCAATGACTTGGAAAGGACAGCAGAGGGAGTTTTGTCATCTTAAAGTGTACTCGTGCTATCTGTCCTGCTGATACGTGTTTTAGATTAGCTGCTTGTAAGGGTGAAGAAATTCTTAACTGAACTTCTTTTTTCAAGGAATATAAGTATTAAGAGATGTAAGAAAAAAAAAGATGTAAGATTGAAGGAAAAAAAAATCCAGATGAGCCTCTGTAATGTATGTGAAGTTCGCAAGTCAAGAGCACAGATTGTGTTTTGAATAATGCATTTTGTATAGAAAGTGCTCTAAATAACTCGGCAGAGAACACAGTGTGTAAGTAAGACAATTAAGTAATTTTACCAGTTAAGCTATGGTCTACCTAAAGATGAGAGTCATTATTTACAGCTGAGACTGAACAGTGGTAATATTTCTGAAACAACAAGTTTAAAGGGGACTGGAAGAAACCTATTTCCTTTAGTGCATGTAAAAAGTAGATCAGCCTTGGTTATGAAATAAACAATAGGCCAAAATAGTCTAACCTAGATAAATACAATGTGTTCACATCCAAGGATCCTTCTGTGGGAGCGGCCTAATTACATTTTATGAATCCCAGGGAAATCAAATGGGAGCTGCACTCAGCCTCTTTGAAAGTTGTATCATTTTTATTTAGGGTGCCTGAGATGATATTTCTACACTGTGAAGAGAGCTTCAGGATTGGCATCTGGAGGGAGTGGGGACAGGCCAACCAATAGCGACGGAGCTGGGACAGGACTTCAGAAAGACACTATTTCTGTCCTCTTGTGACTGCAAAGGTGTGATTTGGAAATCAAAGATATCTTCTACTTTTATTGCTAAGTATAGACCCAGCAGAAAAGAAAGCTTAGAGAGATGATGTCTCAGATATTTTGTAACTTAAGTGATAATCAGAAGGGGTAAACATGCTCTGGCAGAGCTTAGCCAAGGTGTAAGGGAATGGCAAGACAGAACTGCAAGGCAGAACCCAGGAATTCTTAATAAGACAGAGAGAGTGGGGGTCTGCCTCTTACCCCTTTAGATGGAGAAGAAACAGTGCTAAAGACAAGTTAGGAAGAAAGCCTGATATATTTTATCAGTCACTACTAAGTATCTGCTGAGTTTAATGGTTTAAAAAACATAACCTGATATTTGTCATATAACTATCATATGACTGCACATAGCTGGCCATATTATACCCCACACCACTGCCACTGACATGGCTTTAGAGAAGATGAAGGACTGAACAATTCATATAAAACATAAAATTATGAAATTAAATAATGAACTCTCACTTTTCAAAGCATATTCTTTATAATTTGCTGGACTTCTTCCATTTCCTGTTTTGTTTTCTTGTCAAAGCTTACTCAGTTTTGGAGATCTTTGGATTTTGATGCAAAAACTCTCTTAAAGGAAAAAAGTTCCAACCAAGTTCATAATCAGGATATAAGAAAGATAGATGAAATTCACCAAACAGTGAGATTTAGAGAGATGTACAGTCTCAGAAAATGTAAACTATCATATGCCCAGACTACCTTTCATGGTTTACACAGTGGCAAAAACTAGAAATAAACTAGAGTGAAAATAAACTAGTTTGAAATGCTTGAGAACACCTGACCTGGGACTCTTCCTGAGCTATAATTATTGTTTTGAGATTTTTTAACTTGAAGCAGAGTCCCAGATATAGGAGTCCTTGTTGTCTTACTGACCTTTTGTCCTATTCTGCTAATCCAGAATAGGATTTCCCTGTAACCAAAAGGACGAAGATTGTTTCTGCTGAGAAATTATTGCTTCTTTCTTCCTGTGACTGTGGAGGAATATAGTGGAAGAAGAAGAGGTATATCCACAGTGTCCCTGTGGCCTGTGGACTACAGACTGCCTCTCAAAGGATGTTGACAGAAACTTCAGGCTGTAATTACTGTCAGGTTGCCGAGACACTGAAGGGATTCACTGGCAGTAGCAAACGTCTGTTTGCACCATCCTAAATTTCAGTGGAATTAAGAAAATAATGTTCTCAATATCAGAAGGGGGCTGAGTCTCTCTTTCGTTCAGATCCTTGTTTTATATAGTATTTTTGTAAATATTTACTATTCTCATGTTAACAGCTACCTTACTAAAACATACCTCTCTGTTAAAGAGGAGCACAGGAATTTTTTGTACAGCAAATATCTTATCACAGAATCATGGAATAGTTTGGGCTGGGACCCTCCAAATTGCAAGTCCCCTGCTGTGGGGGATCTTCCATTCTTGGTGGAGAGACACTGGTGAAATACAAAAAAATGTATGCCAGTGGAATTTACTTAAACACTCCTTGAATGGAGGATGTAAATCCTTTTAGCCAGCTCACAATTTAAGAGACTTCAAAAGGTAGTCTTTGAAGTTCAGAAAAGACCTTTGAAGTGGCTGCATATGCAAAAAAGAAATTAGTGTATAGCACAAAGTACTGAACTTCATTAAGTGCTTTTGTCAATTAGAAAATACAGCAGATTTTGCATAGCAAAAGAAGAAAATTAGGGCATCCTGTTAACAAAGGCTTTGGCTATGTCCTGACAGGGGCTCTGAAGTTACCTAATGGTACAAACTAACAGGCAGCCCCAGGGGGATCCACAGGCTGGACACACCTCTTCCCTTTGGAGATGCTCTCAGACAAGGATAATAATTTGTGTTCTTAGGAGTGTGGGATGTGCTCCTGCCCAGGGGACAGAGCTGCGGCTTCACAGTGCCCTGTGTGGTTCCCTTTTCTGCATTTGCTCAGATCAGGGCAGCATCTGCAGCATCTGACACAAACACTTTGAGCCATGGACTGTATCTGTGGTCATGCTCTGATAAATCTGAAAGCCTGAGCTGATTTAACTTTTGTTAACTCCCTCTCTAGGCAGGAGATGTACTTGGAGGTGCATTATGTTCTGCATTTCATTAGACACATCTTTTTTCTCCTTTGTAAATAAGCACCAGTAGGCTCAAAGGCCCCTTATCCTTCAGGTTCCAGCAAAAGGATTGGTGAAGGAGTGCTGGTCACATCTGAGATGGAAACTGCCCGCTGCCATGGCACAGATACACGGAGAGCAGGACTGCGTGTCTCAAGGAGCAATTGTAGGGACAGTGCTGGGCTAAGTCTGTGCACAAATGTGTTCCATCTGCTCATCCTGGTCAGCAAACTCACTGTCAGCTCTCAGTACGTGAGGGACATCACCCTGCCTGGCAGGGGCTTGGTGAAATGTGGGATAGTTGCAGGCCTAAGCCCCAGTAAATCCTCTTGCAGTGAGTTTTGTGTCCCTTGCAGAGGGCACCTGACAGTCCTTGCTCTTCTCTCTCCTTCAGTCATAATAACTCTGGGGGAAGAGGCAGAACAACCTTCCTTCAGGAAACCTTTAAAACAGAACACAATTTACATCAACAGCTTCCATTTATAACTCATTGGTAGCTATGAATACACGAGTAGCTGGTGAATATGTTATGTTGAATTGGGAAACTTTCCCAACCTGGTGTTTCTGTCTGCTTGATCAAAGCGCTGAAGTTTCATGTTTGGGCTGCTTTGGTCTGCTGGTTTTACAGCTTCTAATCCTTTCTCCCTTAAGACAGAGTAACTAAACAAGGCTCGTTTTTTGATGAAACTGTTTCTATCAAAAAAGAGAGATAAGAATGCTGTTATTGTTGATGTCGACATCGTATTCCTCTAGCACCTACGTAATCATGGTCGGGAGCCGTCACAGGGAATATAACCCAGGCATAAGAAAGAGGCAACAGATGGATTCAGGAAACAAATGGGGAGTCCACAGTGAGACAATATTTGATGAAAAGCAAAGGAGAGGTCAAAGCATACCAGCTGCATAATCATCAAAATTTTCTGTCATCATATGGGGAAATGGCTTTAGGAAGGGATATGAAGGCAGACAACAATTAGCTCTGTGAATGCTGATAGGAAGCTCATGTTAAGCATGAAGATCTGTGTTTAAAAACATAACGGATGAGTTATCAGGCTGATGTCACTGGAACAGGAGAGGTTGGGAGCTGATGTATTAAGAACATCAGTGCTGACAGGTGAGACAAGGATACAGCATAAAAATTATGTGATACATGTTGGAACATTTTAAGGTTTTCCCAGGTGGGATCCCTTGATAAATAAAGAAAAAAGTGTGAAACATCAGTTCTAAACGGGGTAAAGCAACAACATGGACAGGAATAATACCTTGTTCTAGAACTGAAATAGGGAAAATGCCCCTGATAAAATGAATGCAGATACTTCAAATGAATTTCTTGCCCAGATAAGAATACCTTTTAGAGGGTAGCCAGCATCTATGGAACACTTGTTTTGTCAGTCATAATACTTTCGGTTACAGCTAAGAATAGAATTGGCAGCCTGAAAGGAAACAATAAAACAAATGGCATATTTTTTATGGTATTTTAGTCCAGACAAGAGCAAAAGACACTAAATGCTCACACAATAAAAAACGATGCCAACAATTCCAAACTGATAGCTCAGATTAGTCTATGCAGATCTAAGTCCATGACAGAACCAGAACTTGGAAAGGTCAAATACAGAGGTCTGAAAATCTGAAGCTGGAAACTTCAGATGGCAGAGGGTACTCTCATCGTAGACACATCTTCATCCCTGCTAGTCAGAGATGAAACCCAAAACTCATGAAAGCATCCAGCTACAAGGTTGTGCAACAGCCAGCAGAGGCTTTTAGGCAACTGCCTACCACATAAGCCTTAACATCACCCACAGTTAGACACCAACTAGTAAAGTTAAATAAAGATCAGAGAAAGAAGATATTGGAAAGTAAAAAGAAAATAAATTGGTACCAATTTTTTAATCTTTCAACACTTTTACATCTAGAAGGAATACACATGTAACTTTGGACAGGATAGTTCCATGGATAATTTTGTAGAAAATAGGAAGCTTTCCTGCCCAGTGAAACAGAGATTTAGTTATGACTTAGATAAATTTAGACTTAGAGGGCCAGAATTTCAGTTAATGTAAACAGTTTCAGCTTTGGTGACTTCATACATCCTATGCTCCTTTGCCAGTGGAGCAAAAATGAGTTATAGTTGCTGAAGATCTCACCTGCACTGTTCCAAACTATTTGGAGGAGTCAGAAGCATAAATGCTCAGTGTTTAAATTTGCCCAATGGCAACAAATGGGTATTTAGATCTTTCCAGGCATTTGGATCATGGAGAACATCATTTGAAGGACATGGATGATATGTTTTCAGTAATTGCCATCTAATTTCAATCTGTCTCTCTCCATTTAGTTCTTTTTTATTGCTTCCTCCTCCTCCTGTCAATCCCACCCTCAGCCTCAGGGACCTTTATATTTCTCTCCTTGGCTGGCCCCCTTTAATAAGGCCATGCCTGGTTATTTTATTACTCCCCAAGTAGTCCCCTGTGTTTGGGAGCATCTACTCTGCAAATCTGACTGCGTCTTCCAAAGCTGAAATACGAAAGTCTTTGGACAAGGTTTGTTCTGAAGGAGGTTAAGAGGCACAGTTAGACTGACCACCAGTTGACTGTCTGAAAAGCAGCCATTCCTGATGTCACCCAGTGGCAGCCAGAAAGGATTTTCTGTGCAAAAATCTCAATTTTCATCCTGTGGATTTTTATAAGGTTTTGCTTGTAGATGTCTCAATTCTTGAGATATATCAGTTGTAGCTGTTCATGTTATTCAACATTTGGAAAATTATAAGAAGTTAAAGTCAAGTCCTACTTGCATTTAAGTTATTGCAGATATGTCACTGACTTTAATAACTGCAATATCAGGCCCTGGAATATTATTTTTGTTCAAGCTGTATGCACTTTTTTTTGTAAATGTACACAATGCATAACAGTTTCACTGAAATTGCTTGGTGTTTTATGCAGTCAGATTATGTATCTCTGCTCAGTGTCTCCAATTTTCAATTCAGCTATGTCTACCTTTTGAATTTCTAAGCTTGCTGAATCATTGCAATGCCTGCGTCACGCTTGGCATTACTGTGTTATATTGTCAAAGAAAAATACCATTTATCATAAACATTTATCATAAACAAAGATTTTTTAATCTATCATATACAAGCAATGATTATGTATTCTCAGTAATATTGCTTTAGACAAGAAACAAAAGGATTTCCTGATTCTTATAAAAGGGTGTAAACTCCAACTGAATAATTGATTCATTTGCAGGCACTAATCCCCCATTTATCTTTCCTCCTCGCAGACAGGAGCATTTGAGATCCCACATGCTTTATGAGGAAGTGAGAGTGTGACTTGGTATCCTGGGGCACACCTTTTCCAGCTCTTACAGAACTATGTATGTTTAGGGTCACCTTTTATCCTAAAGGTGACTGCCTGAGTGTAGTGAGGGAAGGGAGTGTGACTTCTCTACAAACCCAAAAAATAAATGAGATTATTTTACACAATTGTCATACCTGAAATACAGCATTTCCTTGTGACAGGACAGAAAAAACAGTCCATATTAAGAGAGAAAAGGGAAACGTAAAAAACCTTACTATGCACTGGATGGTTCCCATGTCTTTAATTCCTTCCTGTTCAACTTTGATTTCAATCCCTTATTATTTTTTGAATTTTGTCTATTCAGACCGATATACAAATCTGGTACAAATCAAGCCAGTTCTCTAATTCGCATCAGAGTCATAACAACTCTCGTAGAATTTAAAAATTCCACTGAAGAAATATATTCATCCATTTCTAAGACAGAGACACAGGAACAGCTGCTTGCATCCTAAGGGAAGTCCAGTATGGGAGAGAGATATTATCCTGCTTTCGGAGGACTCCTGGCTCGTGTCAAATATCCCAGCCCCGTTTGCATTTCTCAGCAGTGTTTCCCCAGCCATCAGCACCGCTGATCTGTGCAGTCTGTGCCCGAGCCTCTGCCCCAGCCCTGCTGTGCCAGCCTTGCAGAGGTGGCTGGAAGTGTGGGAGTCACTGCCTGGACCTCAGCCTCCCGTCTGAGGCACGCTCAGACTTCTCCCAGCCCATTTCCCCTCCCAGCCCTCAACAGGCTGCTGCACTTCTCAAGGATTATGTGTGACACGAGAGGGGTGACAAGAACCTGTGTCATGAGATTCCTCAGGAACAAGAGAAAAAGAGAATTTGCTTTCCTCCCAGCAGTCAGATGGGTTAAATTCAGGCTTACTGGGACAACACAGCACTGAAGGGGTTAAAAGTTTCCTTCCTGCACCCTGAGATTCTCTGCTATTGACTCAGCAGATGTATTTACCTGCCCTCACCTGAAAAGCTGAATGAATTGTTAGCACCAGGAAAACACAGAGAACACAACATGTGGCTGTGTGATTAAATATAATCTTATAATGCATTCAATGAGATAACTAGGTAAAGAGTACTTCTTCATTTCTGCATGCTTGGTTTTTCAACCTTAATCATCTTTTAACATCTTTGCCTGTAGCCTTTTCTGAAGCAAAAATGTCCTATTGAGTGATAATTGTCAAAGTGAGGACGGTGTTAGAAACATTTATAAGGTAAGCTCATAGGACTGTGTCCTATACTTGCTGGTCACAGTCAGTGCTTCCCTATTATGCCAAAAAGAGCTTGATATTTATGCTACTAAATTGTTCTTGCCTTTCCACCAATAGACAACCAATTATTATGAACCAGGAGAATGTTTCCAGCCTCATGCTTCTAAGAAGTATTTCCAAGAAAGACATTTAGTCACAGCCTTGTGTGCAGCCCCGAGTGATGGCTGTAGCAGAAATCCTGAGCAAGCTTCTCAGACTTTGACTAATTGCTGACTGCTGACTGCTCACTTTGTGAAGCCAGAGCTGAGCTACAAACACACACACAGCTCTGCAGGGATATGAATCAGAGCAGGAGCAATTAGTTAAAAAAAATAATCAGAAGCGGATAAAAATAAAACACGTGATCTTTTTTGAACGTAATTGTCCAAAATTATGCATCTTCAATCTTTGCCCTGTATTTAGTCACTCGTAGAATGAAACATGCATCAATTCTCTTTGTGATAATAGGCACTTGTGTCTAGAGTCTTGATTTGCACGTGTTAGTTAAGGTTTGTATGTAGAAAATAGAAAATGTCATGTGAACACTTGGGGTACAGACTGTGATTTTTAGCTACCATTACAATTATAAATTACTGAAGTTGAACGTAAGACGTGATAAAGGGCACAAAAATAAACACCAAAATATCCATGAAAAAATAGGCATCTCTCTTGGAAAAGAGAGAGGATAAGGACACAAGAAATCCACATGACATCTCGGTACAGGATCACAAAGGAAACAGAACACCTCATCAACTGAAACACAGTTAAAGCCTGTTTAAAATGGCAGCTGAACCCTTTGCTGCTGCACACAAACCCAAATGATATGAACAAGGCCCCAGCAGACGTTTGTTCTCTGTAGCTCAGGGAAACCCTTGCGGTAATAAGGTGAAGTCAGGCTGCTGAGGGACGGGCAGAGAATCGGGCTGGAGGGCTGAAGCGCAGCGAGGACACCAGCGAAGCCTTGCACCTGCAGCCAAGGCTCCTGGAAAGCTGTGCTGGGGGGATCTGGGAGTGCTGGGGGACAGGAGGCAGAGTGGCAGCAGCAGTGCCCCAGTGCCCCAGTCCCTCCGGGCAGGGTGGCACCAGCGAGTCCAGAGCAGTGACTTCTGTCCTTGGCTCAGCACTTGGCACCCCCAGCGGGAACAGCACCCACCCAGTGCACCAAACACTGCACTATGGGAAACAAGTCTGCTATTCCCAGAACAAAAACGGAAAAAGAGAAAACAAACCAGAAAACTTGAAAGCTGCAAAATATGAAAGTGTTATTTGAGACACGAACATTAATCCCTCAAGGTATTTTCCTACTTCGTCCTCCTTTCCCCTGCTTTTCCTCAGACTTTCAGATGCTTTATGAAAAGGATGAAAAAAACCCTTAAAAGTTCTATTTTGGACTGCAAACTCCTTTCTTTCTCACTGCCCCAGGATATATTTGATTCCAATAAGCTACATAAAAAATCTATTTGGGATTTTCTGATATTCTCTCTGTCCTGACCTATTATTGTATCCTCTTTCAACACTTTGTGAGGACAGCAATGTAATAAGTGGATATTTGGAGGCTCCCTGCATACTTGGAGCTCAGATGCACCTGCTAACCAGCAAAAATCAGGTTGTTGCTCACAGCGAGGGATGAGGGTTTTTTGGTTTGTTGGTTTTTTAGTTACATAAGGAGCATTCATACAAGGACCAAAATTGTTTAACAAACGTCAAGACTTCAAGATTTATAGACCGAGATCTTGTCTAATTGGGGGACAGAACAGAGGCAGCCGGAAATTCTCAACTTTTTAACTGGAAGTTAGCAAATAAACCCATTACTAGCAGGTCTCCCAGCTACCTGGATTCTCATCCCAAGGCTTGTTCTAGGCTCTTGTCAGGGAATCGTGTTGTTAATTCTTTGGGGGGGGTTTTCCTCACAGTATTATTCCCATAATGCCTCTTCCCAAATGAAGGTCAGGAGTTAGTTTTGTTGTCTTCCAAAAGTGTTTGTCCTCAAACAAATACTCCTTGCCACCATCTCCAGTTATCATGAATAAAGATAAATTAAGCTGGCATGAGAGTGTAAGGAAGGACAAAAGTAATAAATAATAGAGCAGAAAATAAATATATTTAAGCACTGCAGTATGCAATAAGTTGGGGAGGACTTACTGCATTTTCTTAAAAGATATGCAGCTTTCTTAAAATAGCTGGGTGGCCACTGTCATCTGATTTTTCTATGCATTTCCAAATTAAGAAATACAAGTTTTGTGTCACTTGATACAAAAAAATAAAATTTCCATTTAAAAATGTCTATTTTTTTATTGAAATGGACTTTTCTAGTTCATTCTGTTGTTTGAAGTCTTCAAAATTAAAAAAAGAAAAGTGAAAAAAAGATATTTATTCTCCAAAGGTCAACATTTGGAATGAAAATGCTTTGTATGTGGATAAAACTGGTTTGCTGCATTTAGTACTCCCAGCTAAGTGCAGTTCTGTCTGTGGCTCTCACACTTCATTTCTCAGTGGAAGAGTTCTGCAGAAGGTCCATTCAAATCTCTCTGTAGGAAATTCCTGACCACACTGGAGCACCATAGGAATTCTGTGCATAAACGTTTTGAAGTTCACATGTTGGTATGGTTCTGTTTTGCAATTTTTAAGATTTTTTTTTTTAATATATCTATTTGAAGTCTTTTTAAGGCTAAATAAGAAATCTCCATTAACATCTTGATTATCATAGATTAGCTCATTCAGTTCTTGTCAAATATATATATATATAAAAATGTATAATGTGTGTTACAGAGACACGTATACACACCCATTCACACAAACCCTTTCTAGAAACACTTTTGGGGAAGTAACAGATCTCTTTAAGTTTTAACCCCTTTCAGTTTTCTTTCCATTTTCATAGGCATTTGAAATGTTCCATTTTTTAAAAACCCTCTTTGAACTCACACAAGGGGATTAGCTCTTTAAATTGAAATCACACATTAGATGCCTGTGAATTAATTAGCAGTGAAGGGAGTACCTTTCAAAGGGAATTAATTCCTTTCGACAGAAATGAAACTCCTTTAGAACAGGGTTGGGTTGGGTTTTTTTTTTTACTTCTTCATATAATTTTTCTCTTTTTGGCTCTTGCCAGTACTCAGCTACGACTTTTCCTAGTCAGCACACCCCAGCGAGTCAGGAAAGTCCTTTGCAGAGAGACTTGATGATTTATTACACTGCACCAAGCCAAGCTCCTGTTTGCAGAGGAGTTACACATCTCCATGTAAGAGTCCCACGGTTCTGAAAGTATGTCTCTCTATATATACAGATTTTAGCCTATATTTTGAAGAAAACATTGTGGTTTAATGCACTTTGAAAACCTTCTTATTTCTAGAATTTGCAATAAAGATCAGTGTCTTATGAGTTCAATTAAAACTCGATTATTTATTATCAAGTATTCAATGCTCAGTGTATTACCACTTGGAAAGTGAAGTATTTCAGGTAAAGGGAGTCACAGAACGTGCAGGCACCAGCTGCTGGGAATTGAATTATTAACAGGCTTGATCTGTAACATGCATGATTCAAAAACCTTTTTCCTTTCCCTCAAAACACCAAGTTTGGCTTCCACTGAGAACAGAGCCTTAAGTTTATGTCGCACTTCATTTGTTTTTCCCTCAACAGCCCACAGAGATTCACTGAACAGTGTTTGGGGCTTTGCCTTCCATGTACTTTCTAATCCATTCCACACTTCTGATTTCACTGTGGAGACCTGCAGGAAAGCAGTTTATCTAGACAGTGACATAATAGTCTACCCAGACTAGTCATAACAGCTCGTACCAATTTACATTAAAATGCGCATATGTATTTTAAATTATTTTTGACTAATCTCTCATGTCCTCAAATATTATTCTTATTTTTATTATTCATTTAGATATAAAATATTAATGGACTTTTTTTCCCAAAGTGGCTGTACTCAGAGCATCTCTTCTCAGGTAAGGGATGACAGTAAGGAAAAAAATGTTAGTTCTAATTTACTGAGACTGAGGGGCTTTACAGGTCAAAGCAAGCACTTTTAAACTCAGCTAGAGACAGAGCTTTCAGGATCCATGATTGCTGCTAAGCTATAAACCCAGGAAAAGACCGACTTTACTTCCAGCATTTCTGTGTAGCTGCTTCTTTAAACCCACTCCGGGTGCCCTGATCTTTCCTGAGCAGGGCACGGGGGAGCTCACTCCAGTATTTACTGACCGGTGTCTGAGCTTTCTCACCACTGCTGGATCAGCTGAAGCTAAATCTTCACAGCTTCCCAGAACTTTTCCAGGAGGGTTTTGCTTCCCAGCACTTTTCCAGCTGGGAGCAAAACCCAAGTGTAAGGCAGGGCCATGAGGACCATGCCCAGGCAATTCCACTGCGTGTGGGCTCCTGACATGACAATGCACCAGGCAGGGCTGAAAATTGTGAATCTTTCCTCCAAAATCCCATAGGAGAAATGAAAACTTGCACCAGTCACAAAGCTCTTTGGAAAGACAAGTATGAAAATGTTCCAGAAAACCCTTCAGGTCAAATGAAAAATTTATATTCAAAATACTGGTAAAAGAGAAGGCATTTGTGTGGGGATCTTGCCTGACAAACAAAACTGTTGAGAAGGATGACACGGCATTATTACCAAAGTTCTAATCCAAGTTGGAGCATAAGTAAAAATAATCTGACCTGCTTTCTCTTATTCTTGTAAGTTTGCTTACCACTAAGAGGTTTCCTGGTTTGAGAGAAAGCCCTGTTTTGACACTTCATCCTAGATTAATGTCACTTTGCCAGTCAGTCATATTGTTTCTATGACATGCAGTGATAAAATGTGTTGGGAAGACATGAATTTTTAAAATGGAAGCAGACAAACATCTCCCAAAACTGGTCCCCTTGAAATTCTGAGGAATTCTGAATACCGAGAAACTTGACTTCTTCTGAGGGATGACTTACGCTGGGTTTGCTGATATGGGATTTAGAAGACTTATGTTTGATTTGTGGCAGATGCAGGTGCCTGCTGTGGTTCAGTAGAAGTTATTTAGTGTCCTCAGTGTCAGTGCCTCGTCTGATGGAAGGGAGGCCTCACTCAGGCAAGTTTAGAAACTGCACTGAGCAGAGCGCAGCACTGAGATAAATGAGGATGTGAACCAAACAGCCTCCTGTGCAGTTTCACCCTGATGTGGTGGCACTGCTTTTGACCTAAATAGACAAATATTTCAAAATCTGATGTTGTACAGGAGATAATTCTAAGCTGTCTTGGTAATGGTCTTTTGTGGGAGCAAATCTAAGCTGTGCCATGCATAACCCGCCTTAGTGTACTGGAAACATTGCAGACAGTGCTCCGTGTCAGAACAGGACCTTGTATCAGAGACGAGGCTCTTTTCTTAAGTGGAAGCAGCCGTCAGCCTCCAGGATGTGGTGAAAGAATCACGACCCCAAAATAAACCAGATTGAAGGTAGAGGGGTAACAGCTGTATAGCCATGAACAAGTAAGGGTTGAGTGCAAATACAGCAATTTTTTATTAGCCAGATTAATATTGTGAAGAGCAAGGTGAGTAATTGCTTTTCCACAGCGGAAGGATTCCATGGACATCGCTTTAAGGACAGCTGGTGACAGGAACGCCACCACTCTCAGTGGATCCCTACTGATTAAAAATTCAAACAAAAATTTGAAGCAGAAGGAAGTGCTGAAAAGTTATAGCATTAAGGAAAAAAAAAAAAAGACATTCAGGAAAAGTTGGTGTCGTGCTTAATTCAGGGACAGCGAATCCACTCATGCTTATAACAAGAGAAGGTGTTCAGAGACGGAATGGATGAAGTAGGACTATATGCACAAATGGATAAAAGTAAAAGGGAAATTAAGAAATAATAGTGATGGACCCGGCGACCTTTGCTGTTCCAGTAATTACAGTCATTATGTTCCTAAGTTATGCAATTCTCTCATGGTTGTGGCTTGGATTCTATGAATAGGACCCTTAATGTTAAAGTAAATCAGGACTTGCACTATTTTTGGTTCTAAGCTAATAATTAAACAAACTAAAAGAAACCCCCAACACTCTACATTCAAATCCTGCCCCCATGCTTGAATAACAGAATGAGATGCAAGCTGCCAAAAATGGAGATACTCAGACATGAAGCTGCTACTTTGTTCTAAAATCTTCCCTTGTCTGTATATACCTCAGCAGGAGGGTAATGATTCAGCCCTGGTATTTATTTAAGAAAAAAGCCAAGGTTTCAAAAATTAGTTAGACCTCAAAAAAAATCCAAAGAATGGCACTAGATCAATTTAAAATAAGAATTTTTTTTAAAGCTTACATATTGGAGGGTTTTTTCCTATTTTTAATCTTTATCATATACTTTCTGTAAAACTTGCAATTTCTTTGCGTAAGTAAGACCCAAACATCTGTGCAACTGATCCCTCCTCTTCCTCACTCGTCTTTAGATGAGTTTCTCCTGGACAACAGCTGGAATTCTGATACAAGTGCAATTTCAGAAACTGAAGCTTTGGAGTCGAGATTTTTAAAGATATTTGGCACCTAAATACAAAGCCCAACATGTAGTGTGGTTTTCTGCCTCTCTGGGAACTTTGATACTTTTAAAAACCTGTCCCTGCTGCCTGTTTGCTGCTATCAGGGATGCTACAGCTACAGCGCAAAGGCAAGGGCATGTCAGACCAAACCAAATAATTCCTGATACAAAAGTGTGAGCAGCACCAGGTGGTATCTGCGTTCAGCAGAAGGTTGAAATACGAGGACAGTAATCTGTCTTCTGAATTCTGTCAGTCAGTGTTGGAAGCAATCCGCGTCCGAAGCCCGCTGCGAGGCTCTGCTGCGCAGCCAGGGCTGGGAACTTGTGCTGAGCGGGGGCAGGGGCAGAGCAGCACCTCTGGCACCATGTGGGGAAGGACCAAGTCACCATGCAGGATCAGGAGGGGCTGGAAGGGACATCACTCAGATGGAAAGAAGAAATTTGGATATTTTAGTTGAAGACAAGACAGATGGGCAGGTACCTCCCCTGCTCAGCTGTACCTCTCCTGCTCAGCTTGCTGCCTCTTTCTGCTCCACACAATAGACAGCTGAAAACATTTTAGTACATACACTTTATCCCTGAGTGGATCACTCATTATTCTTTCTTGACATTGGTTAATGCAGCAAAGTTAGGTTTCTGGGATTAGGCTACATAATACAAAATTCATTTTCAATAACAATAAAGTTAATTAGTGATTTTAATCTGTATCAGAGTGTTGGGCTACACTGTGTGCTGGAAGAGAAATTAGGCCTTGTTGGCTGCAAGTTCAGAGTGCTGCAACTCCTGCTTTCTTTCAGCTTGGTAGAAAGCTGTAGGTTTCCCATTGCACTGTTCCCACCTCAAGCATATGGCAAGGTGCCTGAGGCCAAGACTTTACTGGGAGAAGGATTAATTGCCAAAGGAGCTTTGAACAGTTACAAAATATGGGCTCTGCTGAGTCATGTGTAACACGCAAACAAGCTATTTTTCTTACTACTGTGTCTTTTTACAACTATTATGTATTCTTCCTGCTACATAAAATGGTTTTGAAATCAATGGTGCAGAAGCTCTATTCATTTCAAAGGGAATGAGTAAAAGATTGAAAGCAGTATGTAGAGTGATACCTGCTCGTGGAAGGGTTGAAGGATCCTTCCACTGAAGGAAGATTATCCCACGAGATCTATCAGTACCACCGTTAGGTTTTCAGGCCAAGTTCTTATTCTACAGTTTCCTGTAGAATATTGATATATAAATTCCTTATAACTGTAACACAGTTTCTCATTGAGTATCTCCAAAGGCTTTTCTTTAACACAACCAGCTGTTATTTGATATTTACTTTTACTAGTTATTTGCAAATGGAGTTCTGATTCCTACAGAAGATCCCAAACCTGATCCCCCACCAGCATCTTTCTCCCTTCCTATCAGCAAATACAGCACTTGCTAAAAGCACAGCAGATGCTTTGTCTGTAGAAATTGGATTAGTTAAGGGAATTGACAGTCTGGAGAATTTCCATGTTGACAGAGCTTTTTAGTTTCACATGAATGACAGGGTCTGTGGAACCGGGCTTGTGCATTTAGGTGAGTCGAGAGGAAGAGAGAAAATGGAACAAGCACTTCGTATCTTCTGTTTCATTGCAGTTTAAAAGCATTTTGACGGATTTCAGGACTTGTATGACCCATACTGAGAACTATTCTAGGCAGCAAGTTTAAAATGCAAACAATATGCTGTATGGTGTTTATTACTATTACGCAAAATCCTACTGAAAAGCAGCAAACTTTCCATTAATTTCAATTACAGCTTTCCATTTACTACCAATCATTTTGAAAGCCATTGTGCCAAGATGTCTTGTATAGTCACAGAGGCTGGCAAGTATATAATGTTACACATTAAACTCATTCCATCAAAAACATGGAATCTTTCAGGTGACAGAAAGAGGCACAACCAGCCTGTGAGATAGGCTGAAACAGCGATTGTGGAAGCACCATGCTCCTCTGAACTAACATAGTTCATTTTGCAAAGTTCTTTAGTGTTACTGGAATACGGGTTCCAAAACCCAGGAAGGCAAAACTCACTCCCATTGCTAACCATCTCACACAATAGAATTCTTTATTGCTTTGATTTTAGCTTATCTAGAAAGCACAAAGCACTGCATTCCTGAGAATTCTGTTTTGAAATCAAGCAGTACATCAGAAATGACTGCTTTAACATTTTTGTTAGAAGTTGAATGCAAATTGCATCGCAGTGACAATCTGCACAGAAATTGCGAGCCAACATGACATATTCCAGCTATGATATTATTCTACTTCCACTGTCACAAGAGATACCATATAATATAATGCCATATTAACTGACTCCTTAGTACAGCAGCACTTACAATGGGTGGCACTGAAAAAAAAAAAAAGGTTGTAAACTTTATACCATGGCATTTTCAAATTGACAGAAGTGATGATTTAAAAGAACTGCTACAAATATTACAGCTGTCCAAAGACGTCCCAGTCAGTGAAACATTAATACTGAGAGATTGTTTATCTGGATAAAGCTTGACATTAACTTCCTTTGGCTGGAAGAACCAAAGTCTCTTGAGATACTTTTCTTCAAACCAGGATCCAGACTTTCCAAACAGTTCAGCTTTTATCTAGACTTTCAAATAAACTAACCAGGTACTAAGGACTCATTGAGGAAAATGTAGGCAGGAGATGACAAGATGCCTCTCCTCAAAGACCATTTAGTCTGCATTAAGGAAAACTTAGGAACCAAGAACAGAAGCAAAGAGGATTGGACCTTTGTGAAAAAAAATGTTTATAATGACATCGAAAACTTTCTTACTATTGACTTTTTTTCAACTCATGTTGTTTCTTGGGTTCAGGCTGGATTCAAAAGCACATTTTGGTATCATAGATGAACTACACTGTGCAGCTGCTAAACACTCTGGGATGAAAATTAGGCCCCGATTTCTCTTTTCCCAACAGCCAAAGGAAAAAAAAAGAAAGCAGTAAAGGTCAGCAAAAACTTATCATGTGTCATGAATGAGATTTTTCCATAATTTCTTAATTTTTCCAGCTCTGATTGTGGAGCAGCGTGAGAGATGCAAGGAGAGTCAAGAGTTAAAAGAGACAGCAGTTCTGCCAAGAACAGCAAGCCCACCCTTGTTTGGGAAAAGTAGGGTAATATTCCAATTATACCCATTTATTTTCTAACTGAACATTGCACTGAGCGTGAGGGGGTTTCGCTCAGCTGCACACAGCAGGTGTAATCTCATTCCTAAACTCACAACTACAGAAAATAACCACGACCCATGACTGCACATCGCGAGACATTTCCTCCCCATCTTTTCCTCACTTCTATAGGACATCTCTGGATCACCTGTCAAGGAATCACATAAAATAAACAGATGAAGCCTTTACCTTTAATAATATATTCTGCTGGTCTGTAAGAGTGCATTGGTAGTAAGAGGAAAACAGCTGAGAATTGTCAGTTCCTGCAAATATAGAATTCATCAAGATTTCAGCTTTGTTTTCCAGAAGATTTCTGAGGACTCTGCACTGCTCTGTGTCAGAGACTTTCCAGGATAGAGAAGAGCTTTGAGGAGATGCCAATGCACTGAAGGACTTTAGAAGCAAGAAATCAAAACATTACAGTAATTGTAGCACAGTGGCTCCTGTGCAACAAATAAATAATTAAAATATTGAAGCCAGCATTTCCCAAGCCAGAGGAGCTGATCAGCTCCTTTCCTTTCCTTAGAACTGGAAGAGATCAAAGAAGGACCAAGCGTATTACTTCCATATTCTACACTGATTTGAATTTCAGTTTTTGAATTTTAGTATTTCAGAGGGTGGGAAAAAGGAGCATATTTATTTTAGAAATTGGCAGGAGAAAAATACTTTGGGAAAGTTCAGTGTCTTTCAGTACAATGACCACATCACCTTTTGGAGCTTAATGACCAACATGTGATCAAAACTCCTTCTTTGTCCTCTGTCTCCCATTCAAATAAACAACCTCCTCTCCACCATAAAGCTTGGACAGAAGCTGCTGCTGAGCTGCACATAACTCCAAGACTGGTTCAGCCAAAACTCCAAAACCAGACCCCAAATTCCCAGAATCACAGAATGGGTCAGATTGGAAGGGACCACAGTGGGTCATCCGGTCCCACCTCCTGCTCAAGCAGGGGCAGGAAATAAGGTTCATAAAAGTGTGACTTGAAATTACCAGTTAATTTGAAAAGGAAAATGCTTGAAATACCAATGTGAGAATAATCTGCTCTGGAAAGTCTGTGATGTGATCGATTTTTTGTTGCTATCTGATAAGACTTTATTTCCATCATTTATTATTTTATCCTGTAAGACTTCTACAGGATTTAATCTGATTGCTTGTTCAGCTACAGCAAGTGGTGGCAAAAGATTTATTTCAAAATACTCTTGTACCACTTAAAGAACCTTAATAATTTCTGCAACATGAGCTGCGTTGGCCATGCCACTGAAACTCATAATGGAAAAGTATCAGCAGAGTTTGTGGTATATGGTGTGACGACGGCTGAAGTTAAAGCAGAACCGTCGGAGCTGGTTCTAGGAACTGTGAAATGAAGCTGGCCACCACAGGACATGGAT
Source organism: Oriolus oriolus (assembly GCA_013400235.1). Classification (NCBI taxonomy): domain Eukaryota; kingdom Metazoa; phylum Chordata; class Aves; order Passeriformes; family Corvidae; genus Oriolus; species Oriolus oriolus. The sequence continues at coordinate 320,679 of VXBT01005579.1, forward strand.
ATTTGTGTTCTTTGAAGACTGGCTGGTATTGCTGTCTTGAATGCCTTCTACTCAAAAAAAGAAGCTTTTTCTGGGAGGAGATCAAAATGTTGCCATGAAATGATGAACGGTTGAAATGATGGCATTTTTCCCAGAGAGTGTGATTATTCATGGATTTGTCCAAGCAAAGGACAAATACATTATTTCCAAAATCTCTGTGAAAAACTCAGTCTGATCAGAAATCTCAGGATTCAGTTTTTCCTTTGTAAATGACACATTTTAAAATGAGAAGCAAAGCTCTATTTGTCAAAATCTGAGTGACTGCACTTAAAATGTTTAAAAAATGTAAAAATGTGGAGGCAATATAGCTAATGAACCATGCAAAAGCATTTGACAGATCTCAGTTACTTACTGCTGTTTCTTTTGAAGAAAAAAAGAGAGGTGTTGTCAGGACTCATATACTTGAATAATAGTGGTATTGGTATAGATTTCCTTTTGCATTTCTCAAGCTGTGTTCTATTTTTAAATCTAATGTTACAGAAAAATTATTGAATTTTCTGGGTTTATGTCACTTTAGGTACCATGGAGAAGAACACTGGTTGGACATTACTTCACATAAATAATGTGGCCAACTCATCCCATACACTCATTTGGAATTATGGCCTCATACTATTTATGTGAATTGAAAAATTACTCTCAGAACTGTGCGTTCAAGATTAGAGCTTTTAAGAGATTGTGTTAGTTTTCTTTAAAATTAAATACTATCAAAGGTATTTGTTCAAAATGTTTCAGAATAAGAAAAATGGGGCAAAATTAAGATTTTGCCCAGATAGGGTTAGATCAACAGTATAAGAAAACAAGCAGGATTGTTCCTTGACAACCTCCACCAAGGAGATGAACAACAAATCCCACCTTTATAAAATGACTTGAAACTACTGCTTATAACACTTGGGATAGGAACAGTACAAGATCTCTGTAATGGGCAAATGCTGCAGTTCAGCAATTACACAAAACATTTTTGCTCTCAGTTCTTTAGGATTTTAACTGGAACAGGAATGTTTTTGTTGAACTGCATGATGAACAAGACAGGACTAAGTTGTATGAAACACGAATATGCATTAAAACTTCATGGAAACATTGTAAAGCAGAGCAAACACCCATGAAAAAATAGCAGCTGCAGTAAAACTGTGAAGTCCACTAAATGCAAGTCCTGAGGTTCATATTTCTGATTCACCCCAAAACTGTGAGTCCAAGGATCACACATGAAGGTGCTACATGACATAATGGCCCTCTGAGAGTCTCTGAAGGAATTACAATAGATTTACTGGACCAATACACACATCACAGTTACAGTTATTCAATTTCCCAAGTGAGCTCAAGCAGAGGGTTCTTATTTGAATAACACTGACAAGTTGGAGCTCTAAAAGCTTAAGAGTCCTACAGTGATTTACCTGGGAAACTTGGTTAAAGAGTGATTGCAATTTATAGTCAGAACAGTACTGCAGCCAGATCTGATAGATCCTAAAGGTGTGTTGCATTGTGCTTGAGGCTCAGATTTCGTAAAAAAAAGGAAGTGTGCTCACAGGCCTGTTCTTATTCAGGTCAGTGATTAGAATTACAGAGTAATTCAAGTTAGCATGACCTTGAGAGCTCTAACCCTGTGCTCAAAGCAGGGTGAACTTGAATCCCATTGCTCAAGACCTTGTCCAGTCAAATTCTGAGCTACCTCCAATGATGGAGATTCCACAGTTTCTCTGGAAATCCTCCTACACTACATCCCTCACAGTGATTTTTTTTTTTTTTTCATAACCAGAATATCTCATGTTACAACTTGCGCTCATTACCTCTTGCTCTTTTTCTCCCCTGAAGAATCTGGCTTTACCTTCTCTCCACCATCAGGGAGCTGAAGACCTCCTCTTAGACTCCTTAAGCTGAACAAGCCCAGTGCATCCCCCAGGCTCCCCTCACAGTCCGTGTGCTCTGGTCACTCTGGTGGCCCACATTGCATTCACTGGCAACATCTTTTGTGAACTGGGGAGCCTCAAACTCTAACTTGCAGTCCAGCTATACTTTACAAAGTGTGAAACAGAGAGGAACAACTGCTTTGAAAACCCGTTTAAGTCACTGCATCTGTCACAGATTTGCAGGAATTTGCAGATTTTGAAGCCAGGCCTGTGGTGTTTCCTGAACAAGAGAGTGGGTGCAGCAGATTCTGCATTTTGTCAGAGAGCAACAGAAGGATGAGACTCTGCAATAGGACAAAAAAGGCTCAAGGTGTGACTTCTGAAACGGATTCCTTTACAGGAAAACTGGAAGGTCAGAGCTACAACTGAGTAGCTACAACAGCTATGACACCTGAGTGGAATTCATTTTCCTGAACACATGCATCTGTAATTTTAGATACCTTGCAGTGGCTGCCACGCCTTCATGAGCCTGGCAGGTAGACAAAGGTTTACAAGACCTTAGTGTTTTTAGGGAGGCAGCTGGAGGCAAGGAAGGAAACCCTTAATGTCAGAGATGGTGCCTGCAATGGCAGCAGTGTTATTGTGACCAGCTGTGGAGGCAGGGTGGCCGCACAGACCTCTTAGTGAGGACCTCTCCAACTTGTACCACGTGCAGCACCACAGCTGCTCCCAGGCACCTCTGCCTTTGGCACATCCCAGTGCCAGGAGCTGCTGTGGAACACAGGCAGCCCATGGCAGTAACTGCAGGCACCGATATGTGAGGACACCACAGCTGAATAAACGACATCAGATGCACAACCCCACAATTCCCTGGTCACAACAAATATCACAGCTACTCGGCAGAAGAGGGAAAAAGGAGGGGAATGGCTCAACCCTAACGTAGCTGTTTGGCTTCTTTCCTGTTGCCTTGGAACGGCTGGTGTAACAGGGATTCGGTCAGCTTGGGAATTCACTTATCTGAGCTGACTTCAGCACACCAAGCCAGACCTGTGTGTCCTGCACGTTCAACCACTGCTCCAAAATCACGTCCTGAAGACAGTAGCTCATAAGCGCCTTTGACATTTGCCTTTCACAGCAATGTGAGTACTCTGACTGTTTGAGCTGCTGCTTTTCATGCTGCTTTAAATGACAGTAGTATCAGAACTGTGCTCTGAATACACCCATTTACAAGAGAATGTTACCTCAGAAGAATGAAGACTTTCGAACGGCTTACAGCAATCTAAAAACAGTTATTTATTCCATACATTCACTCTGTGTAACTTACTGTTTATGCTCAGTTCAATAAACAGTTTACAAGTGGTGACTCATACTAAATAGTTCAGACAATGTGATGTCTCACAATCTACACACTCGTGAATAAAGCCCCACCAAGTGAAAAGCTAAACAATGAGTGTAAACTCAGAGACAAAAAATAAAAGCCCATCTCCTTTCCTCCACCTCCAACCAGGCAGCTATTCCTGAGAAACTGCTCTGTAACAGGGGAATGGAATACAGAAGTCACAAAGATGAGAAAACAAAAAGTATATTACAGACTTATCCGACTGCCACATGAATAACATTTTCATGAGTACACCTCAAGGAAAGCATTTGCATTTTTAAAGTCTTAATTCATTTTGTACAATACCTACACTGATCTTGTTTTTTTCAATTTCCCAAAAAGCAATGATTTGTAAGCATTTTAATTTCAGAGTTTTAGTCCCTTTGAAAAAGACTTTTAATCAGCTTAAGTCACTTCCTGAATATGTTTTTAGGATAGTAAAAATGAGCAGAAAGATGTATTACAGAGCAGAAGACAGGAATGTGACCATAAGCACTTTCCAGGATTAACGACGCAGCCTATAATGGGCATTATACGACTCTGATGCTCTGTCCCTCTAGCAGGACACACTGGTTGAATTCTAAAGGCACGGAATTCTAGATGGTTCTAGACAAATATTTAAAGTCTGGTAGGCTTGATGTTAATTTCTTACTCCAGCAGGCATTCCTGCAGTGATAGTCTTTTACCAGTCAGTGCCTCTCTCCAGAAGGGATTGGGTAGAAATAGTGATTTTTTTCCCTTAGCTAGAAAGGGATAGTGTAACTCTCTGCTTAGGTGAAGCTTCAAACATTTTGGTTTCCCTGTCAAGATCATATTTAGAGTCAGCATCTTCTTAAGACAAAACACTCAACGAACCAAACATGAAGGCTATGACACCATTTAAAAAAGAAAAGGATCAATGAAACTCCTGAGAGTTTTGCTCCCTTCCAGAGTTAATAGGTTTATTAAAAACTCTTCCATCTGAACAGTTGTCTCTCTGAGGTTTCTAGTAATTACTGAGTCACATCATATTAGAGTTTACAAAATGCTTAGGAAGGGATTTTAAAACTTTATTAATCTCCTGGTCCCATCTCTGCCATATTACAGAGACGTTTAGAGGCTGGCAGCCTCCAATAAAATAGGGAACTCTGAAACAAGGTACAGTTGCTAAATCTTGTCCTGTGCATTTTGTAACATGCTGGAACACTATAATGACAAAGCAATTAAAGAAGTTACATTTAACCTAATGAGTGTCCTATCCACTCCAATCCTTCAGGAAATTCAGTGGGATGCACTGGTAGAGGTGCTTTCCAGGACACACGAACACCAGCCAAAGAAAAAAATGAGTTCTTGAGCTCAGACTTGGATCTGGGACCAAGCTGCTATCAAAGCAGTGAAAAACCCAGGAGGTATTACTCCTGGCTTTCCTTCTTCATGTCTCAACTATTTGTTCCCTTTGTCAACAAAATGCCTCCAGCATATTTAAGTGGTGCATATAGAGAAGCACATGACTAAAAAAAGTGCAAAGAATCCGTTCTCCCTCTTCCTGTCTGTCACGGGGAACTAATACCATCAATAAACCAAATAAATCTTTGTCTACTATATGTCTCTCAAACTACTGGGCAAAAATGATTTTTCTTTTTTCCTTTTCTTCCAGTCCATACCTGAGGTTCACACAACATGCAGCCTTATGTTTTCAAATGAGTACTGTGGGAAAGCTCACAACAGAGCTAGAAGCAAAATGCATGAGCTTTTCTTTTCCTAGCCCCATGTCTTATCTCAAATCATAATGTTTTTCTTCTCTTTCCCCCACATAAGATGGACATAGGCAACTTTTAGCTGTGAATGTATTACAAACATCAAACGGACACATTAGGCTGCTATTTTCTAAACAGATGCACTTACAAACTGCACTGGCCTTTGACAGGGAGATGGATTTTGCTAAGCCACCAGTGACTACACTGCTTGTGCTCAGAGACACAATGAAGCTGCAGTTTGCCTCCTAGAGTTCTGTCAGGAACTGCTGCAGACCGTAAAGCTGCAGGCCTGTGGTCAATGAACTCAAACCCATCCTCCCCTTGCTTTGTTACAGGAGCTGCAGATCCTGCTGTACAGAGCTTGAGGAAACGCATTTTGTTGAACCTAAATAGTGGGAGGTTAGTCAAGCACATAATGCTTCCCAAACAGCACAGTGACTATCACAGCAGCACTGCTACAGGAAACACAAAGTGATTGCAGGCAAGGAAAGTGAAAGAAAATTTGAAACTTTGCTCAAACCATGGCAAGTTGGAATAACTGCTGGCACCAACTGCAAAGGCATGGAAAATGCACACGGAGATATTATTTTTTTATCCCCTGCTTAAAAAACCTTCCATTCTCATAGCAAACATAGAGTGGTTTGGACTTCCCTACTACTTGAACAGCCCTTTTTTTATATCTGTAATACTCATTCAGTTAAATACTAGCAAAAAGAAGAGTAAGAGAAAAGCAGAAGACTAAAGGCTAAATAGACTTGGTACAAGGGTGCTTGACCTTTCTTCCGTTATGGCTCTGTCCTTTTGCTTAATGCTATCCCAGATCTCTCTTATACCACCTTGCATCTTCCCAGTATTTCCAGTGATCCCACAGATATTCCCACTAACACTTGCCCATCCTGATCTCAAACTCAGACCACTTTTCAGTGACTCTTTAGTCCCAGTTCTGCTGCCAACTTTTCTATTGTGTCCTTAAGCCTGTGCAACTACTTTTAACATTCAAGAAATAAAAGAACACAGGAGGAACATTGGTTAGGTTTGCTAGTACCAGATGAGATCTGCTGATAGTTACATCTGTTTTACTTTTTCCTGTAGGTTTCTCATCCTATTATTTAAACATTGCACAGACAAATTAGCTCTGCACAGTGAACTTGGGGCTCTCGGCTTCCTGCGCCTTTTTGTTCTCCAATTCATCTGTCTCAGAGTTCTCCACCAGCACCCGTCACCATAGAAACTGAGCACGTTTCAGTGATTATGTTGGGAGTATTATATAAACCTCAGATATAGAAAGAGAGCTTTGTGAAAGGGTTGTAAGTGGGCCTCAAAGACAATCAGCACCTGAAAGTCCATTCCCCAGTGAGCCCAATCCTCTGTGTACTGTCACCTCAGGCTCGGCGGCCTCTGGGACTGGCTCAAGCCTGGCTGATATGGTAAAGTGAAATCTGCTGCAGTAGCTTAACCTGCTGGTCACTGACAAGATTAATATCAAAGACAGGAGAAGTGGCTGGGAGCCAGGAGCTGGATCAGAACTCGAAGTGGGATGCATATAGAAAACTATCTTAAGAAGACATCAGGCCCCTACCCCTACTACAGTTGAAAACACTGTAGTATCAGCACAAAGGGCTTGGTTGAAGTGACTAGTGCTGTGACTGTCATCAGCATGTTGATAATCCTAAAAAAAATATATTTTCCTTGTGGAGATGGGGGAAAGCAGCCACTCAAGCAGCATTTCTGCTGTTACTGGTGTCACCATGGCTCCCAGTATGAAAAAGGATCTGAGTCACTACAATACAGCACTATCTCAGTTAGCAGCAGCTCGTTGTTGCTAATACAGACATTGTCCAAAGGTCAGGTAGGCTGTGCTGGTATTCAGGCTCTTATCTGCAGCCAGGAGGACTTTATGGTGGTCTCCATGCCACAGCTTCAGTTTAGCAAGATGTTCAGGCACAAGCTTGACTAAACAGATGATTAATACCACCAGCTCCAGGCTCTTCAATAAAAAAATGTCACAAAGGACCCAGCTCTGCTAGTCTTACCAACCTGCCCGAAGTATTTGCTTGCAGTGTAACAGTGGGACAATAAAACAAATACTAATGTGAATATTAATTGTGCAATCAGGCCCCGGGCAGGCGGAAGAACTGCATGGAAGAGCAATTGAGTCTGCTCTCACAGGACCCTGGTGCTGCACATAGGTGCTGCATTCCTGCAACTTGCCAAAAGCTGTAGGAGTAACACAGCTGCTCATACATTTCAGCTTAACAAAACAGATAATCTCAAGACTATTATTAAAGTAATTTGAAGTGGATGTAAAAGCAATCCTTAATTAATGAGAATGATTCAGTGTGTACTTTTGTGGAATACCAGTCTATACTTATTTTTTAACCATAAGAAGAAAAATGTCAGAGATGAGAAGTATGTTGCTTAATTCATCTTGTATGGAATATATTACTTAGAACAATAGGGAGATGGAGACAGAAAAATATATTTAAATAGAAATGTATGCCAGTGTTTTCTGGGCAGGCACATGAAACTCTCCCGTTATGGCAAAACAGGTGTAGGAACACCAAGCTGATGTGCTCCAAATTTTTTATTTGGGACATTTGAACATTTTTAAGAAATATTTTGTATTGCACTAGCAGCTTTGATATTTTTAAATATCATTTCTACATAGACAGTTTTCCTGAGGCCACTATTGAGTGAGCCAAGAAAATGCTTCATAAGCAGTAAGTAAAACCAAAGGAAAGAAAAAAGAAATTTTTTTTCCTCAACTACTAATTCCCAAGAAGTTACACAGGAGTTCCATTTCACATGGGATGGTAGCCATGTCATCAGAATTTGTGGTATTCTGTGGGCCAGAATCCGACTGGCTACAAGTGGGAAATAGGATTCTTAGCACAGTATTGAAATAATTAAAGAGTGGAATCACAGTATTTTAGTGCACAATCTAAATTATACTGAGGTAAACAAACCTCTTTGTGACCATTAAACATGCATCTGAAATTTCATTGGTAATTAGTGACATTACACACGCTCTAACCATTTTTCAAAATAAAATATCCTGAGCAATTACACGTTTTGATCATTCGTATTAGTGAAAGAAGTTAATGTTCTAAGCAGTTGAATTTAAATATCTGTCTCCAGGGAAGAAGGTACTTTAGATATAGGATGATAAATTGTCCTACCACTCAGTAAAACAACAAGCCCTGGGTAAAAAATGCTGCCAGATGAGTATGTGAGATGTGTTCTGTCCTGGCAGGCTTTACAGGATTTAGGACAAATGATGGCCAACACGGGCACCTAGCACACCCTGCTCAGCAGGACAGCCCCCAGCACCCAGCACAGCAAATGCAGCGTTGGCATGGCACAGCCTGTCATGGGTGGCTGTCCTGGTGGCAGCAGCAGCTGCGGCTGAAGAGCCCCCACGGACACCCCTGGGTCAGCACAGCCCTGCCACGGCTCCCTGGGCAGGGGACGAGCCTGGGCTTAGGGGCAGCAGCCTCCGCTCCGAGGCACAAGGTGGGGCTGGGACAGGCCAAGGGTGGGGGAAAGGCCTCCCTGGCATAGGGAACCACCCCAGCAAAGCCAGGGAGGGCTCTCTGCAGCTGTTCTCTCCCAGTTCCTGGGGGGAAGCTCCTGCACTGCTGTGGCTGTGCCTGCCCGTGCTGGAACAGCGGGGTGGTGTCCATAGTTAGAGCTGCTCCTTTGGGTTGCTTTTCCAAATGAGAGGTGAAACAATATCTGGGGAACTGCCAGCCTTTCCTTCTAGAGATGGGGGAAACAGAAGGAAGCCTCTACTTTTTTGCTTTCCTCCTATCCCTCCTTCTCCAGTTTGTGACATGGGGTGAGGGTGAAGCCATTTCAACTTAAATTGGACCTTACACTGCAGCCCAATGCAATTGTCAGTGAACATGAAAATAAATTCCTTCTAACAGAATAAGTAGGCTTCAGATGCCTGTTTGAGTGCAACAAGCCCCCAAACCTGCCTGCAGGAGTTAGCACTGCAGAAGTTACAGTGACGTGGACTTCAGTCTGCCACAACAAACTACTGCAACCATTGAGGCAGATAAAACCAGCTTGTTTACAGTTCGTAGAGGTCTAGTGGATAAAAAAAACCCCAACAACTTCTGATTTATACCGCAAGTTGGATACCATATATTTGATATAAAAATTGAGGCAGGAATATTGGATGTTGTAGCATCATCATTCCAAATACAACCAACTATGAAGTACTTTTAGTAGTTCAGTAAAGAATTGAGAACAACAGACATGGACATTTACAACAGATCTGTATCTCTGAGTGGTATTGCTACCGTTACCTTAAAAAACTTACAGGGCCTGAAAAAGGATCAAGAGAAAGTAAAAAATCAAAGCAGGATGAAGACAAAATAAGAGAGAGCCTCAATCACTTTTTCTCTGTGTAAGGGAAGATGTAGGTCACTACACAAAACTCAGGTAGAAAATGAGCCCCCTGCCTTCTGAAAAAGAGTAAGGAATAAAAAGAATGGAGATTCAAGGCACTGAGACTGGGTGCTGGCAATGCAAATCACCTGTGAATTAAATGAAGTTGAATTGCCTGTAACGACCCAGAGAATCTTCTGCATTATGCATTGGGAGGCAGGGGAAGCACAGGGCATAATTCAATTCTACAGTCCAAAGCAGAGTAAAGCAACTAGAGTGAGGTTTATTGATCTAAAGAGAAAGATAAAACAATAAGGGTAGATAGGAACATTTCTTTTTGTTGGTGTCATGAATCCAACACATTTAGTGACCATCCAGCTTAAAGACCTTCTTCATTATCTCCCTAACACCATTCCACCCACGCTCCTTACTCACTTTGATGCAATGCACTCTAGATGCACAAAACACAAGGAAATATAAATATCACTTCCATGCAGCCATTTCATTTCTCTGCCTAATGGGAGCGACAGATTCTCCATTCCTGCTGGTGGAGGAAAGGAGCAGTAAATGCACAGCAGTAAATCTGGCACTCGCTGTTACAAGTCTGGATGCAACAGGGGTATTGATGAGTCCCTCTGGGTTTAGAAATCTTTTAGAACCTCCCTTTTTTGAGTGTAACAGCTTAAAACACAACATAGTTGCTCACCCAGACATTTTATCAGCATTTAAGTGCAAGTCTACCTGTGACAGCATTTTGTCTGCCAAGAGTGCCTGTGTCATATGATTCACTAGACAGAAGACAAAAGAAAGTTATCAAAGGACAGTGTCAGTATTTTCTGAGCAATAAAACTCAGTGTCCTCAATAACCTGCACCCAGAGCTCCCAAAACTCTTCCAGGAAACAAATAAAAAATCATTGGCTGTTAAATCAAAGCTTGATGGGATTGCCAGAGAGAGCACTGCAAAGCTAAAGAAAATCAGAAGTTCACATTTACAAGGATGAACAGAGCTCACTGGGGTTGGGCTGATTTGCTGCTGTCGTCCTTATCATAGCAGGATTCTCATCACAAAAAATAACCTCATTAGATAGAGCTCTATGAAAGAAAAAAATTAAAGCAATATTCTATTTTTAAAAAGGGAAATGACTCAACAAAGCAGAATAAATCAATGACAGTATGATAGAGTCAGTCCTGCAGGTATTTTGTGTGAGAACTTGTGATGGTATGCAGTACATAAAGCACCCCTGGGAACACACAGCATTTACAGATACTGGAAAGTGAGAAAGAAAATGACAAAATACCAGGAGTGAAAGACAGGAAGCAATGCTGGAAGGTGCAGTTCTTGTGGACACCTTCTGATTGGACTTCTCCTGAGGCCAAAACCAGGCCCAAAGTTGATCTGTCATCCCCAGTCTCATTTTTCCCTGGGTTGTACAGCTGCAGTGGCTCACCCCTGATAAAGTGGGGGTTCAGTTTCTGCCACTAAAAGGTACCTGCTTAGCACGGAGATCAAACCTAACAGAGAGCTGCTGCTCCCCCAAGCCCTGGACCTTTGGAGTGTAAATACACCCCAAATGGCGAGTGCTTGGCTGGGAGCTCTCAGGAAGGAGTGACTCTACCATCAACAGACAAGATTTTGTTGTGCCATTATTGTACGACGCTGTATTAGCCTTTACAGCATTGTCTGTACTGTGGCGCACAAGGGGAGGGTTATAATGATAAGAATGGAACTTCATAAATAATTTTGCCTTCAGAAGCACAGTTGACCTGCCCTCATCCTCATCGCTTTCTCCTCTCTCTACTATTGCTCTTTAAAAAACAAAGCAAAGCAAAACAGAACCAAAAAAGCCCAAACCTAGAATGTCCTGACCCATTTTACCTTGTGGACCCATAAACAGTTGCATCTGTGCAACTGAGTGGCTGATAAGCTACACCATGGCAGGACAAATAAGAGACTGGCAGAGTGGTAGCATTTGAAATAGGCTTTGGTGGCAATAAGAGTTGCAAGAAAACACACAAAAAATGTGAGCAGAATTTTACTTTGTCTTTTTCCCTCCCTGTTGAGATGAATTGTAATAGAAGTGAAAAGATGAATAGGTGGGAACTTCCAACTGTGCCAAAATGCAAGTATTTGAAAACTGAACCAGGGAAAACAGCTAATTACAGTCCTTGTGCATTGGCTGTGACAGCATGGCAAATCCCAACACACAGCTCAGGGAGAATAAACAAGTGTAGAGAACCCAGATATGAACATTGCTTTAGGAAGAAATGCTTAAGAAATGGAATATGTATCAGTTCATTATTTGCCCAGAACAGGTATAGAAGAGAACTTGCTTTCTCAGAAAATGATGTGAAAATGGAACATTTTGTTTTGTAAGTTCTGTGAAGGCTAAACAAACTTTTCTGAGTGATACTGAGCCCCACTACTAGAACTGTTACACATGCTGAAGTTTCTGTTTGCTAGCACTGACCTCTCTCAGGGAGCACATTGGTTACCTGATGTATCTTTCAGAAAAGCACAGCTCTTTGGAAATTAATATACAGTGCTTTCAGTGAAGAAGTTTCAGATTGAAGTGGTTAAAGCCCACTAGGTAAATGTCATTCTCAAATGGGCATCAAAAATAAATCTGAGAAAATTTGCCATTTATTTCTGTTGTCTATCAAATATATGGCCTTGGTAATTTACGTTGATTATGAGTTTTCTACCACCACTTATGATAGCCATGCTTGGCAACTGACAGTGTTTGGGGAGCAGTTTGTGCACATTCCTTATCAGTGTTATGAAATTTGTAAAGCAGATGGACTCTGCTGCTGCAGCTTCAACACCCCTGTGGCCCTTATTTGTCAAAGGCACACATTGCACAAACATCCTGATTGCCTCTGTCATCAAGGAAATCAATAATATCCCAAGTGCTCGGCCAGAGCCCTTCTCAATCTCATTTCTGTGACGGAGGCATATGAGCAGAGATGCTCACAGGGACACTGGCCAGGCACTCCAGCGTCCTATGGATGAACAAATCTGCTCGATGGAAGATTTGTCAAGGAACATTTTCAATAACAAGATCATATGAACGAAGAGCAGAAACACTGTGGCTCTACTTTAAATTTGAGTAGCTGAGCAAATGAGATGAAGGTCCTATAGGTGAGTGTATTGCCATTTTATATGCACAGCTCTGTCGCTTCTTAATGGCTCTGCTCTCCACAGCAGAGCTTAAGATTTCCCAGTTGACTTTATTGCTATATTTATCCTACTAAATATAGAGAATACTTGACTCAGATTTGTAGACTGCCAGTGCACTGTTTCTCACAAGACATCCGTGCTAGCAAATACAATTTATGCCCTGGAGTAAAGCCATGCAAAGTGTCTGGGGATGTAACCCTGGGAATGGCACTGGGGTTCTCCCAGCAAAGCTCTGAGGGACACAGAGGCACGGACAGGACATTTCCCTGCCCGGCCAGGTACCCACAGCCACCATCACCAGGGACACTCTTATTCTATTAAGTGAAATTTCCCTGATCTAATTCTAGTAATGACATTTCCAACATTTCTAATTGTATAATTATCCACTAGACTGGTGACAGGGGAGGGTTATTTTTAATTGGGTGGTAGCTTTTGGTGTATTTATTTAATTCTGACTAATATTTCTCACTATAGTAAATACAGGTTTACTGAAGCAGTTGGTTTTTCCTTCCTTGTAGAGCTGAGTGTTCTCCCTCCCTAATTCCAACCCCTAAAGATCCCTCGTAGATCTTTGTCCTTTTAGGGTGGATCACCAGGCAAGCTGCTCTGCTTTACACATCCCTTTTGGGATGTAACAGAACAGACTGGCCAAGAAGGCGATTTCTGCTCCTTGGTAATATTGAGGAGAGTTGGTTCCTTTGCCTTGCTTGGGTTGGAGCAGCACACAAAGGAGTAGCACTGCAATTACTCTGATACAGATTTCCTACAAGAAGCCCTTATTGTGGTAAAGTGATATGCATGGGAAGTACCCTAAGCAACAAGAATTTGTAGGATTACAAATTTGCTTTCAACATCAGGCCCTTGAACTTTGGCCTGCTTCATGTCTTTGGACCTATGCAGCCAGGAAAACTACTCTAGAACTGTGAGAATTAAATGCAACTCTTCACTGAAATAAATTTTGTCTTTCAGAAAAAGAAAAAAAATTATTAAAAGCACTTAAGACCTGTCACAGTTTCCCCTTAATTGTAAATTCAGGTGCCTTTTTTTTTTTTTTTTGTGAGGAACTTAGAATAAAAGCATTATATCTAAGCTTCTTTTGCTTTTCAGCTGTGGTAGTTTCAAAACACACTAAAACACCGGGGTATCTTTAACAAGTTGCAGCACCTTGCTGTTCTGTGCTTTTCTTTAAAAATGAGATAAAAAAGAAAATATTAATGTCTTACCTGAAGCATGTACTATCCATTAACATTAGCACAATGCCAAAGGTCTCCTTTGTTAACACACCCTTAGGGAGTGCACATGGTTAACAAGGGAAAGAGACTTTTCACACTCAGGCTCTGTGGGAGCAGGAGTGTTGATTCATTTAGCAGGCAAAACACTACATATATATGGCCAAAATGACAACAATATGCAAGAGACACCCATAAATTCCTATATGTGATGTTTTTGTGGTTTTCCTAATTCAACTGATAAAGAGAGAGGCAGTCATAAAATACCATGAAGTCATTAATTCAAGCACATAAGCATAAAACTCTGCAAGCACTTAAGCATAAAAATTCTGCAAAAAAAAAGCTTTAGCTCTTACAATACTGTTCCTCCTGTCCATCTATTTGTCCAGTAAAGAAGGGAAACTGCTTTATAATTTGAGAAACAGCTGTTATATTGTAGGCTGTTATAGTAATTGCTGTTTCTTTGTAGAAGTCCAGGTACTTGAGGGCATTTGTAGAGTTAAGTTATATACCAAAGGGTAACGTGAACGTAACTCAGAAAATAAGTTCGGCTAGAAATTGTAAATGCCAATATTCACTTAGACAACAAAACATTACTGTGTGGTTAAGGGGGGGATATTTACTCATAGTAGCATAGAGCTTGAGGGATTCCAGGACACTTGGAGGTGACAGAGCCATGCTGAAGTTGAAGGGGAGCTCAGGAGTGCAAACACAATGCAGAAAAATCCCACAGAATCACTGCCTGATCAAAACTGTGAATCATCCTCTGACCACACAGTTTTGGTTTTTTTGGTGTTCCTAGTTCCTTCTTTTATTCAGCTTAGGGAAACTGATAACATTTCTCCCTACCTGTGACACAAGGTAATTTTTATAAAAATAATGCAAAATCCACAAAACTCTGCTCCTAACTCAGGGAACTAATCCTCAGTGTCCAACTGTAGGTGCTTTGATACTAAGATACACCTCTCCAACATAAATACACATTTCTCAAGCACAGATTTAGTAAGAAGAGCAGAGCTTTCCTCCCAACCTGTACCAGTACGGTAATTTCCAGTTAGTCACAGAATAGGTGGGGATGGCTCACCCTTTCCTGGTCTAGTCAAGTACTTCTTAAGCACTTATGAATTATTTAGCAGTGGTTTAAAAATTAAAACATCTTTGCTTTTTGAGAATAGCAGACACCTGAGTGTAGTGGCCACTTACAAGCAGGAATTGAAGCAGAGCTGAAGTGGCCGCGCTTCTGAAGGATATCAAAACGTTCAGCAGCGGCTGCCAAGCGGGAGAATGGCACCAGTGGGTGGCACCCTCCCTGCTGGGAGGACTGGGCCATAACCCACTTGTGCCTGCAGCACTTTGTGTGCCCTGTGTTTTCATCTTCACAGCTTCCCCATCCCTTCTCTAGAGATCAGCAGTAATGAATGGGAAGTTTGCAAAACTAACACGCTTTTCTCCTCTCCTGGTAGGAACAGAAAAGATTCACCAGGAGCAAAGATCAGTCACTGGGGCACTTTTGCTTTTAAGCAGCGAGTGTTTTCACATCCTTCCATCCGAGTACGTAAAGCAGCAGCCAGACTTAAGCAATTAAGCTTCATTTCAGAAGTAGTTACGTGGTTCAGAAGGAAAGAGCTTTTCTGAAGGAGCTCATGTGGACCTGCCTTAGGAACATGCCCACAAACTGTCATACAAAGGAGAATGGTCACAATCCAGGTATTTCTGACAAAGAACCTCCCTTTGAACATGTAGTAAAGGGAAATTAGGTAAATAGATTACAAAGAAAACAAGTTTAAGAAAAATCAATGGAAGAATAAAGAATAAAAAAATCACCCAACTAAGTTTAATCACCCAACTGCCTGTTCCAAAAAGAATCAAACAATTGTACTCTTTTAAAATCTGGTTTGGTTAAAGCACATTGCCATCATCCTGCCCCTCTGCAGTCTGTGAATAAGCACACACATAACCTGCAGTTCTCACTCGCCCCTTTTCTGACAGCCAAGAAGGTTTGTTTTTTATTTAGGAAAAGGTAGAATATTGTCTAATGCTGAATCTTATTAAATACTTCATTAGAAAAAAACTGAACAAAGCTGGAAGCTGAAAAGATATTTTCCTTTTCAGGACTCTTATATAAATTCTCTGTCCCCTCATAGTCCATCTGATGCCTAAAAGATAATGAATCATAGTAGGATAAAGAGAAGAGAGGGAGTTACGCCAAAGGAGAGAAACACCCAGTTATCCAGAGAGGGTAGCTGCCTGTGTCTGTGAAGGTGTTCACTTTAAGAAATTCTAAGAAATCTCTAATAAAGGTATTATATAAATTCCGGTATTTATTGTGGCCAAAAAATGTCAAGTGCTGATCTAAAAGAGCAGTTATAGGGCAAGTTTCAGTGTTTCTGAGCTGCCTCTTTCACATGCAATTGTTTGCTATTTATTTATACTTGGAGACAGCTGTCCCGCTCACTTAGAGACACGCCAAGCCCCATGGAATGCTTTTCTGCCATGTGTCAATTTATACACAGATGCAAAGTTAATCCCAGTTCACAGAGTCCCTTTATAGATGCTGTAATTCCCCTTTTGGATGTTGCTTGCTACATCACACATACCTGTACCTATCAACTCCTATTAAAGGAGTGTAAGCGCTGGATATACCACTAAAGAAAGGGTATACAGAAATAATAATTCTTTTTCTAGAGAATACGGATGAAGGATTTAATATACATACACATTCATAGGTATTAACCACCTTTTAAAAAATGTTACTATGTTTGGGCAGCTGCAATTTTTTATCAGGTCACAATGCTGCACATAGATGCAGAACTCTCTTATCTTTCCACTTACAAGGATTTAGCATTCCACATGAAACTTCTCCTTAGATGGGCTACTCAAAGATTCTATTCTGCTATCATTATATTAATTATCAATAAATTCAAATTTTAGATGAAATGTGGGTTTTACACAACATGTACTAATGGGGAGGGGAAAGGTTGGTCACACATTGACATACCAAGTTTTATAACCACTGTTTTTAGCTGAAGGGATACTGTGCTAGAACACACCCGTGGAATTCCAGAGAATGTATTTTTCAGTTTGGCCAGGACCAAGAATTTTGTACAAGTATAATGATATGAGCCTAAGAGCCTCTCCCAGTGGAAAAAGTCATAGAACACCTCCTCCATATACTCACTCATCCTACCAAGAAAAATGAAAAACTCTTGTTGAGCACATCTTTTTCGTCATTCTGCAATATTTCTGTACATAGTATCAAGACTCAAGGTTGCTATTTTTTCCTTTACGACGCCACCAGCTCAGAAACTCCTGCGCTCAAGTTAACACTCTGCAGGAATGTGCGTAAGCGACTCCTCTTGGGTGATACAACAGATCCCAGCAGTGACAAAGAACCTGTTCAAGCTGTTACTGGAAATTGATACCTAGCTATGCCAAAAGGAGAGCAGCATGGTCCAGAATGAATGTGGGAAGAGAAGTTGAAATCCCTTGGGCCGCTGCCCATGCGCTGAGCCCACTCCGTGTGAGCACCGAGCAGGTTGTGCTGGGAGAGTCCCCAGTGCCCAAGTGGAAAAGGGAAATCTCACATCATTTAACCAGTCACGAATGCAGCAAACCAAATCTTGCACTCTGGATTGTGGTTCATGTGAAGGAACAGTGGAAGTCAACAGAGCTGTACCTGATAGAGGAGATGAGAGGATTTTGCCCTGATTGCTTTGAACCCCAGGGACAGCAGGAGCACAGAAAACAGTTTTGTGAGGGGGGCATCATTCAGAGAGCCTTTTTTATATTTAAGAACATTTCTTTCCTGCAATAATTTCTCAGGACTTCCGTTTTTCAGTTTATGCAGTTTCCTATCTCCTTCAAGCCCCAGACTTTTCCTAATCTTCTGCTGTGGGCCAAGCAGTGCAAAAAAAATGGACAAACTTTTCTGTGTTGCTTTAGGTACAGGTGTGTATAGGGTAGAATATCTACATTTTTCCCCAAAAGGCCTTTCTGCTCTAAGACAAGGAATCCATGCCAACTCCATGTCCAATGGCACCAGTGATGGAGCAGTCAGAACATTTACCCAAGGATTAAAGCTCGGTAAAACTTCCAGGCACATCTGCATGCTACCATCATTTGCCCTCTTTTAACTTCAGCAAATTATAGGAGTTATGGGGGAACATTTTCCAAGGAGCAAGTGAGTTGTGCTGATGAATCTCATTTATTTGCTAATGAGATGTGTAATTCCTAAGCACCATGTTGAAAATGTACCTCATACTGTTTAAAAGTATCCCTGTGTTCTCTAAGGGTGAGGCAGTTCCCCTGAACCTTGAAACGAGCTGGTAGAAGAAATCAGGACTTCATGCTTTCTGGGGAAAACCTAAATCACACAGAACTATATCAAAGTAACAACTGGTGTAGGCAGAGAATGACTATAATGGTGTGAGGCTGAAAACTTTATTTTAGACTCCTGAGTAATTGCAACAAAAAGAAAATCTCACTGACATGAGGCTGAGAAAAGGCAAAAGTGAATATGCTGCCATTTATGTATTTTTAAATGGAACAGACAGTTCAGAAATTGAATGGTTGTGCACAGCTGGCAAAGTGTGCCCAGAAAACTAATCAAAGAAAAGAGGAAAGGGAGGGGAAAGTGAGGGACAGAGAAAGAGAGGAAGATTACAAGTAAAAATCACCACAGCGGAAATACAGGAGTACTAACGTGGAAGATGCATAACCTCATAAAAGATAACTAAAGGATCTAGAAATAGAATCAAACACAAATAAAGAAATATTATTAAGCAATCTGGCAGTAGTTATTACTTTGCTTATTGGTTAAGTGAGTTTGCATAGTAAATATAATTTTATACACAAAACAAATTGAAACATTTTGGCTTGGTAGTATAAGAAAAATTCACCTGAAAGCTGAATTTGACATGTGCACTATACACTTCATTCAAAGTGCCTTCTCTTCTGATGTGCCACTGCTGCTAAAACAGCTTGCCCAAAAATGGCAGCAAATCACAGGAGAAGTGAGAGGTCTAATAATTAACAGCAGTGATGTAATTACATGATGTCTGTTTCTTTAGTAAGAGCTAAAATGTCAGTAGGAACAAAGGCTTTAAAATAGCTGTTCAAATGAGTTAAACAAGTTGAATTAAGAGTGCTTAGACAGAAACTTCTGAATATGAGTATTATGGGTAACTATATGAGGCTTGAATGACTTCTTCAGTTCCTGCATTAGCCCAATGATTCAAACCTCTGAGCATGGCCTCTCTCCTGGAGACCTTGAGCTGGCTTTGGAGGTTACCCTGAAAAACCATCCAGAGAGATCCCAGAACCATCACGAGAGATTTTGGGAAGTGGAGATCAAGTCTTAGCAGATTTGAAGCTATTTTGGGGATGAGGCCGAGACACTTGAAGCAATCTGTCTCTCTGAAATCACAGCTTCCTTTCAGACTCTGGTACCATCATCATCATCCTCATCAGTCAGTTTATGTGAGTTTCCCCCATAAAATTGGTCTAGAGCACTGTAATGATCTTAGAGAAACAGAACTGCTGAGAAAGTCGTCTCCTCTAATTCACATTAGTCCAAGTCTGCCCACATAGTAAAATTAAGTAATGATATATTTTTAAATTGCATAAAAAGAAAAAAAAATAATCAAAGTTGTACTTGTGAATCTGGAGATGATAAATGCAGTAGATTGAAGTGAAAATATATTTTTGCCCTTCTATTTGCCATTTGCTGGCTGTTCTCATACATGTAACTTACCCTGATGGAAATCTGCAAACCCAAAGTCAGGCATGTGTTCTCCCAGCACACTTTTTAAAAACAAAGAACTGTTTAGAGGGTTAGTCTTTCCCTAGGGCTAATTAGAAGTTAAACTATGCTGAGAAGTTAGCTTTGTAAATTATAGCCATTGTATGCCATTAAATACCAATTACTAGGGTAAGCTGATTCCTACCACATATTTATTAAGGTTAATTTACAAGGTGCATTGAAGGAATTGTTGAACATTTTTTAAAATGGTAATAGCTTCCAATCTTAATAAATGATTCTGACAACAAAGAAATCCCTCCTGTTCTTCACTAAGGCTGCGAAGCTCATTAAATCTTTCCAGTGAGGCTATGACTGATCTGGCAGAGACAGCAGTAGTGGTTTTCAGCTACTGCACTGGCACAGAAGGGTCTTGATTGCCCAGGGATGCTGGGCAGGGGCAGTGGGGCAGTTTTCCTATACGATGTGTGGAAAGGTCTCTTCCCTCTCTCTGGCTGCCACTTCTGCCTGCATTTGGTGATATTTTGCTGCCTTCAAAAGTTCATAATTCTGCAACAGGGGAGACCAGCCTGAAGGAAATGCCTCTAGAAGTTAGCTGAAAAGTAAGGGCTTAGGAAATTCCAGTGTCAAAGATAGAAACTTATGTCCAAAGTCCATTGTCAGAGCAGATTTTCAGTATTTATTCAATTTACACATGATGGTTTGAGGACAAGATGACTCTGCCATTTTGTCATTTACAAGTAACTCCCAACACCTACGATAGCTGTTCACAAGAAAACACAATTTCAGGGAGCTAATTTTTTCATTTTATTGTTCATTTTATTCTTCTTTTGTTGTTATGACCTGTAAAAAATATTATTTGTGTGGTTTTCATTTGCTCCTTCATGAGTTGTCCTCTCATTTGCTTTTCTTTCCTTCCTACATCCTTCTCAATCTCTACACAACATTGTCAGTGGGTGCATTCCTCTCATTTTTCTGTTAGCCTTCCCTTGAAACATGTTTTCCTAACATTTGATTTTCTATTAGCCTATGTCCCTGAAAACACCAGCAACATGATTAATCAACTACTGATCTTTTTCTCCTGCTGCCTTTACTAAAACATTTGGAAAACTATTCTCTGCTGCCTCTGGCGACTCCTCTACAGCTTGGAGCTGGCAGCTCCAGTTGTTTTTCCAAGAGTAATTCATCTCCTTTCTTTCTATGCACAGTTACTAACAAATCAATCAAACTCCTACATCTGAATTTAGGAGAGGCCTCGGATGGCAGGCGACACTATTTCAACTTGTATCAAAAAGGGACATGCAAAAAAGAGACAGAACTGCTCCCTCATTTTGTTTGAATGGAAAGAGCTATTGGTTTAAGTCTACAACTGCCTGGAAATCCAACACATACTTAACACAAAAACCACAATTTCTTTGGTGTCGTAATACCTAAATTTAACACTACATTTTTGGAGGGCCTGGGTAGAAAGATGAATCCCTGGGATGAAAGCTTGGTTATGATAAATTTGTTAAACAACTGGTTATAAACATCAGAACAATTAGGGAGCATGCAGTCTACCTGCACATTATGTAAATATGGAAAAATAATTATATTTTAGGTGGGATGATTACGGTAGGTGACAGAATATGTTTCCTTTTCTGTCATTAGTCAAGTCAAAGTTGCAGGGAACTTAATGCATTTCACTATAATATTGGTACACTAGCATTAAGAAACCATTAAATAAAAACATTTTTCTGAGGTATTAATTAGAGAGGCTTTGATTTCTGCTCCTAAACACTTTAATTTTTTTTCTTTTTATAAAGGTCATTTTGTGAAGAGCTGAATGTTTGCAATTCTGGGGGTAAAAACCGACAGCTAAGTGGAGAAAGAAACTAAATGAAAAAAAAAAAGAAAAAGAAATAAAAAGGTATTTTTCAGCAGCCTTTATACAGTGCTTCTTCAAATATACAGCATGTGGGACAAATAAATGCAATTCTTCCCTGCCTCCTATCAGCTATTTGTGAGGGCAAAAAATATGATCTGTGACAAACTTAGGAGCCTTTTGCTCTTTGCAGGCATTTCAGTGCCCCAGCAGGCCTGGAAAAGCTGCATTTGCCTCCTTCCCACAGCAGCCACCGGAGCTGGGCAGCCAGGCAGGGCAGGGCCAGGAGCAGGAGCCAGGAGCCCCCGAGGGCTGGGCAGCCTCTGCTGCCGGGCAGGAGCCCTGCCGGGGCCCCTTCACAGCAGCGCCGCTGCTGGGCTCTCTGTCCTTCCACTCCTCTCCTTCCTCCTTTCACAGAGAACGTGAGGGAGGAGATTGGGCAAAACGTAGCTGCACTTCGCTGCAACAGGCATAATACTTGTTACTGTGCCTGTGACCCCATCAGAATCACTCTCGCACTCATGTTCTGGTGCACGCCAGTTGAAGAAAGAGCCCAGCTGGCTCCCTTCCCACTCAGCCTCTGCAGCAGTGAGACAACTTTCCCCAGCAAATGAATCACCCTCCCAACGCTCCGCGCCAGCCACGAGCGCTTCCGAGCCCCCGACAGCGCTTCTGCCGCCGCTGGCCTCGTGCTGGGACACAGGGATGCGGCAGGCTCTGGAGCCAGGCGGTCCAGGGCTTGGGGAACCTGGCGAGCCCCTGCTCTGCTCCCAGAACTCTGGCTCTGGCGTGCAGAGTTCTGCCAAAATGCAGCACAAACCCCACGGGCTGCCCTGTGCGCGAGGACTGAGCTCACGCTTTGTCACAGCCACACTGCAAAGCCCGCGTCTGAACGGGGCTCCTGTGGGCTTGAGGAGGAAAAGCTGCTCTGGCTTAGGGCATACCAGTCAAACTATACTGAGAACATGTAAACGGTGTATAAATAAATCCCACTTGCCATGGACACTTACCTGTTTGCTCCATTTGCAAGAGAGAATCTCACCCCTGGTGCACCATCTTTGGTGCATTTTTACACTAAGGAACAGGAGAAGAGAGAGGAGCTTTGACTGAGCTACCTACAAAGTGCAGCATTTGGGAGTCAGTGCCTCTCCTCTGTCTCAGTGTGCCCCATCTCTGAGTGTAACAGCAGTGTCGCAGGAGCAGGTGTCAGAGCAACTACCTGCAGGACGTGCAAGTCCAGCTGTAAACAACCTCTGCTACCACTGCAGTGTGGCCACCACCAAAGGAGCACTACATTAGCTCCAGAAAAGTAATGAAGTTTAATGGTCCAATTATGCCTTTGCCTTTAAGGAAATACAGAAACAGGGCTTTTGTACTTTCTCACCTACATAAACATTTTTAGAAAAGAACTGCTAATAAGTAGAACTATGAAATTAGTTCTAGAAATTCAGTTCAGAAAGTCAGTTCCTAGTTTAGAATACTCTTCATGACATTTTTTTCTGCTGATTATTGTCATCATTTGTTTCTAATAACAACAGAGTCCTTACATGCCTTCTCACACGTTTTCAGTAAAATTTGATTTGAAATATTTAGTTTCTTTCATATTTATCTTTGTCATTCTCTGCTTGGAGGAGGCCTGGCTGGTCTGAGGGCTTACAGTATCAGACAGTCTGTCACTCCTCATGTTTCCTTCCTCTGTCACGATTTAATGTATTTTGTCCTGCTAGCTGCTATGAATCAGGAGCTCAGTTTGATTCGAAAGGAGTCCAAATGGGTGAGCAAGTGGCATTACATAATGACCAGCTGCAGCTGGAGTCTGGGTTGCTGTTGTTACTGAGCTCTCTGGGTCATAAATGTTTTCTCATTATGTCTCGTGCCTTGGCTGTGCAGCAGCACTCTGCACTGCCTATCAGCACATGGATCAAAGGCATTCCCCTCCCTCCTGCATCTATGGATGTGCATGTGAGCAACATTCTGTATCCTTCCTCCTTCACCCACCAGCTTGGCACTGTGGGACTCCTGGAAATGAGACAGGGTCTGCTTTTCAGTGTGTAAACCACAATAATTGCCAAGATTACTTTCCATTATCGTCCTTGTTATCTCAGTCACATACATAGTTTTTTCAAGCCGCCTTTTTTTTGTGAGGAAACAGATGTGATCAGGCAGCTGAGGACTATGGGAGACAGCGTAAGACCAAACTTGGTGCTTGTGAAAAATCAAAATGAAGCCTCTGCTCACAAAACACATCAACCGCATTCTGGTGCCTGTTTGTGACAACTGAATTAGAGACATTTTTCAAACAGTTCATTCCTATATAAAGACTAAACTTGTAAAGGTCAGCAGAATACTGAGTTATTTCCTATTAAAACGTCGGTTGCTGAAGGATGCTTTTCTAGCGTAACTAGATTTTCAAGAGATTTTGCAACTTTGTTTATATGATTGTTTTTTCCCTGCTTATGCATTTTCCAGGAGAATATGTCCTGGACTTTGGGCTGGTTTTGGAGATAGCAGTTGCAAGACAGAGAAATCAAGGATATAGATTATTGCTCATTAACAACTGTCCAACCCAGAGCAATAAAGTAACGGGAGCAGATTATGCTTTGTGCATGAAAGAGTTTTGAAATTTCAAAATCTGGTTTTTTTCTGGTTTGGATGAAAACTAAGTATTTCAGCACTCCCTGCAAAAGGCCAGTCCAGCACTGGCTGTCCTGCACCTCATGGACACAGCTGTGGAGCTGGCCAGCCAGCTTCTGAGGAGCTGCAGGCTGGAAAGCCAAAATCCCAGTGCCACATGGGTGCCCTGCACAGGAGCCAGGAGCTGGAGCCATCTCCCCAGCAGCTCTTCAGATGTGTGGCAGAGGCTGAGGGAGCTGGGGAGCAGCTCTGGGCACTGGGCAGGGAACAGAGGTGCTCGGCTGAGCAGCTGCCAGAGCCCGACAGAACTTCCAAACCACGGCCATTCTTCATTAGCCTTTGGTTAAAACCACGGTGCCCCTGGGTGCTGCTTTGATCTGTGCAAATCAGCACGCTCCACTCAAAGCATTTCTGACCAGCTTTAGCTGAGGCTCCAAA
Source organism: Oriolus oriolus (assembly GCA_013400235.1). Taxonomy (NCBI): domain Eukaryota; kingdom Metazoa; phylum Chordata; class Aves; order Passeriformes; family Corvidae; genus Oriolus; species Oriolus oriolus. The sequence goes on from VXBT01005579.1 coordinate 345,173, forward strand.
TCACAGATTCCACGAAAGCTGGAGGCCTGTCTCAAACAGGCTGCTCTACAAATCCACTCTTCTGGGACATCCCATTGTTGGGATGCAGGCCTGATGCCACAGGCTCTAATGTGCTCGGGATTAGAGCCCAATGGATTTCACACTAAGAACAACCAAGAGATAAACAACAGCATTCTGTGAGACTTGTGAAATAGTCTGTTTCTGAAGACTTGGGACAGGAGAAAAACATTATATTTACACAAATTTACAATATTTAAATTTTCAGTCCTCATTTTACTCTTCTTAAAGAACAAAAAAAAATACTCATAATTCTGTGCTATTTAGGAATGGGGAAAAAACACATGAATAATAAATGTCATTAATGCCAGCAGCAATTATAATTTAATTGCCCAAAGACATTTATTCTTGCTTATTTTTCCTCTCACTGATAGCACCACAGGAAAACATGAACTCACCACTGAATTTTATACAATTTTACATAGCTAGGATTAAGACTCAATGTTTTTCTTGCATGAGGATTATATTTGTAGTTTGTTGACATTCAAAAGGCTGTTCTAGTTGTACTTTGTTTTGAAATCTGAACTATTCATTTGAGGCTCATTAGAGTTAAGCCATGGGCCTTAAGTTTTACTACAGGTCTTCAGGTCTCTGCACAGACTCCTTTAGCTTCAAGTGTTTTGGGGAATAAAAGTGAATTCATAATTTAACAAAACATAAATTATAGTTCTTTGTATTTTCTCAGAATTATTACATTTTATCAACACTTCTGGCTTTGGTGCTTTCAAAAAAAAAAAAAAAAAAAAGAAAAAAAATTACACCCTGAACCAAGGATTCAGCTGGCGTTTCCTTGAGAGGGTGCCTGACATTCCCAAGCAACCAGTTGTTTTACCTTAATTCTTTTCCAGGCTGTGTATTTTTAATTCTTTCTACAAGTTTTTTTAAAATTCTTTCAATGATTATAACATTACACAGTAAAAATAGAGATTTCCTGTGAAGCAGACACATATACAATCACTGGCTGCAATATATCAACACATTTATGCCCGTTTAGTCTTACACAGCTCGGAGTGTAGGAGTGGGTGGTTGTCCTGGCTCACACAGAACTGCTGCTGACGTAAAATAATTACCCAAACTTTAGAGCTTTAGCACATCTCCCTTCACTCTGTTCTTGGAAACAATCACCCCAACAGCATACAGGAGTGACATGAGGATTTAGGTTATTAACAGGTGCTGTTTCTTATGGCTGTGTGCAGCTGTATCATCCTGTGCTCTTGATACTGGCTCTGATAATTCTTAGTTGAATTCCACCTAAAAATAGGTATGAACGAAAGCTATTTGGAAGAGGACATATTAAAATTTTGTAACATATTTTCCAGTGCCTCATGCAAATCTTGGCTATTTCCCTGCATAATCAGCCTGCGTGGTTGAAGGTTGAACTGCAAAGGGCTGAATCCTGAAAACAGCAGTTCCTGTAAACCATATTGCTGGAACCTGGGGTTTTCTCCAAACCCCACACACAATGAAAATGATCCACCATCAGTGACTAGACTGAGGATATGTGGTCCTTAGCCAGAAAAAGACTAAGGTGCCTGCAGAGTGCCATTGTGTGGGATGGCTTTAGATGTTTGATACATTGTGCTCAAGCACTTTCATCAAATGGGTCCCATATGGAAAATAAAATAATACAGGTAAAAGCCAGCTCTTGGCCCTTCTTGCCCTCAACTGGTCTAGGAGTCCACATGAGTGATGTGTCTAAAGGCACAAGATGACTGTATGTAGTACCTGGTCTAGCTGGGAACGGGCTGGTTTGGCTTTAGAAGCACCAGAGCTGGGCTCTCCCAGACACAGCTGTCCTGCTGAGATATCTGTGTGCAGAGACTCCTCTCGCTCACATGTGCTCCTGCACTGAGCTGGGTTTTACAGGTTCAGATTTAAAATACAAAGTAGTGCCTTTTTCCCTCCTTTTACATTGTCTGTGTTATTGTGTCATACCCAAAGGGCATCAGAGGCTGAGCAATGTGGCTCCCCAAGCAAACTGGTATAAAATGAACAAAAAGTCAGCGACCTGCTGCTGGCAGAATAGCTCACTCATTACAAACCACAGAACCTTTTTGCACCTTCACTCCCCAGAAAAGCCTCTTATTTTAATATCCTGAAGCATAGGATGCGTAGTTTACTTACAGAAAAAAAAAATACTTCTGAAAAAAAAGAATTGTTTAATTCATTGTCTCTTTCTCAATTTCCAGCATAAACTAATAGAACAGAATAGACTGTTCCAGTTGGAAGGGAAGTGCAGTGATCATTGCACTGCCTGACCAAGTTTAAGCAGGTTAAAGGCATTGTCCACATGCCCTTGAACACTGACAGCCCTGGGGCATTGACCACCCCTCTAGGGAGGTTGTTCCAGTGTCTGACCGCCCTCCTGGTAAAGAAATACTTCCTAATGGCCTGCCTAAACCTCCCCTGGTGCAGCGTTGAACCATTCCCACACATCCTCACTGGGTACCAGGGAGAAGGGGTCAGCACCTCCCTCTCCATGTCCCCTCCTCGGGATCCTCCCTCAAGCCTTCTCTCCTCCAAAGCACACCCACCCCAAGTCCTTATCTGCCTGTCACAGGATGCCTCCCAGCCCTTTTGGCAGCTTTGTTGCCCTCCCCTGGGCACATTTAAGCAGAATTGTCTTTAGCTAAGCAAAATCTCTCCAGCCTTTGTTTTAAATGCACAGGAGGAAGCCCAAGTATCAGTGTGAACAAGGATTATTCTCTAAGAAAACCTTGCCAGGAAGTGACAACAGTTATCGTTCTAAAACAAATACATGCTCATATATACACCTGCAAGACAGAGTGCCTACAACATCGAAATTGCTCCTCACTTATATTCCCTTTATCATGATAAAGGTCAGGTTCTTTCACCAATCTCTAGTCAAGTGGACTGATGCATGTATAACAAATTACAGAAATGCCCTTTGAGCCTCTATTTGTGAAAAGAAGTAGCTAAGCAAAGGGTGCTCATCCACCCATAAGGAAAAAACCCCACCCAAAACATAATAGAAAAATCTTTCTTCTTTTCTTATTGAATTTCAAACAGAGAGGCAGAAAATTCATATTACATTTTTTAGTCCTGCCAAGGCCAAACAGATTCATAATTGGCAGTTAAGCACATATTTATCTGCCTTCTGGGTCTGTCTCCAATCTGAAGAGAGAAAGATCTGACAATCCATTTCAATAAATGCAATAACTGTTGACAAACAGGGAGGAATTCTTACAGTATTTATCTGTGGGACAATAGTGGCAGAGTGGAACAGCTTTCTCCAGCTTACGCTGATCGCAGGCAAACCACAGAATTTTGCTGCAGCTTGGAAACACACCTGAGTTGCAAACTTTTAAACAAAACCTAATAAAAACATGGGGAGAAGCTGGACATAGTTCTAATTTCCGTGTTCTGCGTGGAACATGGAAATATTGCATCGTTAATATCCACAACAAGCAATGAAATATGTACAGCATATAAGGAAATAATCCTTTTTCTCCTACAATTTTCTGAAAGAAATTAGGATTGCTGAGCATTTGTTAACCCCAACGTAAGTCAGATAGAGTGTTCAGAAGAGAAGCTGTTCTGACACCTGATCCTGCGTCTGTGTATAGAATGCTCTCTACCTTTTATACTCAATTGCTCACCCTGAACTGCAAGGACAGCTGGTGTTTAACCAAAGACAAAATCAGTTTCAAAGGTTTTTTTTCATTTATTTGGGGCTTTTTGATGTGAATGCCTGTAAGCACTAGAGGAGATAACCAAACATTAGTGGTTCTCTGTGGATATGTGATTCTGCCAGATACAGAATTTAATCAAAAAGATCTTGCTGCTGAAATAAAACAGGGGTTAGTTGTCCATAGGCTTTCTGTGCATTAAGATCACAAGTTCTAATACAGACATCTGAGTTTCTGGCTACAAAACTACGTTTTGTGTGGATTGTTCTGGATGTGGAAAGGCTCCACGCTGGATGTGCTGTATCAGAATGGCAGATCCATCTCTCTTTGAGATATTATTGCTATTTCCTTGATTATAATGTTTTGTCTATCTTGATTTTTGTTTCCAAATATTTGGTAAAACAAGGCTGTAGGATATCATCAGATACATTTCAACCATTTTTCCTGTTGAAAATGAAACCATTCCTACTAAGCTGCCTCATACTACTCCTTAGTTTTCCAACCATACATGAATCTATTCTGCCAGGCCAGTGCAGTGAGCAAACACAAACTCCCAGAAAGTCTGTACAGACCAGTTTAAATGAAAAAAACTTTGTTGTGTTATAACAATTCTCAAACTGAAAATGCAAAAAAATCCACTGGCGGAAGTATGTGAAGTGTTTCCAAAAACTGATCTCGGTGTACTGTTAACGTTGCAAGTCCTTTGGTGACTTCCCCATGAGCACACAAAGTACTGTGGTGGAGCTGGGAATTGAGGGACTGGACTCTCAGCCCACCACTACTGTTGAGCTAAACACCTACTTGTGTCCTCCTAGGAAAGATGGAGAGAGAGAGACAGGTTACTCCACCAATCAAGCAAAGGTAGCACATCAGCAAGAACCACCCCTGGGTGAAACATGACTGTTGTTTAATAGGTCATAGAAATTCTACATAAAAGATTAGAATGTGGTCCAAAAATCCATAGTTAAGATACAGAAGAGAAGACTAAATGATTGCTATATGATTTATCTGTAATTATACTGGAAAGGAACTATTAACCACAGTATTTTCTGGCTGTAAATATATAATACAGAGAGAATTTTCCTGAGGTAGCATTGATTAACGCTGGAGGTAAATTATAATAAATACAAAGGGAAAACCACTTACAGCATATTGAGTTTCTGTGGGAAGTTTGAGTAATGATCCATTATTGTAAACAGAAATTATTTACAGTACCACGCTGTGAGAAGCAATAGTTCTGACAGAATTAATACGTTAATACAAGGACATTGCCTTTGGTCACAGAGGAAGTTCACAGGCATGCAAATATCAGAGCTTCAAGCAGGCTCCCCTTAGGGCAGGGACTGTGCCTTTCTCTGCCTGGCAAATTCTTAGCAGATCAGGCATAAATAAATAAAAACAAGACTGCACGGGAAAGTGTTCACAATAATCTATGTAACATTGAAAGAATTCATTGCTTCAGTCAGCTGAGCAGGAAGGTTCTTGCCGAGGAGCAAAAGCCCTTCAGGCAGGTAACAGTCCCAGGGATGAAAACCTGACCCCACAATTAGCCCCTGTTGATAATGTTGTGCCCAGAATTTCAGTTTTCAGGGACTGGTAATTTAACCTGCCATAAGTGAAAGTTCACAGAAAATGGGGCCCTGAGCACCTGCCTGGTTTTGACACTAAGGCAGAGAAGGTCAAGACTTTGGCTTCTACGAGATCTAGAGCAAGACAAGATTGAAGGAAGAGTAGCAAAGCTACTGCCAAGACAGTTTTGCTCCCAACAGTAAAAGAAAAGGACAGCATACAAATCATATGTGTGTGTGCCTGGCAGGAGTCCACAAAGCCTTGTTCTTGGAAGACATTCTGAGAAAGCTAAAGAGGCATTCTGCAATCCATTAAAAATAATGTATGCAGAGTAATGGGTTATAACTAGAAATGTCTGAGAATAGAAGCATCAATTTTATTTTTCCTTCTGGGCCTGTACTTAGGTTTTGAGATTAAGAACTGCAATGTGAAAGACCAGTGGGTGACAGCAGTCCAGCTAATAAGGAGACAGACATGACAGAAGATGTTATCTTATAAAGGGATATAAACTGTGTCCCCTATTCAGCCTGCCTTCTGACATTTGACTTCAGGCAGGTACCACTGGGCAGAGACTCAAAATCTGTCCTGGGTGTTGTTCTCATGCCAAGATGCACTTGGGTTCAACAGCACTGTTAATTAGCATCATTAGCAATCCCACATTCATCATTTTGTATCAGCTAATTAGGGTTCTTAGAGGAACTTAAATTTGATGTAGTGGCACTGTAACAAATTATTGAAACCCAACACCCAGTATTTCTGTTTAAGTATCAATTCATCAAGAGGGAAAAGGTCCAGTTTTGAAAGGTTCCTCACATCCTGTAAACCCATCCAGCTTACCCCACTGAGAGGTAACGACTGCAAGGCTACAGCTTCTTGCTTGCATAGTAACTAAGTAAAAAAGAAAAATCCCCAAGATAGAGAAGTCGGTCCTTAGGACACTGCCTCATTTAGGAACGATAATACTGCACGGTACAGACACCAATGAGAGTGGTTATATTCCAGACTGGAAATAAAGTTCCTGTGGTTTAATAAAAGACAGAGCTGAGGGGAATGTCATGGGATAACAACAACCCCACCTTCAAGACTTCAGTGCGAAAGCAACCCATGTTCATTTGCAAGGCACTGAGAGTTAATTTAACAACTCATTTTTACTCAGTGGCTTTTGTGAAAAGTGTTGTTGATCTCAGTCACTTCCTGGTGACATTATAAAACACAGTTCTGAAAGGAAACAGATAAGTTGGTCTTGTCAGGAAGGTCAAGGAGATGGATGGGGTGAGATGTGCTCACTGGGGCACGGGGTTTCTGTGTGAGGCCGGGGCACACCGGCCGTGGGAAATGCAAATAAACACAGGCAGTGCAACTGTGCTGAGGAGGGAAAAGGTACTGCGAATTTAATTCATCAGCAGCACATTTGTAAATTAAACAGCACTGAGGTGCCACTACTGAAGATGCGCTGAACAACTGAAATTCAGTTTATAAATATTGGCCTAACTCCATTAAAGTAGGTGTTCATAAAACACGTCCAGACAGAGCTTCGGAAATGTTCTAAATTTCTCTGATTCTGCCATTCTCAAAAAGTGTCAGTTCCACCAAGAGCAAAGTAAAGCCTGAGCCCAGATCAAAATTTCACATGAAATAAGATAGTTTTCAAAATATCAGATCTACATTTTTATACTCTTGCCTCAGCTTACAAATTATACAATACACGAGTTTGTAATGAAGAAGAGAGAAGAACAAAGAGAATAGTAAGCAAACAGAGGCCATAAAAGGAATCATCTACTAGCAGAGAGACTTCATGAATGAATACTTTTTAATTCCAGAGAAAAGAAAAGAAACTGTCCAACAAGTAGTTTATGGAGGCAACTTTCTTTGCTGTAGACACACACTAAAGTGGAAGCAAAATATTAGGCTGGAGACACTTTCCTAGATCTGTGTCCTACCCCTGCCTCTCTGGCACAGCACAGACACCTGTATGCAGATGTTTTTGAGGGAAATGTAGCACAGACAGCCATAAACTCAAGAGAAGAGATGGCTGAAGATGCCCCACAGCCAAGCAGTCATTCCCTGCACACATTATAGGGAGGAGGAAGACACAGAAAAAGCTCTAACTTAGGCTAATGTAGAACAGAAATAAACAATATAAGAAGAAAAGGCTCTGAGAGGAATCTGACACCAGTACATTTCCCTGGCAGGAAGAACTGTGGGTGTCAGGGCTCCCTCTGGCACGGCAGGATGAGAGAGGAAGGAGCACAAGGCAGAAGCTCACACCCTTGGGACACTGATCCAGCGGAGCTGTCCCGGCTGCAATCCGTGCAGCACCGCTGGCTGCGGCGTTCTGCACACACCCCCCAAAGGACACCTGCGGTGCCTCTCAGCTCCCAGCAGCGCAGGCCCCACGGCCTCACCTGCTCAGCCCAACGGGACTAATCCATCCTGGCCCCACCGCTGGACGGGTGAAGCCTTTTCCAGCCTTCTCCTCCCGTCGGCTCGGCGTTGTTATTCTTGCCTGTGCAACGTGCCCATGACAATGTAGCCCATGAAGCCTTTTTTCCAGAGGAACGGGGACCTGTGCCTGGCCTACTGCAGTTATTTTGATAACTGTTTTCAGTAAAGACTACTTAGAAAAAAAAAAATTGCATTTTGTCAAAAAGAATGCAGTTGGATGGACAGTTTCAGCCTCTGTTCAGGTGGGAGAAGTCTTTTAAAAGCCGCTGAAATTTGCTTCTCCAAGGCAATAAGATTTTTTCATTTATTGAGACATATATTCATCACTGTTCTTTAAGAGTAGAGGTGTCACTCTGCAAAAGGCCATTAAAATGCAAAAATAGAACTAGGCCATCTTTATGCTGCACGTCAGGGTATGTGCAGGGATGTTATTGATCACAGAAATTACACATAAGAGGTTCCTAAAATAACATGAGGGGTGAGGCAGCAGCTCTCACAGTTGTCTTTTAAGTCCGCAGGTTCAAAATAAAATGGGATCATTATTGAAACGTTAAATAGGAATATAAAATTCCTGTTGATACAGGATTGCCTGTGTCCTAATTATGGAACGATTTTCTGTCCTCCTTTTTCTCCAGTCTCCAATCTACTTGGCACTTCCTTCAAAAGGAGATGTACATCATCAGGAGAGAAAATCAAATAATCTGAAGGCTGAAGTAACTTATTATATGTTTGAATGATCCTTAAGATTATTTATAATAATAAAATTAAATGGTATCTTGTAATATGATACTAATTTCCTTTAAAAATTGCAATGTAAAATCAAGTAAAAAAAAAATAAAGTAAGTTCCCTCCCCTAGTGAATGCCTAGGTGGTATTTCCAAGGGGGAAAATGGACAGATATTTGTTCCCTGTTCCCCAAGATAGGCTCTGAAATCCACAATTTTAGGTGCAAAAGGGAAAGTGCATTTTAAAATCTGTTTCTTCATTTTCTATTACTTCTTGTCTAGTGCCTAAGCATGAAACAGAGTTATTTTACCTCTTGCTGAAATGTCGTCAGTGGCTGCACTAGGAAATGTTAGCGAGTAAATGAGAGTGTTCCAGCCAAGTTACTGGTGTGTGGTCAGTTCCCAGCAGGAGCTCTGAGCTGACCAGCTGCAGCCCCAGCAGCGCCGCTGGCCTGGAGGGCCCGGGGAGCCTCCTGCACTGCCAGGGCTGGGCCCGCTCCGTGGGGCAGTGCCAGCCTCTGAACACAGGAGATGGCACTCTGAGTCAGACACCTCTCCACAAGGTGCCTCGATAACACATTCCACAGCCACGGGGTTGGAAGTGATTTACTTTAAAAAACAGGAGCCGGACACTGATCAGCTCTGTATTTACTCACACAGGATACACCCAGGCTGCTTTGGTTGCAGTGTAAGATTTGAAGATTCACCTCAGTGGCCAAAAGCAAATGAGGTGGGCTAAATCTCAGAGAGATGTTAGGAATACACCATTCCCCCACCAAAGACTGCATTTTCTTTTTCAAAAGGAGTTATTTGTCTGATGCTGTCTCGCCTAATTATTTTCCCCTGAAACTCTTGTGCATATATTAGAATAAGACGATGTTATGTAAACAGAAAATAATTCAGCTCTAGAAATTATTGCAATAACAATGTGGAACACATCATAAGTAAGCAGCTAAATGTTAGGATATTATTCTACATAAAGGGCCAATCCAAGTTACTGTGGCTCATATAAATGCCTGCTTAGATAAGGGGTTGATTAAAAGACAACCATACACAGGGCTTCAAAATGCTACTTTTAAAAAATTTATGTTTTTTAGTTATTAGAAGCTAACATCTAAAGATTCAAAGAATCAAATTGTCCCTTTTGGAAGATGGGACATCACTATTCACAAAAAAAAAAAAAAAGCAGCCAATGACAAGAAACTAACAAAAAACAACATCAGAAAACAGAGGAGGGGTCACACCTGAGGAAAAGAGGGGCAGGTTTGAAGAGCACTTGGAAGAATTATATTCTGTATCTGATGGCCCAGAAGGATTCATCTGCACACTGGGAAAAAGGACTTGGGCCTTCCATGTGCCATCCTTGAGAATTCATCCAGTGGATGAAATTCTTTGAAGCACTCAAAACCAAGGTGTGCTGTCGAGCCTTAGAACAGAACACAATTAAAATAATTTAGTATTCATGTAATTCACGAATTAAGGGGACAAGGGAAAGGAAGGGGAGAAAGGAATGGAAATGGACATGGTCATGAATAACCACTAATGCAGATTTCTCAGGAACAAATGGAGCTTAACCTGAGCAATTCCCTTCCATGTCAATGTAACAGGCCCTTTGGATGGGAGAATGCTGTAGATATAAAAAATTCTGATTTTTAATAGGCTTTGAGAAGCTGTTTCTAAAAGGTTGGTGCAAAGTTGTCTGAAAACTGCTTTCAGGGAATAATCCCAAATGATTCCTGTTTTTTAATGGAAGGATGCAGTGAAAGGAGTTCTGTAGTGATTTATTCTGCCTCCAGTATTTTCAATAATGGAAATGGACAATGGGACAGTGTACATATACTTATTAAATTTGTGAACACCATCAAGCTGGAAGGTGTTTCAAAGATTTTGAAGGACAGAATTAGAATTCAAAAGACTGTAAAAAGCTCAAACATGGAGTGAAAAACAAGATGCATTCCTATTAAATGAGACACAAGATTCTGTGTTTAAGAACAATCATTGTGAAGAGCAGTCTGACATAAAAGGATTTCTAGGCTTTAGGGGATTGAAGGCAAAAATGGATCAACAACACTGTGCTGATGTCAGAGAAGAAATTGTATATTAGGGGACATAATTAAGTAGACATCCTGCAAGATATGAGATATATGAGAAGACATGAGATGCCAAAGCTCAAGAAAGTGTGTTCAGAAAGGCTGGATTTCTGAAACCTCTAATCATTCTATGTGAGAAGAACTGAAACAATCATTCTGTGGTGCTGAGACGTCAAAATACATAAAATGCTGCAGCACAAGGAATAGTCACCATCCTTTGAAAAGCCAGTTATTTGTATTTTCTGTGACTCTGTGCAACAGGAGAACGTGCAACCTACTTCATAAGCAATAAATTTTGTTCTTGGCTGCTTTAAAAGATAACAAATTATGACTATTTAGCTGAGAACAGAACTCTAATTCTTCCCCAGTCTTCTGTCTTCTTTCTCTGAGCTTTTGGTTGCTTTACTCAGACTAACAACCTGACATTAACAAGACTTGCCCATGTGGGTTGGGAAAGGAGAGATCCATAACTGGATGTTACAGCTTCACTGTAGTCCCTGTTACAATTTCCTCTTCAGAGAGACTCTAAAAGAATAAATTAGATTATGCCACAAAGTAAAAAGCACACTCATACCCATTGCTGAGCCAGGTATGTCAGGACAGAAGATGCCACTGGGATGTGCTTCCAGTGAGATAAATATTGAAGCAAAATATTTCTTAAGCCTCACGTTTCCCAGATGATTCACTAGAGAAATTGTCCTCCACCTTTTCTGGTTGAATGGAAACAACAGTGAGCAACTTCCTCCCAGTTTTAACTCTCTCTCTGCCTTAAATCTTGCTCTTAATTGCCTTTGCCCTTGAATGATGTGAGAATCCTGCAGGGAATTTGTTACCCACAGGCTACAGGCAGGGGACTGCTGACTTACTGCTTAGACAGAGCAGTAAATAACAAAGGCATGAAGTTGGCTTCTGTAATTTTATACTCCCTAGTCTTTTCCTTCTAAACAGTTAGTACCTGGTATATGGATAGCTAATAGAAAAATTAATGGGATGCCTGAAGCAGGGCAATTTTTAATGTATTCAAACCATTACAGTGAAAGAAAACAATAAACAAGGCATACAAATATTTAGAGTAACATTATAATGACAGGCACATTCCCATTGTGTAAAAGTATATTAATTGCTGCAAAGACAGTAATTTCATTGAAAGACAAAGCAGTCAAAACAACGGATCTGAGCTGGCTGGTACATCTTCGCAGACTCTTTATTTCTGGGGAAAGGTACAGGAGTGTTTGAGTTGTAAAACAACTGCTACCTTATGGGAAAGTATAAAGAACATTCTTCTGGGCAAAAAAAAATTCTGTTGTGTAAGTCAAATTTGCTGAATTTATCTTTTCTTAATTTGCATAGCTAAGGATATTTGCAGTGCTCAAAGTGTGTATGACTGGTGGGTTTAATTAATTTCTCAACTCTGCTACTTGAGGCAAAAGAAGATGAAGAAAACCAGAAACGTGGGCAGGAGTGAGAACACAGCACTGCTCCCTGCCCTCCCACAACTCAAGCACTGGAAATTGATATGAAAGCAGGGTCCTGATATCTCCAGAGTTCATCTGCTTATTGCCTTCTTAGAGGTTATAATCCTCTGTTTGTGAAGCCACAATGGGTAGCTGTAGAGAAGATTACAATGTCACAAATCCTATCAGAGGATTATAAGTCTGTCAGGTTGTGAGTAATTATGATGGAAAAGCAAACCTCCAGAGGACATAAAAATAACCTTCATAAAAGGAGATCCGGTGTCACATAATAAAAGTCTACATGGAAAACCAACCTCAGACTGCAGCTCTTTTGCAAAGCAAGAGCCCAGAAAATATTACAAGGATGTGAGTGTGATGGCACAGCATGGCACACGAAAAGCAGGAGAGGCTTCCAGCCAGTTTAGTCACAAGGCCAGTGATACTCCACTCCCACCCTCCTTGGATGGCAGTAAAACAGCCAACTGATTTCACAGAACTCTGCTCCTACACACTTGGAGCCTAACCAGAAACAAGGAGCCCAAACCTGAAACACGATGAAGGCCCCATCTCCTAAATCCCTATGACCACAGAGAATTCAGCACCTTACAGCATCAGAGACTTCATCTAGAAGACAGTGGGAAGCTTCAGTCTACAGGTCTTGATTTTAACTTATACACAAAGATACAGCTGTCTCTTTCCCCATCTGCAACCTGTCGCAAAGAGTTCAGAAGAGCTCACAGGCATAAGAATCTTTTATTTATATATATATATATATATATAAAATTCCCATAGATTTAAACATAATGTAATAAAGCACATTTACTAAGAAAAAGGCCCATTTACAGGAACATTGAAAGCTCTTCCCTGACTAGACACAGATAGCAGGGGAGCCTCACACCTCTTTGGCCACATTGCTATTGATTTTCCTTCTTTTATGTTTCAACTCTACTCCCACCCATTCACCCACCCCTTATGTCATTATTAAAAGAAATACAGTTTCTGACTCTCACATAGGTGAGTGCCTGAAGGATGTAGACAGAAGATTAAAGGGGTGGAAGAGGGAGGATTTGTATTGTAAAATTAGTGCTGTGCTCATCTCCACTTCAGATAAAAGTATTCCAAATGAAGAGTCCATCTGGTTTTGAGTGCGTGAAGATAGCATTGCTGTCATCTGACAGCAGCCAAGAATTCCACTGCACTGGAAGGAAACTTGGGAATTTTGACATTTAAAAACAGGTGTGGGGCATTGTTTGAGCAGCAGCAGCACGGTCACTACCCAGCTCACCGATACATCTCTGAAGTTCATTCTCCTGCCAGAGGAAAATCAGCTCCTCCTAAGATAAGCACAGCAACATGGACTTTATGACCTGGCTCCTTGACCTTCTTTCCCATGTCCAGATGAAAGACATTGTCTCTGAACATCAGCTCATGCATCTCCCTACCATAATTGTTTCCTATGAAGGCTGCACCTGCAGTAACCTTGTTCATGGGTGTCTCAAATGAGACCAGCAAGGTGCCGAGAGCTGCCGTCCCGTCTGTGGTGCCAGTGAGCTCTGAGCGCCCTGCTGGTGCCCAGCCTCTTGCAGCAGGGATGGGTGTCCTTTGCTTGCCTGGGCTCTGTGCTCTCAGTACAGCCCCAGCACCACGGGGCCAGAGGGAGTTCAGTGCCTCCACTCTGCCTGTGTAACTGGAGATGTTCCTGCAGCTTCTGCACTGGGGAGGAAAGCTCATCCTCAGAGATCCACTGAAGTTATCTGTCTGTGAAAGACCACACAACCTTTATCATGGGAGACAGCAGCAAAGCAAGAGGTTAATTGTGCAGGAAGGGAATATAAAACATGAAGCATCAGAGTCAGTGTGCTGAGAGACTCCCACACTCAGTGGCACCATGGAGAATCCCAACATGTAGCATGGGACTGAGTCCTACAATGACTTGCTAGGACAGCAAAAGGCATACGAGGATTTTGATGACACGTGTTTACACTGTAGACTGTCACTTCCATTAAATAGAAACATTTTTTTTTTGCTGGATGAAATGCCATCCCACTCATCTCAGATCTTTTCTGTGATTGTGATTAGATGGGTAGGTTGTCTGTGTTATAAGAATGTTTTTGTGATATGGTGCAGAGACAGAGCAGATCACTGACTAGCATAAAGTGCCATGAAAAATATGTATTGTCTCAGAGCTATCACATTTAGGGCCAAGGCAACTACTCACATGACTTGTGCATCACTGATGAGAAAACAAAAAAGTCTGCAGATCTTAAGGGACAAAGACATATAGAGATGACTTACAATGGCATTATATACAGAACACCACTGCTCTGTGGGTTACTGAGGGTAGAACCTCATCCCAGAAGTTGCATTGCAAGGCTACAAGTGTTGAGAAAAGGCAGCAGTAATGATCAAAGATTGGAAGGATTGAAAGGAGGGAAATTATTATTTCAGAGAAGAGAAAAATATTTGAAAAGTGGTAAAAAAGTATTTACAATAATGAATGATAAAGAGATCAGATTGCAAGCATCTGTTCTTGCAAAAATACAAAATCAGTTAAATTGCAAGGCAGAGAAATTAAGATTAGATGAGAGGAACACTTTCCAGTTTAGGACTTGTACTAGACTATGGAAGATGTTGCAGCAGAATGCCATTAATTTGATAAGAGCTGAAATACCATTTTTCAGCTATGTGGAGAATAAGGCCATGGATATTTATAACGGCAAATACAAACAAAAGGGTTCAGGTTTATAAGTTTTGGGGCATAACCTGTTTTGCTGTTTCTGGGAATAACCCCTAGAGTAAGGGATAAGCACACACCTCTCACAGACCGTTCTGCATGTCAGTACCGCTGGGGCTCCTGCACCCTCCTGTCACATGTTTGGTATGGGCAGAGAGTGGCTGTTCAGCTGCAGGGACCACACATGTCGGGGGTGTCTGTATGTGCACAAACAGGGCCCTGTCTCATGGGCATGGCACCCTGATTTTGATGCACCGCCTTCTGCAGAACAAACCCTTGTATGGGCTGGGTATGAATAAGAATATCCTTTAAAATACAACATTTAATGCAAATCTGAAGGAAGGGGTAAAGAATGTAAATAAAGACAGTGGCAATGGCACTATAATACCTACAAAGACACAAAAACCTCAAGTTATAAAGGTGTAAGAAAATGCCCAAACACAGAACATCTGTGAGGGTCAGTTCAATTGCAGTGGGAGAACCTACAGAGAGGCAAGAACAAATACACAGGGCAAAGGTTTGAGTGTGACCCCAACAGGAGGCTCAGTCCTCAGTCCTGAATGGAGAACAGTTTTATTATCCAGGAAGAAACTGAAAGGAATTACTTTACAGCCATAGTCAAGTTGTTGAAATCCTACAGTCTCCATCATATGCGGGATTTTTCAGAAACAGCCCCTGCAGCTTCTCCTGGTGAGGCTTGTAGGAACACAACTATGGATTCACAATGCTGGATGAGCTGGTCTGATAATTAAATATTTTACGCTCAAGAACAAAGAAGCAAACATGTTTCTTGTGTCAGTGTAGTTATGGATAGGAGGGGAGCAATTTTATACTGATATTCTCTAATCACTCAGATCTCTCCTGTTTTCATAGCTGTTATTTTCAATTTTAGTTAATTCAGGGCATATCTTTTTCTCCTGAGTATCTGAAAATGCTCAGCTATTATTATATTTTGCTCTGAATTTTCTCTTTTTTCCCCTTTGACTTCCCAGACTTCTTTTGTCTGTCTTGTTCTCATTTCTTTTGTATGTGTGTCTGCAGGTGGCTTTTATAGCAAAATCTCATTCTGCTTTCCTGGCCTTCCCCCACCCTCTCGTGTTTTGTTACTGCATTGTCTGTCTCATTTGTGCTTTTCCTGATGCCTGTAACCACTCATTTCCTAATAGATTCCATTCTGTGCCTATGGAGTTTGTTCATTTTCCCTGTCTTCAAGCACTGAATCATTGACTTCATTGTACAGAAAGGAATGAATCCCCAGGCCACTCTGCAGAGCGAGTTTCGCTCTCCCGTGGCTGAAGAGGAGGAGGGAAGTGGCTGAGCTCAAGGGATGCCCATGGCAGGCTCTTGGCTCTGAAGCAGTGAGCAAGCTCATTATTGCTGCAGCCTCCTCACAGCCTTTCCTCTAACCCTGAGTCTCCCATAGCTCTGGCAGCTTCTTGACAAGATTAATTGAACTAGGTGAACACACAGTGCATTCTATAGAAAATGCAGAAATCAAACCAGACAGCTTTGAGGCTTTTGCCTTGTCTTACCCTGTTCGTAGATGGGACTATGGTTGATGGCATGTGTTTTATATTGAGTTATTTGTATTTAATAATTGCTGACATGCCCATTGCTTGATTCCTGAATGAAGTGCATAGATCAGATATAACACCATCTTAACTGGACAGAGTGCAGAATAATTACAGTGACCTCTAACACTATTGTCATGTGATTTCCACTAAACTAACTACAAAATTCACAATCAGAGAGGGGGCTGGAAACACTCCCAAAAAACATTTTCACTTGAAAAATGCAGTAAACAGTTAACTGTAACAGCTTCAATTGCATAGGCTGAGATACAGGTCCAGGTAATGAAGAGATAAGGTAATGATCAATCTTCGTCAGCTACTGGGAATGTGACCAGAAGCCAATGCTTCAGACATTTCCAAAGGCTCACTGTTGGTGGCTGGGATATAAACCCCACTTTCTCTACCTATAAACTGGTTTTGGTGCAGCTTCCTTCCAGTTCTTATTTTCTTCTCCATGTGTCTCCCAGCAGCTTTTCTATACCTAGAGGTCTTCAGGTAATTACAGTCAAAAACACACCAGCATAAGAAGAACGTCTTCATTTTTCTTTTTTTCCCTGTCCCTCTCATTTTCTGCCCGTCAGACATCTAGCTTGTGTGTGGTGAGCTCCAGCGTATTTCAAACTCTTCCTTTTGGGCTGATAGTAGGCAGACAAAGAGCAAACCACAAACACTTCATCCACAACAACTCCTCAAAGTCTCAGAAGGTTAGGGAGCAGGCTGGCATCGCATTTCCTCCCTTCAGCGGAAAATAAGATAGGTTGGGAATATTGCAGGTTTTTTACAATATCACCATTGCTAATCAGGTCTGATTATTCATGCTAGAACTGTGGCACAAACAGTTTTTTGAGCCTTTGTGATGTTCATACTCTCTGCTTTTTAAAAATAAATACATAAATTGGCAGTGGCACAGTGCAGCTGGTTTTGTGGAATACTGTGGTGGACAATACCAATGTCACATTGCCAAAAATAATCTCTGAGCACAGCCACAGCTTTCGGGTTAAAGCTGTCCCCATTCAGTGAAGCAGCTATTTGCAAATACCAATCTGGTTTCTAAGTATAAAGGATTTCACTTGACACAAGGGGTCACTGGTAAAGCTGGTATGGATTTTTCTGGTTAAACTTTCTTCCAGTTGAAACCAATCCCTTGTATCACAAAATATTTTGAAGAATCCAAATGATTATTATTTCTTCCCGGAAATGTAATACTTAATATTTTTTCCAACTTCAGAAAAATTTAAAAATCTCAGATTTCACATGAACATCTTGTGAAGCAGTTGTCAATAAATGTCTTATTTCCTGAGAGAATCCCTAGTCAGTATTGCTGAGACAGAAGCAGTGTTAAGTATGAGATGACACTGCTGAGACCAATCCGTTTTTTAGTTACAGATGTGGATTGCGCCAAGGTAGGCAGTGCTGCTGGAAACCTCCCCGTTGCTCACAGCTTACTGGGCTCATGCAGTGGTGAGACTGACACTGCCCATTGCCCAGACTGCTGCAGAAATTACTTTGCACCATTGCTGCTTCAGTTATGAACACTTCCTAAAGAGCTTCCAAATACAGGTGAATTTACCCACATCATGTTAACTACATGGGGAGAAAATGACACAAGTGTCCTGTTTGCTCACTTATTTCTAGAAAACCAAAGATAAGGAATCAGATCACACACTTTAGTGAGCTTATGAACACATGCAACATTCACCAGTAATGGCCAATTAGCCTAAAATGTAGTTTGATTTAAGTTTAGACAGATGTATATATCAAGCTGAGATATCTCTTGTAGGCTCTAGGAGTTCATTCCAATGGGAGCTTTTTTATAAATAGGAATCATTCTTCAATATGGCTCAATGCACTTTGCCAGAGGTGGCCTTTTGCTTAATTTACTTTCTGCAAATGGCCAATTGAATGAGTAATTCCAGCTGTCTTCTGTGTGATGACTTAGTCTTGTGTAAGCAGCTGGCTCTGAGTGAGGGGCTCTGTGTTAGCCAGTGTGGCAGTGTAAGAATGACTGTCTTTAATTCATTTGAAATTCTTAATTCAGAAGAGTTCTGGGCTTTTAACAAGGCAGGAGAGAAGTCAAAGAAGATCTAGAAACTGAAAACGTATTTCTTTACATCTTTGTGAACTCAAGGGAGCAAACCCCAGCACCATCAGTAACCCAGCAACCGAGAAGCAACGCAGTCTGTCACTGAATACCTGGACAAAGCCCAGGTTCACCTAATTCGTCTTCTCCAGAACATTCCTGGGGTAACTTTCTTCACTGTGTTTAAAGAGATGACTGAAAAAACCTGATACGTCTAAGTAAGAAACACATACAGAAACCAGTCCTGGTTAGCTACACCTTATCTACATTGCTTTAACAAGTCCATTGGCTGGAAGTCATTTCAGCAGTGAGTGTGGCAACACTGGTGCTCATAATATTTTTAACTCAGTGAAATCTTGATGTTTTGACAGATTGAATAATAAGAATTGCCACAAGGGAACATCATAATAGTAGCATCCACGAGTACTGATTTAGTTCTACTCAGAAAAAAAATGAATGACTGTAGGGGTAAAAGGTTGACACTTGCTTTACAGTGCAGGTCCTAAGAGATATTTAGAAGGTATGGAGTTTGAAAAGAGTGGTCAACTATTGATTGGTTCAAACCATTCTAGTAAGAGGCTTTCCTTGGCTGGGCTCTAGAGATGGAATAGGAATGGTATAGCATTTCAGAAACTCCTGCTGCAAGAGCCACTCAGTTGCCTCAGACATACCAGTACTAGAGCCGAACAGAAACATACTAAGCGTTATTTACTACAAAATAACAATTCCTTAAAATAACAACTGTTTCTGTGAAATTGTGACTTAACCAACTTACCCTTTCAAGGTAAAACTTTAAAAAAGGTTCAAAAGGTGTTCCAATAGGTTTTTGGGAATTCTGAAACAGAAAAGTTTCTCATTTTCAATTCTTCCTTATTAAGAACCAGTAACAGAAAGAAGAATCATCCTGTTACTAGATGATATCAGTGGTACTGGTTTTGTCCCGTTGTCTCAAAGTGCCCTCCCAGCTTGGGTATGGGATGGGCAGAGCTCTGCACAGGCAACGGCAGCCCCAGCTGAACAGCAGAGGCTGCACCAGGCAGCGGAGAGAGGGAAGAAAGTTAAAAAACACCTTTGGTTTCTTTTCTCTCCTAGCAGTAAATCTGTTAACTGACTTCAGAGCTCCTGCTTATTAATGAGCTGAGGAAAGCCAGGTGGCTCAATTCCCTTAAAATCCTGGCAAACTGCAGGGATATTTGGCTCCTGCTGGATCCTGTGGGCACTTGGAGGATGGTCCAATCAATCCATCACAATAAACTGCCTTTCCCATAACTGACCAGATTTCTGTCTACATGATCTCTGCGCTGTGCTTGATGCTGTGGGAGTTACTGTATTGTCACCTAGACAGCACCATGGCCTCACTGCAGGAGAAAAATGTGCTTGTCTGTGATTGCAGAAGCCATGAGAAGGTTCTAGAATTGCCAATCAGCACCAAATATGTCAAAATACAGCCTAGAGAAAGGCTCAGCAGAAAAGATACACTGACCGTGCTCAACGTTTGGGTTGCAAATTGAGTGTAGCATACAATTATGACCAAATGTTTTAGAGGCTGGAATTGAGCACTAAAAAAACCAAATAAATTATGCTATATCTTAGAAAGAAAAGTATACAGGCTGTGTTCTCTGCCATAAAGGAACAGATAAATTTCAGAAAGGATATAGGGTGCGTGCTGGCATAAAGCTGTATGTAAACAGTGATTAGCTCCTGGTTTTACACATGTCTGCTACAGAAAACATGATCTTGGTATGATATTATGATACCCACTGCCAGAGAAGAGGAGAAAACATAAGGACAAAGGGTGTGCTTTGAAGAAATCCCCTATGATAGTCATGAAGAAAAAAGCACATTTTACACTGTGATGCTTGACTGCAGAACACAGCATAACACTGTGCAAATACCCAAGCTACTCCTGGTTTTAAAAGCAGCGTAACTGTGTATGTGCAGCAGCCTGAGCCAATTTAAATGAGTCTGGCTCTTTTACTGCACAGAGCGACTCTACTGCCCTGTATTCAGTCTAACTTGGACCAAACTCTGTGTTTTGCTTTGTATCTTTGTGCTGCAGCAAATTCAGTATTGTCAGTGTTCGATTGTTTTGAAAACCTATTTTTTAGTTTAAAGATCTCTTTATACAAGAGTTATTGTGTGTTGCTATCATCACTTGTCAGCTTTTAATCATGCCATTAACTGTTTGAAGTACAGGTCTGCTGTACTCAAACTCCCAATTTGTAGTAAATACTGTTTTGTTGCATTAAATCTCAGGACATATTCTGCCTGATCTGTACTCAATAATGATGTGAAAACCTTAAGACTTATTTACTTTTTACTTAATGCTTGTCAATTTTCTTTAATACAGATCCACCACAGATGAATAATGTCATGCCGACATCTCCCCTCCTTCCTCAGATGGCACATCAACACTCATATCCCAGCCTGGGACAGATCACAAACCCATATGAGCAGCAGCCCCCAGGCAAAGAACTTAACAAGTACGCGTCTCTAAAGGCAGTCGGTAAGTAAGCGACGCGACGCGTGACTTCTCCTTTAGCTCAGCATGTTGCACTTGCTGCTGGCAGCTGACATTCTGCCTCCAAGTTGAAAACAAGGTCTTGCTCATCTGAACTATTTTTTGACAGAATTTCATATTTAATATCCCATGGTAGAATATCATGTAAGTTGGAAATGCAATGAAAATGAAGACAAGGACTGCAATCAAGGGATAAGAAAACTCCATGCAAGAACCGGTGATCATATGATGTGAGCTCATACATGCACACAAAACCACCCTGTGCCACTACAAGTCATTTTTCAGCAAGTTTCACCTGTGTTGTAAACACAGTGTTCAGCTGCAGTTCTTTATGCCCCACACACACAAGGAGAAGGGTTGGACTTGATGGTCCCTGTGGGTCCCTTCCAACCTGAGATATTATAGAACATGCCTACATATGCATTGTGGTGTTTATTTCCCATAGCTTTCTACACAAATGAGAGAGAAAAACATCACCTGCTAAATACTTCCAAAAAGAGAAAGCACTCGCATAGTTCTGAAGTAAGACCTTTCACATTTCCTGCAAGATGTACATTAGTAAGTCACTGGAGGAATGTTCTGAGATCTTATGATTTCAAACAATTAGTACATGATAAGACTCCTAATAAAGATCCCAGTAGTGGCTATTTTCTGTGCCTGATTAATATTTTTTTAAGTAAATGAGAGAACATCCTCAAAGAAAGAGTTGTGGAGATGCAAAAGGACAATAGTGAGTAAAAAATTCAAAATTATTTTCATATTGAATGTATAAGCTTATAACAGTTTTCAGGGGCTGTAAATACCTGCTGCACACCCTGTGATGACAGAAAGCCCCTTCTAGACAATAATACATTAAGAACTGCAGGGTCTTCCCACTAACCTGCTTAGCTCTCATATATGGATGTTAACATCGTTTCCCAGTAAGTTCAGAGTAATGCCACACTCCCTGTTTCCTGACAGAGATACGTATCTAGAAAAATGAGCAGAACAGCTAAAGGCTTTCTGACTTAAGAATCAAGTATTCACCATGCCAGAAAAAATTTTCATTTCAAACTGACGTTCCATTATCTGCACTTCAGGATAGCAGACCTCTAGCAAAGTGTACATCAAAGTCCCATCTCAAAGAGTTCAGTTTTACTTTAGCTTGTTGGTTTTGTATCTTACAAGCGGCATTTTAAATCTGTTTATAAAAACAAGGGTTAATAGCTTTCTGCTGGGTTTGAATGCCAAGCAGCTTTACAATTCCTGCTTCAAAAGGTGCTACTGTGTAATGATGTGGTGATTATCACAGATTTATGCACTGATATTGAGCTCCTTTTTCAGATGTCAATTTAGGTCAAGCCAATCATCAAAGTAAAAGGTATTTAAGCATAACAAGATGAGAGATGAAACACTCTGAGAAACTTCTCTCATCTGCCCAAGAGCCACTGAATGTACCTTTAAAAAATTATTAAATTAGAACTTAGATATTTCTTGTGTGTCTCAGTACAAGTTTTTAAAACAGCTAGATTATAACCATACCGTTAAATCAACCTTGAAAGATTGTGCACTTCAGCTCCAGAAGTTGTGTAATGCCTCCCAGAATCTTAAACTAAATTAAACATTACTTTCAGGGACATTTTCTTCCAGGGGGATTGCACCATCTTCCCATGCTTTTTCTCTATTCTTCCTATCCCTTCTCTCTTTTGTTCCCCCACAGATCTACTGGTTTCAGACCACATTAGCCAAGTTTTAGATGCAGGTGAATTTTCACAAGTACAAAAGTGCTGCATTGTGATCCAAACTTCTCAGAGAAAACAAGAGAGGTTTTGAAACTGTTACACATTCACACCTTCTGTCTGGACTTACAGAACGAGAACTAAATACACTCAGTGTTCAACCATTTTCACACTCTCACGGCCCTGATTCCTCCCAAGAGTGCCTCTTGAGTACATCCCAAGGCCACAAAGAGGTTCTTCCATGATGCCAACCAGGCCCGGGTCTGTGACCACACTGACATCCAGCTCTCCAGACTGCACACTGCAGGGTTTGTGTTGGCTTTCGGACAGCTCTGACAGGAAACAGGAGCTGGCCTACATCAAGCCCACCAATACAAATTTAACCTGACAACATCTTTTGAACAACCAGACATAGACTGAGTTCACCCTGACCTCAAGTCACAGGGCAAAGGCATTTTTTGCCTGACAACATTCAGACTCGTATTTATGGATCCCCACAGCAGGTTAAAGAGTGTGTGTAGCCCATTTCCTTTTGCATTCATTGATAGTGGCCTGGGGGTGTATTCATTTGCCACAACAGATACTTAATAAGCAATGTGTTCTACATCTCTCCGTGCATTTGAGGCAAACCACATTCATTTAAGTGCCCCTTACTCTGCATGATCCCATTGTTCAGGTGTAGTCCACTGTGCTTAACCCTTTTCTTTAATAAGGGGTTGGAGGAAAAGGCATTTCTAGTACTTTGTAGCAACTGTAGCTATAGTACATTAATATCCCTCATCAGAATGTGGCCATAAGTGGTAAGAAGTTTAGATAACTGAAAAAGTGAAGCTTTACCAGAGGCAGTATTAAATTAATTTCTACACAGCTGCTTTCTTCTGAACTACAGATGTCCTAAAAATTTGGCTAATTTTAGAAGTGAGCTACTCATTCCTCAGTGACTGTCTGCTGTGAAAATTCAGTTTATGGAAAAGTAGTGAGGCACATTAATCTCTGTTTTGATCATGTTCAGGTCCTCCATTAAATTCAGTAAAGATTCAAGCGCTTGTGAAAACAAGCACCCTTACTATTAATTTGCATTGTGCTACTAAGTGAGAGCGACCCATATGTTGGTAGTGAGACCAAGCTGATCCCCAGGAAGCAATTTTAAAGCTACACCTCAAACTCCAAAGTGACAGGGCTTAGCAGAGTGTGGTTGGACACTGGACTGTTCATGCACGTGGGCAGTGCAACGTGTGCATTGCAGTGTCTGATTCAGCACTACAGGGGAGAAGAGAGTTGAAAAGGTTGCTGTGGATGTATTTTATTTAAAAAGCTAAATATTTTTACTTGAACAAGCTCAAACTGCACAACCAAACCCTTTTACACTCAGTGGGAGAGGACGTTTTCCTCATTTCTTGTTAGGAATTCCTTTATTTGTTGCAGCCTCCAGAATTTCCTTAGTACTGACCATGACTTCTGACCACATTTACGTTTTCCCCTTACTGCCTGCTGGCATTTCCATCTCTGAATGATGTGAGGACATTCTGTGCCTATTTAAATTCTCCGATGAGTGCTTAGAGTACAGCACCAGTGAGTTGAGATGTGCTTACTGTTTTCCTCACTGCACTAGAATTTTACTCTCCTTCTACCTTGGCACACACACCACCAGGGAATAACCAGCAGAAGGCAGAGGACCACTTGGAAATGAGACAGAGAACACGTATTTCCTGAACAAATAGATGAGAAATCTACCTCCTAGCTTCTCTAGCCTACCTGGCTGACCGATCTGACTTACTGATATGTACACTCGGTTCCTCTATTATTTTTCCATTTTCAAGCCACAAAATCTCTTTTCAACAGTTGCAAATTTTTCCCACCTCAGAATGTGAGAGACTATTTGAGGGAAAAGCGTTAATGAGCTCCAAGACCAGTCCCAGCAGGTGTGGTCATTGAATGTTGTGTGGCAATAAACACCCAGTGCTTAGAAATTTCAAGTTTTTTGGTCACCTGAGACGACATGATCCTGGTTTCCTTCAGTGCTTTTGCAGTATTTGATTATTTATGTGAAAAGTGCAGAAAGAGGTTTTTCTGCATAAATTATTCTTATTTCCAGTTCATCAACCGTGTTTTTACTCCATGCTTAAATAGTTATTGCTCACTTAAGCAACACTCACATGCCTAAAGCTAGATGGAGATCTTGTAGCTGAACACCTTCATGAAATTCAAGTCCCAGGACATAGAAAGGTAGCTCATCACAAATTTTTATGCACATCATTTGGACATTCATTTGGAAAGCATGAACAATCCAACTTCAAATTCCACTCTGCTAAGCTGTAAGAGTTATAGTCCATCCTGTTGATTAAGAGTTTCCTAGAGCTCAAACTGGCCTCATTATCCTGAATTATTAGTTATTTATTCAGTCACAGTTCTGCGAGTCCGGCTCAGTAACAGTTAATTTTCTTTCCTGAGTTTCAGGGAGCGCAAAGTCACTAAATATTCTTAGACCTTCTTGTAGAAATTAAAAAATACCACAAACACAACTTCTAAATCCCCAGAGGACTGGGAAAATGATCACTCAGCTGCTGGGGAAATGCACAGACATGCAAGCAAAAACTGAGAATAAAAATATCTCTACAGTTTAACATGATTTTATATTTCTTTGATAAACTTTCTTCTTCCCTTCTCTCTCATACACAAACATTTGAGGAACTGAGTGGACGTTGTCAAAAAAAAGAAAAGAAAATACAATGGACAGAATTCATCCCTGAAACACAGACCCAGAAAGCCTTC
Organism: Oriolus oriolus; assembly: GCA_013400235.1. NCBI lineage: Eukaryota > Metazoa > Chordata > Aves > Passeriformes > Corvidae > Oriolus > Oriolus oriolus. Next base: position 370,559 of record VXBT01005579.1, read on the forward strand.
CCTGATGCTGGGAGTTGTTAGTCTCCTGTGGGATTAAATCAGATCTAACTGATTTGATATAGTGAAGCTAGGAGGAGATAATTGGCAGCAGACTCACCATCACATCTCTGAGTCTACAGCTCCCAGCATTTCTTGAAGCTGCACAGTTCTTCAATCCCAGAGGAAACATTAGACAGTGATCCAGCTCTGCTTGCAGTTGCAAAACTGCAAAGTGAGATTCTGCAAATATGACACTCAGAGAATAAATATCTCCTGGCTAGGTCCCTGCAGACAGGAGTGTGGCCACAAGGGTGCCAAGGCACCAGGCAACAACTCCTCCAGAAAGGTGAAGCACATGAGAAAGCTGACGTGGTGCTGTGTCCTCTGCACATGCAGAAGGATCCAAAGGGAAGATCGCCCTAAGGTTAGCTCTGGGCTGTTGTCCTTGAACCATCCTCCTGTCTGATGGGAAATTTGTTGCTGCCTTGTCCTGAGCTTCAGACCTTCAATTTCCATAGAAATGACTGTAACTCTGTGCTGGTACAAGATCTGTCTGTTGAGAATAAAGTGACTTCACAACGACCTCCTAAGAATCTGATTCCTATCTCACCATGAGACTCTGAATCATTCCCTGTAGTTCATTGTGCTCTGGCCTGGAAAGAAACACTGTAACTGGAAAAATGGAAACACACAACATGCCTGCCCATGCACTCACAGGGTTGATACAGTCCACTTTTAGAAAAAGCAGAACTACAAAATTATTGGACTCAATATGTTTGTATTAATTTACTTTCCTATTCCAACCACGCTGTTACACTGAGGAGTAAATATTCGTGTTTCTTTGGAAGGCTTAAAAAGGAATTGGGTGCTTTCTTTTCAAAGACTAAAGAATTTTTCAGTTACCACTTCCATAAGCAGTTACACAAAGATGGATCAAAAAAACAGCTGGGACATGGGAGAATCTCACGATTTAACACCACAGAAAACTGACAGGGAAGCACAGATTAATGCATCACTTGTAATATCCAGAGGGTGATTCAGATAATGATTTCATATATCCAGAGGTATGTGCTGGGTCATAAATAATGCTCGACTAGGCGATCTGCCCAGCTCAACACTGAAACTGCAGATTTGGCTCAAGGAAGTGTGACATGAAGGCTTGGTATCATTTTATTTACTCAGCCCAGTGTGGCTGGAGAATTTGAAGCTTTTGAGTGTTCATTTGTTAAGGAAGTATTTTTATCCTTGCTTCTTCCTCAGGCACAAGAGAAAAGCCAAGCAGCACTCAGGAGCAAGCCCTGCTTTACCAATCCCCCTGCCAGCACCTTCCCTCAGCCTTCCCATTCCCCAGCCAGAGGAAGCGGAGCATCACTTGTTTCACTCATGTCTTCTGATGAGACCCAGCAAATTTTACATCCTGCCCAGTGCATGCAGATGAAATTACAAGACTTTTCTTGCTTCCAACTAAATAATTTAGTTATTTTCTCTGTTATTTACCCAATTGGCTTCTGATACCTACAGGCACACTCTCATAGGTAAATATAAAATGCTTGGAGAGTCTTGATCAAAATATTTTCCTGTTTTATCATCCAGCACACTCATTTCTTCTTCCAGTGAAGTACCCATATTTTAATTATAAATATGTTGTTTGTGCAGAGCCTCAGTATCTTGAGCTAAATCATCTGCTTTGCTGACATTCTTTTTCAGCCTTTTAAAAAACAACATTTTCCTGTAAAATCTACAGGAGGATATTCTTTCTGAGGATGGGGAATTCTGCTCTAAGCAATCAGGCTTCCAAGCAGCCATTGCCCATTCCATCCTTTAGCAAACAGATGGATTTGTGAACTTTGGGGATACGTTGGTCTTGGCAGAAGCAACATCATGGCAGGTGGAGGGAAACTGCAAATATTCCTTCTTTTACAAGTTTTAACAGCTTTAAAACCAAAATAAGATGCTCTTGAACACTGCTATCTATATTGTCTCATTTCTTAGATTTTAGCAACACACTGAACTTGGGAAAGAAAGGAAATCTGACCTTGAGGTACACTTAGTTTAGGTTTAAACTTTCAGTTTTCTGGGTTGGACTCTTACCTAGTCAATCTGCTTTTCTGAATTTGGTCCACTACCTGGTTTTATGGTGGCTGAAGAATATTTATAAAAAATTATTAAATCTTAACCTATTTTTCATGCCAAAATAGCAAATTTAAGTTTGTGCATCCTAGTTCTTGTTCTTGACACTGATATTTTTTGCACCCATGCTCCCTACCACAGAGAAACAGCCTTTTTTTGGTTATCAGCACATTAAAATACTGAAAATTAAATCTTCACCAATTATTCATAAAAGTTAAGCTTATAAGCACCACTCCACATTCCATCAGTTATACATCATGTAGAACTCACCCTCTTCCACTGAAAATTAGTTTGGTTCTCTGGAAACAAATTGATTTTAAAAATCCTTACTATGTGATAATGAATCAAAATGAAAAAAAAAAAGTTATTTTCTCCTTTTTATGAGACATAATGGATGGATCTAAAATAAGAGTACCAGGAACTCAGCTGACCACTAGAGAATGGGGGGGCTTTGCTTTCTTTTGCTTGTCTTTTGTCCTTGAAGATAGAGCTTTCAGAGGTAACGAGCTTACAGTAACCAGGTTTATTTCTATCTATTCAGATCAATGGCAGCCCCAGGAAGAAAACAAGTAAATCTAAATCAAGCATGGGTTATTCTGACCTATTTCTATGAAATGCTGATGAATTATGCATGAGGTTTTTTTACACATTAAGTGAAGACATAAGTGAAACTTTATGCTCAGGCAATAAAAGTGAGCCAATAAAAACAAGGCTCAGCTCACGCGATGACAAAGTCTAACAATGCTAAGCATTTTCACTTCACTGCAGCCCTTCCTAAACATCCCTCTCTGTAACTATTTTATTGTGCAATATAAACATACTTCTCATTCTACAATGCAAATTTTTTTAATCAATTATTTAAGCGCAGAGATTGATCTTAAAGATACAAAACCAACTGAGAATACTTGCGGATAAATAGTCACTCTGTGGGATCCCAGCTCAAATCTAGATTTAATATGAAGTGTGGCTTTGAACAGTTCCCACCATGGAGCCTACACATTGCACTGCTTGCTCCTAACATGCTCCACCCATTTTCCCCTCTGGACTATTAGCTTTGTAGGTAATGTGTGGCAATATTTTTGCAGTAAGAGTTTCATACATGTGTTCAACATGTGATATCATGTTTTAAGACTTTTCAGCTCTGTATGTATGACATAGATATATGTCAAAAGCAGAGTACAATGTTCTTCAGGATTACCCATGAACACAAAAGATAGTAAGACAACTGATAGGAATGAATCCCTTATTAACAATTATCATATAAATAGCAGCAATTACCTGTCTGCTATTTTGGTTCTGCAAAGGGGGCTATAAAGACAGTAAATGTGTTTATGAGAAATTGCACAGATAAAAGTCACAGAGACCATCGCTTTATTCCTACACATTCATACTATAATAACAAAGGGCTTGAGGCATGGAGGGAGGAAGAGCAGTAACATGATTTGTAATGCACAGTTAATTTTTGCAGAAGTCCTTCCCCAACAGCTTATTTGAAGAAGGATAAGGGGAAAAGAGAAGTGGAAAAAAAAAATCTGATATGTAGTAGTTATGATACTACAGCATCAAAAAAAAAAATTAACACAAAAATAGCATTTGGTCCCATTCTAAGGGAAATATTAGGTACAACAGGTAATTTTTGTAGTGGGAAAGCCTGCAAAGCTTTCTAGGCTATGGAAGGTGCTGCTGTGGAAAGCAGCCAGGGCTCTGCCACAGGGGAGGAGGCCGAGCTGCAGCTCAGCACTGCTGCTGCCTCTTTTCCCCAGCAACTGATATGATTGCAGTTCCTGGGAAAAAGGGGAGAGAGGAGCTGGACACTCCTCTGTGGCCACAGTCTGGTGTGTGCACTATTAACTATTCATGGCACAGAGCTGCATTTCCAGTTCTTCCTGGCCTGTCAGTCCCTGACGCTGCTGCCTTACACGAGGGCTCTGTTCAGAGCAGGCACCACTTCTGCTCTGCCTTGGACTTGGCCCAAGCTGCAGGAAAACCTGAAGAAACTCATTTTCTTCTGACAGGGCAAGTTTGGGAATTGCCAGGGAACACTGGTTCCTTTCAGTTTGACACACATCTCTGGTTTGGAAACCTCTGGCAATCATGCTCAAGACTTTAACAATACAAATGCCACGGAGTCTAAAAAGAGGGAGACAGGAAAAGGAGAAAAGGAGAAAAAAAGTCCAGAACTCAACGTGTATAACTATAGCTCTGAAATTACTCCATTTTTTTAAAATTATTTTTTTCCTCCTGAGAAAAGATTAGAAAAAGATAACTTTCTAATGGAAACAATTTATGCCACAACTGTTTAGGAAAAAAAAAATCTACTTCAATCCAGAACAATTGCTGAAACTTCTTTAAAACTAAAGCAGTTAAGAAACAAATCAAATAAAAATAAATTGAGCAAGAAATAGCTATTACATCACTGGGACTTTTTTTTTTTCATTTAACCAGTACAATTCAAAAAGCCTTTAGGCCTTTCTTCATGTTGAGAAATAACAGTGTAAATCTAGTATGAGGCCAGTTGAAAGGCAGAAAAATGCAGATTTATTTCAGCACTAGAAACACATCTTAATTACATGTTCAGACTCAGAATTGAGTTCTCTGTGTTCTCATGCACCTTCCTATGTCATCACATCTGGTATTTGCAGCCTATGTGTAGCTGATTCAGACATACATGTAGGTTATAACCAGCAGTATACTAGAAGAAACAAAATATCAATAAAAAGTATTAAAAATGAAAACAAAATTGAGCACACAGAAGAATGCCAACAGCAACGTGTGAAAAAACAATTAAATTAGGTTCGTGCTAAGAACAGTTATTACAAATAAATGTGGTCAGGAATAGCAGAGCTTTCTCAGCCAGTGTCGGCTAAGGTAAATTGACAGCTGAAGGAGAAGCGAACAGGCTCGTTCCGATGGTAAATCCCGCTGCAGGGCGCGGTGAGCCCTTTGCTGCCGTGCCCCGCGTTGCCCCCGCGGGCACCCCCGGCTGCAGGGGCAGCGCTCCGGCCGCCCAGCGCTGCTCCTGCGAGCGCACAGCGGGCTGAGCCCCTGCCGGCCGGAGCGGCCTCTGCCCGCACACCAAACTGAACGTCCTCACCAACCAGAAAGGTTACAAACAATTGCGTGTCATTGTTGATGTATGAAAGCGTCGCTGCAAACTTCTGACACAATCAGATTTATCCTGAGAAGCATTAAAAGCCACCCAGTGAAAAAGCAAGCAAGATTACTGAAGGAAGAAGTGGAAGAAGCCTTTTAAGCAAATCTCCTAAGTGTTAACCTCTTTGGCTTTGGACAGCATTTTTAGAAAGCAAGCCAAACCCTCCTTTCCTAAATCAGTTTATGCTGCAGTCATGCTTTATTCAGAAGTTAAGCATGACAGCATGACTCCTTAGATAGTTTCTATTTCAAAAGGCAAGTTTTCATACCATATATAAGGTTTCCAGTAAAGCTCAAACTGATAAATATGCTTAAATGAGATAAAACGAAATAAATATTTCACAGTAGAACTTTTCATATTTATTTGCCATTGTAGATGCCATGAAAGCCATAAGCTTAGAGGCCTTTAGGAAAAAAAATAATGAAAAACAGGTTTACAGTTACAGGACAGCCACTGGCTGCATTTTCCAAGAAAAGTCAGAGATTTTAATACATAATTCTCTTAGACTTCTTTTACAATTTCATCCCTTGGATCAAGAATAGAACTGGCATTCTTACTTCCTTCTTAAGTTTATCATTCATTGCACGACACTGAACCAGCAGTTTAGCATGTTGGTGTTTGAATTTAAAATGTTAAATCACTGGAGGTTACAACCAAGTAGTGTGATCTTTGTCTATCTGCATGCAACAGATTTCAGGTTTCCTGAAAACATTTACAATTCTAATGTTAATTTAACATGAATCAGCCACCATTTGTTTTCAGGTTAACAGAGCCTATTGATTTTGGTTAGTCAAGAAAAGTCTTGCTTTTCTTATACTGGTTAGATTGAAGTATTCTGCATGCCACTGGTCCCTAGGTTAGGTAGAATGTGTGTGTGTCTGGAGTATTTTGATCAAAACCAAATCACAATATCGCTGCAGCACTCTGCAAAATTGAATCATAAATATTGCAATTTAATACTATGTAAATCAATGCAGGCAAGTATACAAAGCCCAGCTGGAAAATCTGTTTCACATGTCCAAGGAGAAACCTGCCTAAACTCACACAGTAAATAAACATTTTGAAAAAGAGAAAGAAAAAACCCAGACTTTGCTTTTTGGCACGTTGTCAGAAGAGGGGTGCTTCTGCTCCCAGACATGTGGCTACTCTTGTATTCCAGGGAACGGTGACCCTGCTTCTGGTGAACCACACATCATGTCTGATGCCTGAGGAGTTCATCAAAATCTGTCTCAGCATTCCCAGCCAGGCAGCAGACTTTGCTGGGGGGGCTAAAGAGCATTGCTGAGACTGGAAGCTTCACTTACCCAGTCTAATTACATTTCTATCCTAAACCATTCCTAATGCGTCTCAAAACCCAGAAATATTCTGGCCTCTTCAGCCTTTCATAAACTGTCATGAAAATAATCAAAAGAAGAGAAGAAATGTTTGGGCCTACGTATTTATCTTTTTCATGTCTCATATCTTGAAATAATTTTATTTCACTGGGAAAACAAAATGTAGTCTTGTGTCTGGAGGTGGACAAGCTCTTGCCAAACAATGTCTGAGAAGAAAAGGTTGATATGTTTTGTCTTTTCGTGCTTGGTCTCTCTCCAGATCACTGTAAGAAATCAGTAAATAGATGAAGTGGTAAAGGGGGCCGGGAGAGGAATAACACTGAACCACAAAAACAATTTTGTAGGTTCTACAAAACTTCTGCAGGGTTCTACGCATTATGTATTTTTCTTTACCTCTGTCAGCAAAAAAACCATGGGAAAGAATCCAAAGACATAAAATAGTCTTCATTTTCAGAATGTCTTGAAGAAAGGCAAAATAGTATTAAAAGGAAACCAAATATTTAGGACTGAAATCAATGCAGGCTACAGGCTGAATTCTGAATTGAAAAACTCAATACAAGAATGAGAAGGAGGGCTGCAACAATGATTTTAAATGGGCTTTTGCCCTTTCTTGAAACTTAGTATGGTTTCAAATTGCCCCAGCTTGTATAGAGGCACCCCAGTGCCCATGAGGTGAGAACAGCCAGTGCCCAGCCACGGAGTAACCGCACTCCTTCCTCTCGGTCACCGACAGATCTCTCATCATCCTGCCCATTCCCTGTTCTACCAACAGAATCCTGCCTAGCTGAAACTTCCCCGTGCAGTCTGTTTTCCAACACACTTCATATTATGCAGAACAAATTCTTCCATGGTCCAGGATAGCTAGTGAGCCCCTTAATTCAAAACACAGGTCAGGAGTTATTTATTTTTCTGTATGGAACACATTTTTCTGTGAATTTATTGGATCCAATTCATACCTAGGGGCAGCTAACACACACTCTGTCCATGTGATTTTTTTCACTTCACTCAAGAATAAACTTGTGCTAGTGTACAAATGATACTTCTTTGATTTTCAGATGAAATGCTTGAAGAACTCTCACACAGAGCTGGTTTATATCCTGAAAGCCTTTGAACATATTGTCTTAGATGCCAGCTTGGAAAGGCAAATGAATAAGCAATCACACATTCAGACAGGATCAACAGCACCACCAAAGGCAGCATCCCAGTATTTCCCTGGGCAAAATTCTCATGTTGTCTCTGAGTCAGGATTCATTACCCTTCTGTCTTTCCTTGAGTTTTCACTTCCATTACTTAGAGAAATCTAAGTTTCCCATAGCTTCAGGTAACAACACCGTCATCGCAGCAAACTCGCGGCTGTAGAAGCAAAGCCTTGGTACAAACTGCTATAAATTACAGAGGGCAGCCTTACAGAGAAACCACCCACAAACAGGCACTTCCTTCATTTCAGCTGCTATCTGGTGTGTCACTGGAGCAATTCCATTGCTCTCCTGTCCTCAGCACTTTCCACTGGCTTGCTTTCTGTATCTCTAGCCCTTCATTTGAAATACAGACTTTTTGGCTGGAAAAAAGCTCTGCATTTCACATAGTTCTTAAAATATGTTCAGATAACCAACAATTCTGTAAACATCTAGTGAGAAACAGTGTCCCTACATATTTTTGTAGCTTCTGACTGTGACTGTAGGCTTGCACAAAAGTTTAGATTTGGGGTTTTGGGTTTGGTTTTTTACTGTCTTTAAAGCTTTTATAAGGGCTCACTCCTTTGTGGATTCTCTTCTCTCACTTCAGGGGCTTCTTCCCACTCCTAGATGCCTATTTTCACAAAAACTGTAGGACAGAATTGTCTTTCAGGATTCTATATTTTCCCACAGCTGTAAGAAGTGGTGTGAGTATTCCAGAGCCACGTTATCAACCCACAGAGATAAGAGCATTGTCAATAAGGAAAAGAGTTAAAAACCCCTGCAATATTTTGCAAGAAAAAGAAAGCATTCACAATGCTAATGCATGTCCACATGACTCTATGCCACAAGTGCTTACTCAGTGACCTTGAAGACTACTTAAGCTGGAGAACAGAACAACATTACATAATTTCAGGGCCACCTCTCAAGTAAGGCTTATATTCAAATAAGCTCACTGAGAAATTCTGACCCTATGGCAGCCACAAGGATTTTTGCCACTTACATTCGAGAAAACACATTTTCAGGCATGGTATTTATTTGGTAAGAGACTCACTGGTTTCCATGCTTTTGTTACACAACTATGGATTATGAAGAAAAATTGTGAAACTTCCTTGTTTGGTCATGGGCAATTATCAGTCAGCAAAAGAACAAAGCTTGTCTCTGTTAGTGACAGATTTAGGCAGAAAGGTGAACCTTGAACAACAGCATACCATGAAAAGCCCATTTTTTTCTGATCACTTCATCTCGGTGAGCCTAAAGTCCCTGAAGTTTTCCTAGGCATTTCCATAGTCTTGCTATCCCAAGCAGCTTGGTAGCCATCTCCTTTCAAAATAAAAATCCAAGGAATAAGTCAATGGTTCCAATCTGAAACGTTTGACAGCAGTACCAGCAAAGTCAAGATCAAAACAAGCTGTGGTCACTCTCTCCAAGGCATTGCTGGATTCAGATAAGAGTGAGGAGTTATCCGTGTTTTACATCATCAGCTCGTGGTTGCACCACTGCTCCAACGGAGTGGGATTTCAATCTAAATTCCCTACCCAGCAAGATGCATCCCTTCTGCTAGGATGATCCCCACCCAGATTCACATCCTCATAAACTTGTGCTGTGGAGCAAAAGAAGATTCGAGATTTACTATTCTAGCAAGACAAAGGCATCTCTTCAGCTTAAGAGTTAAGGTACCTGGCTGGGAGGGAGAAGTCCTCCTTTTGATCCTTACACTTTCTGTATTTTTTCAGTTATTCATTTCATGAACAGCAGGAAGAAAGCCCAAGTTCTCCCCCATGCCAGGCTCACCCTTAAGGTTGGAAAAAACCTCATATTTCAACAGTTTTTCCAGATGAACAGCTACAACAGTAACTAAATTTGTAGATGCATTACCTTAAAGAAGTAAAAACCTTACAGAAATATTGAAACTGAGAACATTTTCGTAATTAGCTACCAAGAGGAAGGAACAAAATTAATAACACTTGGAATTAAAGCCCTTCTTCTATTATTATTTGGCAATGTTGCAATTCTAATTCTTTATTCCTTTTGCAAATATAACAATGATATCTTTAAATCATACTTTTACTGATCAAGATAGAGAAGCCGGTGCAAAAGGCACTTCTATAGCACCTTTCATCCAAAATCTCAGAATACTCTACAAATAGCAATTCAACTTCCTAACACAACTACCTCCTCCAATGTGCTAACAGCTCATTTTACAGCAGGTGAAACCAAGGCAGAGGGAAGGTGAGTCATGTACCTAAGGTCACATAACAAATCCATTCTCTAACTCCAAAATATCTCTTTGGATGTTTAAAGTCCACAAAATATTTATAGGGTCTGCTTAAGAAGAAAAACAAACTCCCTCAGATTCACAGTTGATTTTTAAAGTAGTTGGCTTCAGGATACTATTAATATACTTTTCTTGGTAAAACATTTGTTACAAAACCATGCTCAGTATTACTGTTCTGAATCTTTTCTGCTTTGAAAATGAGAAGTAAAAAACCTTGTTTCTACACTGTAGTAGCATCAGGTCACTCACACAGGGCACAGCCCACTGCTATTACAAAACCTGCATGAAAGAACAAGGACTGCCGTGAGAGCTGCCAAAAGCCCTCTTGAACAACTGAACAATTCCGTTTTATCAATGCTGCTTTTGCTCATGTTTGCTACAAGGGTATCTCCTCCCCCCGTTTCTGGTACCTGTGCCTAAGTGCACACCTGTGTGTGCAAGCAGAAAGAAAACAGGACTGAGGGAGGTGAAAACGTTCGATGCAGGGGTTGCCTCTCGCTGCCAGCACTGACCTCCGAGGCACAGGGAGGAATCCTCAGGCAAAACCTGCAAAGCGTTACTGGATCAGGACAAACGCAAACAGCAGCTCCCCCTCACTGGCACTGCCACACAAACACAGAATCAGCTGCTCGGCAGCGGTTTGCCAGCTTTCTGCTTGACTTTGCTGATGAGCATTTACAGTTCAAGCCCTGTTTTTTTCTCTTCAAGCCCAGTTTCCAGAGAACAGTTGAGAAGTTCCTAGAAAGGGACTATGGGCTATATTAGTTAAAGCAACTTTAATGGAACCAAATTTACAGATTTAATCATTTCACTTTCTGTGTGGTTTGCCATAAATAAACAAAGAGTTAAAAATTTGACATTATGACATTATAGAAGAGCATAAAGAAGAGCAAAGCCAGCTTCAGACACATCATAGGCACAGTCCTTGCGAGGCTGATTTCTTCCTCCCTGTTTCGGTAGTGAAGTTCTTTATATACAGCAGAAATACAATTTACTCTTCTGTAGGACATCAGCCTTGCTGTGATTTGAGATCTGAGTAGCATATCTAATGTCTGATAAAATTGAGAGACCCAGGACCGTTGCTGGTATTTGGAAAGGGTGCAAGTGAGAAAAAATTAAAGGAAACTGAGGACGTAGCTTGAGCTTGTTGTGACCTCAAAGAGAAAAATGGCATGAAAAGCCAGGCAATAAAAATATCTGCAGTTTTTGGTCATTATTTACATAGCTGCATCACCACTGCTATTTCTAGAAAGAGAAGTCATTATTTACCTTGAAACTGATTAAAGATCTTGGCTACAGAAGACAAATTGCTGCAGCATAACTAAGATAAAATTAAAACTACAAACTTACAAATTTACTCTATTCTTATGTTAGATTAGCTAAGTTTTTAATTTTTGCATGCAAATTAAACTAATTTAAATGTGAAACAGGCATAAAAATGTATCTCTAATAAAAGTTGGACATAATTAATTGTGCTGAATTTAAATTATATAAGCTAGTGTGACTTTTCATAAATAGCCAAGGTCTAAGTCATACGGCATAGAAACTCGCTCCCCTAACAGCTGGCCTGCAGTGCCTTTGATGTAAAAATTTATATAAATGAATACTTGTATGAATATTCACAGTGCCTTTTCTGCAACCATTTTTTTCAATTATTGATAACAGATTAATGAGATAATAGCAATGCAAATGCATTTCCACCCCGTTTTTATTCAACTTGCATATAACAGTCCTGTGACATTCAGGGAATATTAACAAATTAAAAGGACAAGCCACATGTAGAACTGGAAACAGCTCTTTCAGGGAGAAATAGGTACAACTTGTTGATTATTCAGATTACAGCTCTCTAAATGAAACAACTCACTCCAAAATCAAAGCAGAACTTCAGACTCTCTTTGTAACACATGACATGTGTTACATGTCTATCAGCGATTGCAACTGCACACCCTGGGCTGAAGTGAGACCAGGCCATTATCTCCATTCTGTGATTTGTTCCAAGCAGAAGACACCTGTATGCTATAGAAAAGCATTCACTCACCAACTGAAAAAGGAAACAGATGGAGTTGGGTAAAACACACAAAGGCCAATTTGACAGCACAGAAAGAAGCAATTTCAGTCCACTGGAGAGGAAACACCTCTTTAATGACAAAATTAGGATTTAAGAGCAGAGTCCAGTTGCACAATCATTATAGAAAAATGTCATGAGATAATAAATAGCAACTACCTTTGGTAATATTCCTCCCCGTTGAGGGGCCAGGACAAGGGGGATGCACAACTGAAGCCTGATCTTGAAGATTAATATGGTGCTCCTGGGAATTTCCCCACCTTGCATAAAGATCTAGTTCAGAACTAGAGACAGGGAGAAAATTCAAAGTGCAACAAAAGCCTCCTAGGAATACTTAGGTGAGAGCAAAAGAGGGAAGCTACACAAAAAACAGTGCAGGGAATTCAAAACCTCACAAAGGTGAGAGGAGCTGAGCTGTGCAGACAGCTACATGTACCAGACTTCTGCAGAGAAGCTTTCCATGGCATGGCTTCAAGGGAAACGGATGGATCCAGCCAGGGCACAGCAGAAGTCAAATCCAGGCTGACACAATCATATATTCCAAGCACACCAATGCTGATTAACACAGTGCCAGTTGATCTATGTATTTGGCACTATCTTAAATGAACATCTAAATTTTTGAAGGGGGAAAATAAACACTCTTTACATAAAAGGAAGGATCTTAAGAAATGAAATTCAGTTAAGCTTCCCTTAAACCTCAGTCTCAAAACTGAAATGAGTTGCTGGATTGCTGCAGAATGCCTTTAGCTTCCTGAGCATGGTTCACACTTTCAAGTAAGGCCAAATAAATGCCAGCAATAACAACAATCAAACTTGCACAGAAGTGTGCACTGGAAGACACTTCCCTAGGAAATCACAGAGGGCAAAATCCTGATTTGACAACTGCAATGCAGTATTTGTTGGCAGGGCTGTTGCTATATTTCTTAGTAGCACTGAACCCAGAAAATTATGTTAGAACCTGGAATTTAAGATTTTCATGGTCTGTAAAATCACAGGGTAAATACCCAACCTTCAACAACCCAAAGTATTTTCAGCCCCATAAAGCATTAGTGAGCTTCCAACAATTTAGGAAAACAGATCCCATTCTTAATATTGCCCTGAGGCATTACTGAACAAAAACGGGTCCACCTCATCACACACCACCAGACCTTACAGCTGGCTGGGTTAAACACCCACGTGTCACTTTGAATTTAAAGTGGTGTGCTCTCATACTGCAATGCAACCCAAGATGCCTCAGTATTCCCAGGAAAGCCTGTGTACTTCTGTAGACTTCCCTAATTTCCTGTGCTATGTGACATGAACCCTAACGAGATTCGTAGGACCTCTCCCCAAGATGTAAATGTCAGCACAACCTGGGTGATTTGGGGCAGGGACAGTCTTTTGTTCAAGGGCAGCAGGGTTTTGTCTGCGTGTATGAAAGCCAGGCATAATGGCATCCAAATCTCTGCTCCAGAGAGAAAATAAGGGCCAGGAGGTGGCATGGATTTCTCCTACCGATGTACCTGCAAACTTTCTGGTCTGCAGATGGAACTGTGCATGACCTACTGCAAACTGTTCACCATTTTTCTTGTGTCCAACTGATTCTTTTTGTCCCCTCCCCCTTTAACCCCTAATAGCTGACAAAGTCAACGATGACTTCTACACCAAACGCCGACACCTGGCCGAGCTGGCTGCCAAGGGGAGCCTGCCCCTCCACCCGGTGCGCCTGGACGAGGAGAGGGCCTACACCATCGACAGCGGGCTCACCAGGCAGAACGGGAAATCCAGGATGGGGAAGATACACACACACCCCCTGGGCTACAATTCCCACTACAAGACCTGGGATCCCAACGACCCGTCCCTGCGGCGGCAAGCGTTCACAAACAAGGGCAAGCACGGCATGGGAGACCCGACGCTAAGTGACCCGCTGACCACCCGGAGCCAGCACTACTTGGGCCCACAGCCATACTTCATAACCAACAGCAAGACAGAAGTAACTGTTTGAGTTTGTTTTCTTTCTCTTTTTTGTTCTTTTTTTCTAATGAAATCCTTTAAAAACCACACACAAATGTATACACAACACAAACACTCAACTGAAAGGCAAAAAAAAAATAAAATTAAAAATATGAAATAAAACAAATAAAAAAGAGAAAATGGAAGGAAGGAACTTCCACCTGGACACTCTTGGTATCCAGCCAGCTGTAGGCCGAAGAGTGGGTTAATACCATTCAGCAATACACACTGAAGGTTGAATTATAAACTCCATTTGTATTTCACAATGGAACACAAACCCTTGTGACTAAATTTTTTTACTTGAAACTAAAATCCATGATGAGAAGTAGCACAATCTAGAGAAACTTTATGTCTGCTTAAACATTTACACTATGTTCCTGCCTTGATACAGAGGAAGAGAGAGAGAACAATATCCTGTAATGTATTATTTCAGAGAGGAATTTTGTATAAAACCTATTAATAATCACTAGACCTGTGAAAAACCAAGAGCAAACATCTTGGTATAATCCCTAACATCTATTATTGTACTTTCACACCATCCTATAGAGAACGCAAAAAATATATATACAATAAGGGACAAAGACACTTTCACAAGGAAGTTACGAAGACTGTTATAATTAAGAGCATATGGGACCTTTCTGGCTGGTAGAGAATTCTGCAGGATGATAACAACAGCAGAAGATTTCATTTCAGTTTCCTTCGTTTGATTTAAAATTATTGGGAACCTCCAAAATAAGAAGAGACACATCATATGACACAGAAAGCTGCTGGGGGGAAAAGGGCATCAGAATATTCCCTCTCAGTCCTCCTGTTTTCGGGCAGATGGTAACAATTCTCACTTTGCAGACTGTCAGGATTTTTTCTTCACCTAAATGTTTTGCCTATCTTCAACTGCTTCAGACTGAAATTAAGCGTGGGTGGTGCCTTTACTGTATTACTATTGTTCAATGACAGTCTTGTTCTTCAAAGTGGCCCCTCTGTTCCTTTAAGCTATTTCCTCATGTGTTGCTAAGGATGACCAAGGGTTCTGCCCTGCTCAGCCTCCTCTGTTTGTTCCAAAAGGAAACTGGACTACATCTCCATGCAGTGGTTGCACAGTCAAGACTATTTAGTTAGTCCCTTCATTTTCCCAGTTTCAACTTTTCCCCTCTAGTCTCTCATTTTGTATTTGCTTTTAGCCATGGTAGTTCTCTGTAGTTCAACTAAATGTTATTTGGTATATTGTCTCTATTGTTTGGCTTTCTCTAGTGGCGTTCCCTCTTGGTGGGCTGTGTGGCGGAAGAGGCTGGTCCAGCCTCAAGCATCAGAGATCTGGGGTTAAACTAAACAAACAATTGGACTCATGGTCTCGACTGTGGTTCTGATGAGCAGGATGCCTCATTTGTATGAGTAAAACCACTCTTGAACTGGGCACTGGTAGCAAACTCACAGTCCTGGGCCTGTAAAGACTTTGGCACATCCACAAAGAGACAGAGTTGGGATGGGATGGCAGGCAATGCATTCAGTCTTTCAGTAAATTCCTGCCCTTCCCCTACCACAAGTCACTTGGCTAAATCCCAACTAGCTGTCCTACTACAGTTGCATTCTCACCAGCTGTCAATTCTTCGAGAGATTAGGTCCGGAAGAGTATTCAGGGAGGAGTGAGAACTGTTAATGTTGTAAGAAGATTTGGAAGTGGCATTTCTTACTGTACTTAACAGACGGTCAGTGCTTCTGCTTAGTCAAGGATGCAAGGGCTAAGATTTTGAAAACTGGTTAAATGGAGATACCATTTTTTTAGCTATATCAAGATTGATTTGCATCCTGAGGGCACTGGTATCTCTCCATAAGCGTGCTGCTAAATTTTATGATCATATGTTTTAAGACTATCAGAAGTGGACAAAGCCCACAAGACAAATACTTTGCACACAACCCAGACTCTCCACTATCTTACTTTTATTCCTTTAATCTTTATTGCCTTCACAACTGGCTGACTTAATTTGACCCTTTATGGAATGTTGCTGTTAATCCATATGCTTTAGATACACATTACAGCTGCACTCTAATTCACACAGGTTTCGTGTAACTTGAGCATATTTTATGTGGAAATATTTTAGTAACTGTATGTTCTGTAAGTAAACCCGTGTTAATACTTGTTAACTACAGAGTTTATGATACCAATAATACTTCCTACAATAAAATGTTTGTTTGTTTTTTAAGAATGTTTATTTGTAAACATATGTATTCACTATATTACTATGAATTTCTTACCTGGCAATAAAACTGATTCTAAGTGAATCCAACTTGCTGGCTCATTCCTAAACTTGTATCACTGGGCCAATTTTTGAGTATGAACCGAGCTTTTGGAGCATCTCACTGCAGCCAGTGGGGTTCATATCCGCACAAACGATGGTTTGCCTCTGCCAGTGGGAGCAAGGAGTTCTTTGGAAAGCAGCTGCATGTTATCTGCACTACAGAGAAGCTGGGTGATGTTTGAGGTTCCTTCCAGCCCTAGGCAGTGTGTGATTCTATGACTGCCTGTTACATGCAGTGCAGCACAAGATACTCAGGGACTGCCAGCCTTGCAAAGTTTCACGTGCCCTGTAAGCCTTCAGGCACCACACACACCTTGTGTCCCTCGGTCAGTTAATTAATGCTTTGAGGAATGACAAAAAAATGATATGCATGCCCAAGGGCAGAGCCTGATCCTCATGAATGCATGGGAGTTTTGCAATAAGCTTCAGCCACATCTAAGGATTGCAACTACTCAGTGAGAGCAAATAAAACACTGATGTATATTGCTTCAAAAATGTTATATATTCATCACAGAAGATCCTGTACACAACATCTGTGTACCAAGTCTCATGGAACAGAAAGTCCTTACAGGCTTTTAGTAGTGCTAATGGCTCATAAAGCGGACAGAACCTTGGTAGAGGGCTTGGGTAGCTTCTTCTCTTTGCTTTGCTAAAATGATAGTGAATAAATTTCAGAAGAATAAACAGGGAGTCAGGATGCCCAGCTTCAAAGTCCACTTGGTGCACATTATCAGAGGGAAAACATCAGTTCAAAAGTCTCCAGAGTTAGCCTTTTCAAATAGTAGAAAAATCTCATTTTCAATATACACCTTTATGGGTGCCAGGAAATTGTTCATAAAAGCCTCATTTTTGGTTACAGAAGAATTTTCCTGCCCCAGGTACAACTACAGAAACAACCCCTTTCTGCCAGAGGGCTCAGGAGAGACACACAGAGTCTGGTCAGTGCTAGGAAAATTTTGGGCAGCTCTGCGACCCACAGGGAAACCTGGGGAGCCCAGTGGAACACAAGGCTAACCTACAGTAGACACAACTTGCTGTTACAGCTCCACCACCAGCCCATCTATGCATGTGTTGTTTCTAGCAGCAAATTTCTGACTGGAATCACAGATGGCAAAAGGACCAACTGCTTTGCTAGTAGAAGTGTCTCAGCGTAGCTTTTGTTCTTTCAGGTACATGAAAACCTCAAAAAAAAACCCCCTTGAACGTGATTTTTTGTTTCCACATGTTTTTTCCTCTTATGACAGCCTGACCCCTTTGACGCCACAAGCGAGAACTGCACTGGGCTCCCATCAGCATTTCTTCCATAAGGCTCTTTGATACTAAACACAGATGCACTGACTACAAATAGAAAAGCGCCCTGTCAGGAAAGGATGATGTTCCTATACAGAGCTGTGGAGTCTAAAAGCCCAAAGGCTTCTGGTTTAGAGCCCTTTACCCTGGAAACATCTGTTCTTATGACTAAATCTTTAGAGCATGATCCTCAGCTTACACAAACTGAAGATGTGATGGCTTATATAAACAGAAGATCGGGTCTCATGAGGTTTCACACTACGAGGTGTCTCCAGGACTCACAACTTTAGATTTTAATAGATCTGGGAAAAGATTCATGCTTTGCTCTGTTCTTATAGAATGGTTATTGAATTTTGGGTACTAAATAAATAACCCTAGTCCACAAATCCCTTTTGCACACAATCCTATGCACTTTATTTAATCCTGGTCTCTATACTTGAATACATGAAGGACTCCCAGTGATAAATATAGTCTTCACTGTAATTATATCATCTTTCTATTTGGCATAGATAATTCTGTTTTGCTAAAAACAGTTATGACAAAAAACATTATTGTATTAAACTGTATAACCTCATATATCATCCACTGCTGAAAATGTGATCATAGGATGAGCACCACATTACCAAAAAGTGAACATTGTTGTTTTTATCAATGGGAAAGTCATACAGCTCTATTTTGAAAAGTGTCTGTAAAAACAAACAATATTGGAATTCATGCTTCACGCTTTAGAGATTTCCAGACTCAAATTTTGCTCAGCCTGCAAGTTAGATGAGTCTTCATACCTGCCAACTTAATCAGTAACATTAGCATTAAACCAGGCCTTTCCTCCCAAGGTACGCTAATGAAAGTCAGGACCAAATTAGGGTACTGGTTATACCCCATATCTGCACAAAAGCTGCTGTCATACAAATGCAGCTGATGGATGCAGCAAACACTTCTGCAGAATATGTGCCATGAAGAGTTTGACACACCTCATTCAGCTGTACAGGCCCCATCATGTTAGCAAAGCATAAGAGAGATGTATTTGTCCCCAATGACAGCCCTTTGTGACAGCCTGATCCTAGTTCTGGGCATTCTTCCTGTGTCAGAATCTGCCAAATAAACAATCCTGAACAGGCCATGCTCCCTGAATAGGCCTTTCTCATCCCACAGCCACTCTTCTAACAAGATAATGGTGTTGTTCAACAGCAAGGTGTTCTCCCTTAAATTTCATTTTTCATCTTCAGAGCTAAGGGACCCATTCAGGGAAGGGGAAGCTATGGATTCATACTAACCTGAAGCTGAGATAAGTTCAGAACCTCCATCTATTACTGCTGCTCCCATTTCACATAACAGAAAAGAATAAGATGCTATTTGTACCTAAGTGCATGAAGCAGTGCTGTACTAAGTCAGGTCCTTCACGGATGCATGAAGAAGCTCCGTACCTCTCTTTCTCTGCAGGGAACTTGAAGCCAATTTTTCATCCCCAAACAATCATTCTGCAAAAGGCTTTATTTTTTTTTTAGTAAAGCTAGAATTCAGAATTGGAGTTCAGTTTTTGTCTACGCATTTTGTAATACACTGCTACACAAAGTTGCACCTTGTCTGTGTAAGTCAAC
Source organism: Oriolus oriolus (assembly GCA_013400235.1). Taxonomy (NCBI): domain Eukaryota; kingdom Metazoa; phylum Chordata; class Aves; order Passeriformes; family Corvidae; genus Oriolus; species Oriolus oriolus. Next base: position 389,848 of record VXBT01005579.1, read on the forward strand.
GCTAGCTGCCTTCACTTGGCAGCCTCGCCTGCATTTACATGGTAAGAGGCATTGCTTAGGTTGTGCTGGCAGAGTTCATCTTCTGAACCTGCACGCCAAGCCTTGTGTGTATCCCTCACAATAAATAAAGCAGGGAGAACAATATGTTATCAAAAGGGATGATTTCAAATCAAGAGAGAACATCAGTCAGTGTTGCTGCTGTTTACTCTGAGGTTGAGCTACAAACAAGAACTGAAAAACAGTAATAATCACAAGCCTTTCAGTAGTCATTGGCAGCATTATTTGATAAGGAAACAAGTTCTCTCAAGCAGCAGGTGTGGCAGTGAAGCCACTGACACTGCCTGAGCAGAAGCAGGTTCTTTTTACTGCATGCAGCTGTTGGCCTCAAGTTCACTCTCTGAGATTTGGGCTTACACTAACATTTCGATCACAGTAGCTGTTATTAGAGAGAATTTGGCCAATTTTAGTGAATATATTCCTTGAAATAATTGATCCTCAGAGGAAAGAGTGCTTTACCTGCTACTTATTATTCCTTTAAGCAACAGAAACACTGCAGAAACTTGGATGGGGAGTTGGAACTAGATGATCCTTAAGGCCCCTTCCAACCCAAACCATTTTATGATTCTGTGATTGACTGTGCTTTTTTTTTCTCCCCCACAGGTAAAGAGAAGCTAGGCTTTTCTTTGTCCTTACAAGGGTGAGAGAGAGCTCAAGGATGGCTGCTTTTCTTCCTCTTTTCCAGGCAGTGTTACAATTCAGCAGGAGTTTTTCATACACATCCTGCAGGAGACTGCACTGGCTACTGAGAACAGAGGCAGCCAGTTGACTCCCTCATAAACTAGGAGTGAAAAAATCATGCAGTTGAAAGACATAAAGGTAGACTGGACGAACTGTGGCATCAGTACTGGCTTTGCAAGTCAGCAGCTACTTTCCACCATCCCTTTGGAGAGGTCAGGAGAGCTGTGTGGTATTTTCACAACTGATGCTCTCCAGTGAACTCCTGCAGCCTGCCTGAGCACCCCCTCACACACAGCACCTCACTTGGGCTCTCAGCTCCCATGCCAAAGTAGCACTCTTGGGGAACAACCCCCTTGGTGCACACCTGGATGCACAGACGCATTTCACATCACCTGAGCTTTGGAGCTTGACTCCCTAAATCATTTGTGTTTGCAGCACTATCAAAGGGTAACACTGATTTAGAAAACCCACCTAACTGCCTCACTACATTTTAGGGGCCTTATTTCAGTTTTGAAGATGGGATCTAGATCCCTAATTTACTTTACTGCTTTTGAAAATTAAATGCTAAAGAATGTGACATTCTAAAGAAGAGACAGTCTAAAGTTTAGGGATGAAAAGTGTCCTTCAGGGCTGTAATGTATTTTGCCATTACTGCTTGGGGAATAATACTAAGGATGATAGAGAGCAACTTGACAGGATTCATTACGGCAGAGACAGCATGTGTATGCTGTGATGCACAGGACTCTGCACAAGTCTGCCTATGCAGAGCAAACTGTTCTGGTTTTTACTACGACTGATTTATGAGTTTGTTTTTGTAGTTTTGTCTTTTTTTTTTTTCAGTTCTAAAAGATGAAGCTAAAAAGCACAACGCTGAGAGCGCTCATGCCAAAGGTGCCCTGTTGAACACAGCAAGTGGCACAGCACCGTACAGCAGGACTGTGACAGCAAAGGCCCTGAGCCCACACTGCTGAGTTAGTGGCAGGATTGTCAGCGTGTGGAAAACCAAAACCCACAGACAACACACATTCGCTCTTTGATATGCAGAACTTTTAGACTCCACTACAAGTGATTTTTCTCCACCTGACACCAGCTAAATGGTATAGAAAAGGAAATGCAGCAGGTACACCACAGGATTGCACAGATCTTCTAGACTGAGTCACAGCTGAGACTGCAGTTCAACAAAATAATGGCTGCAACACTGCCTGGTAGCAAACCACAATTATCCTGCCAGCATCTCATCTCATCTCCCTGGATGTCTCGTACCTTTGACACAGCTCATAATGAGTAGGGAAGACTCCACTCTCAGAATGTTGCTTGGCTTCAATGTGCACATTCAAAGTCCTTGTGGAAGACAGCTACTCCAGCCATTAGGATACTGAAGTCTGCATAAAGTCAAAGTGCAGGTCTTATCACTTTCTACAAACAGCAGCAAAATACATTGAATTTTGAGTCCCAGATGTAATTCCCTCATGAATTTCTGCCTACCTTCTTTAAACCCCCATCTTATGCTCTTTAGGTTCTTTCAGTTAATATTTAACTGCTTACTTACTAAGATGTTTTTCGTGTTTCTACACAAAATGAACATCACACTAAATACTGGTATACCTCAGGCTGTTACTTCACTGTGTGCAATGTATTTTATCATTAACTGATAATTTTATTAGATGAAATATCATTCTCCAAAGACTGCAATACTGGAGGAAATTTTCCTATCGACCCCAGATCTACTGATAATCACTGTTCAGTTATCTTTGGGGTTGCATTTATTTGACAGGTTAGTAATATAAAAATTTACTTTTTAAAAAGTTTTTAAAAGCTATATACACTATAAAATCTATTCTCCCATTTTAAACATGTTTCTTTTCATAATAGGAAGAGAATACACTTATATTTTCAAAAAGATTGTATCTTTATGGAGTGTGAGTAAACAGGTAGAAGAGAGGAGATGCCACACTTCAGTAAAGGGAAAATATCCAGTGTTTTATCAGCTCAAATCTCATTCCCCGTATCTATAATATTCCGGCCACAACCACTGTATAATATACTTTCTCATACAAGAATACTACAGAGGCTAAAGTGTAGCCAATGCATTTTATCAACTTCAGGGAAAGATGAAGTCGATTTCCCAATAATGATTGCCAGTATGTTCTATTACATTTGTTCACTCTTCAACAGTGACCTTTGAGGATGGGTCAAGATTCAGAAAAAAAAGAGCTACAAAACTGCATAGCTATTCAGTGTAAAACATTACAGTAATCAACAGCTTTAAAAACTCTTTTCTGTTGTCTTATCTGACAGTGGGAGGGACATCATGTATTGTACCCCATATATGTATATGCAAATATATATGCAAGAAAAGAAGAACCAAAACCAGGGAAAAACGTGGACAAGACATCCCGGTGTGCACCTCCTCCTGTTAACATTGTCAGCATCACAGAACACTCCCTCGAGCAGCTTTACCAGCACCAGCAGAAGTAAGCTTGCTTTAATATGGTTAAGCAGACAGAGGACATTACTTCATAAAGATGTAATGTTTTTTCTTTTCTCCTCTGCACTGCCTCTGGGGTTTGGCTGGTTGATTCTGTCTGGCTGGTAAATTTTGGGTTTGTTAATGTCAGAATTGGCATATTCCTGCCATCAAACAGAAAGCAGAGGAAAAGTCAGATTATCAAAAAAAATCCACTAGATCAAGAGAAAGGTTACAAAACTTCAGAAGTGACTAGGCTGCAGTAAGGAAAAACACACAGACTTGATAGTGCTGCCTGCTAATAACTCGAGATGTTTTACACCATCTGCTAATTTCCCCTTTGTCAGCTGCACAAGGGAACCACATGAGAGACACCATAATAAACAGAGGTATTTTTTCTCTCTTGGAGATCATAAGTCTCCAGAACCTGTGGCATATATGTTCACTTACACCCAAGCTGTTAATATATACAAGTGAGAAGAGAACCAGTATTTTTATCAATGTGGAATAGCAGCTGAGACAGACAACACAACCTCCGCAGAGGGACATATCCATATGTTACACAAGAATGAATGCCAGAAAAATAAGTGTTGGGGCTTTTCTTGGAGAAAGGCATTTTAACTAGAGGTCACAAAACTATTGTCTATAAAGACTCTGCAAAAACTGACATAGCATGAGATCTTAAAAAAAAAAAAAACCAAAACCCAAACCACAAAACATCTGGAAAGTGCATGCTTTACATTAAGCCTCTGCTTCTATTATCCAGTTAGGACATACACTTGGTTCTGCCAAAAGCCCTGCTGTGCATATACTGTATTTTTTGATCTTTTCTGTTGCCTAGTAAAGGTTTTTGAATTTGCTGCCAATTCAACCCCTGAAGCACAGATGGGAATAAAAAGCATCTTATCTCCTAGCATACGATTCCATATCATGTTTTCTACTATTTTCAAGCTGTACAATCTCTCAAGCTGCGTGACATGCCTCTTTCCCTTGGGAGACTATTTCATATACATCCAGAATCCTAATTCCTCTGTGCATATCCCTGTATGTAAAGCTTGAAGCTGTGATAGAGAGAGGAGCTCTATGCTCTCATCTCTTTTCATCTCATTCTTTCAGCAACAGAAGAAGGATTGCCAGAAAGCTGCTTCATAAGGTTCTCATCCAAAACTTCAGACCAACTGGAGTGTTAGCAGGGAAGGCACTTCTGGTGCTTTGTTGGTAAGCAGAGAAAATTTCTCCTGAACGTCCTGATAGAGGTGCAGATTTCTGCCCTGAGTTCACCCAGTTATATCTTAAACATCGATGGCTGTTTTCTAATGGTAAGGTCTCCAATCCAAAAGATGGCAAGTAGCAGTAGATATCATGTAATTTATCAAGATTTCTTATTCTAGCTTGTGTCATTTTCATAATAAATTAGGGAAATGTGGGTTAAATTAGCCTGCTGTAAATTATGACCCTAATGGAAGAACACAATTATCAGTAAGCTTCTAATAAACCACAAAGAGGAATCAAGCAATATTCTTCAAAAGTTTGCTTTAAACTATCAAAATGTATTTGTGTTTCATTGTCTAAGTGAGTGAGGAAAAGTATTAAATTTACAGGTAACTCCTGTCATCTTAAAGAAAAGGAAAACAATATAGGAATCAAAGTGTTCACCACACAGCATGGAGGTATGAATTAAACAGGATGGAGCACTGAGGACTATTGCACGGTATCATTTACACACAGTTATTCTGTATGAAAGGTAGGAATGAGAGCATAGACAAACAAGTTTCAGAATAACAGTTCAGGCAGCAAAACTGCAAAACAAAACAGGGATTGGAATTATAACACTGTAAAAGCTGCTTGTGAGTCAAGAAATTCAGACAGGTCAAACAGTAAAATCACATAATCTTCCCACTCTGCTCAGATGTAATAAAGCTTCAGCTAGAATATTGTGCCAAGCCTTGGCCATCGTTATTCCGGACATACAAGGGTCAACTGGAAAGTACCAGGGAAGACAAAAATCAGTAAGGTTATTATAATGAGTTATTACTTAAACAATCAGTATGAATAAGCAAAGGTGTAGAGAAAACAAACTGTGAGGAAAACAGTGAAAAAACTGCAGTTGTTTATGCTGCCGAACAGGTAACTGAAGAGCAGTATTATGTACAGATTACGTATTTTGCAATAGAGTCACTGAAAAGAGGACAAAACTGTTCATGTCTAGAATATGGAAAGAGTTAGGTCCCATCCTAACCTTCCCTGAGAAGGAAAGGCTCATGAAGAACTTAATCATATTATTCCAGTAGTTTAAAAGATGGCTAAAAAGGGATGGATGCTCTCTTTTCACAAGGAGCCACGTGGAGAAGACGAGGGGCAGCAGGGTGCAAGTTGCACTGGGAGAGATTTCATCTCAACAAGTGAAACAATTTTTTTTTTTTTTTTTTTACAGTGAGAACAATCAAACACTGCAGCAGCCTTGCCAGGGATGTGGCAGAGTCCCCATCACCGGACTTGCAAGACCTGAGTGAACAGGGTGCTGGATCATGTCATCTAGGCTCCCTTTCCCATTAAAGGTTGGACCGGATGTCCTCTCAAAGTCCCTTCTAGTCTGGGTTATTCTGAGAGTCTTCAGCTTCTCTGCTTTTACCACTGGCAGTGCAGGTAAGGAGTGACATATATAAACATTGAGGCTGACACTGGTCCCTTGATATTTAAAAAACACAGAGGATTTTTTTTTAAGAAGAAAAATATACTCACCAACTGACAATAAATCATGTTTTAGATGACATTATTATATCTATGCAAAGAGTTGCTGAAAAGAAGAAAATAATGTACACCACCAGAGACAGGAAAAAACCTCTCATTGGTGTAAGCACAATTTAGTCAAGTATTAGAAGAAAACCCTTTTGAATGGTGTGGAATGACAAGCAATGAAATGCATTATATACAGAGGCTGTGGAGTTTCCATTGCTAAATGATTTTAAAGAAACATTGAACTGATTCTGTCAAGAATGATTAGGTATTTTTGAACCCCTCTTGAAGAAAGATGGACCATTCAAAGGCCATTACAGCTCTTCTATTACTGTCTCTTCAAGGCCCAAAGCAAAGATGGGGCAGAAAGTCTTTTCCCCTGGGAATGAGTTTTTTCTCACATTCTTTTATCAGCTAGCAGCAGATGAAAGCTGTAATTAGAAGCATAAAGGTATCTTCTGTTTCCCCCAAATTCAGTGTTGTTACACCGCAATTGCAAATCAGAGCATAATGTTGCCTAGACAGATTTACACAGCAGCTAAAAGCACATATATTCAGACACACCACAGACTATCCGGGAACAAAGAATCCTGAGGCACAAACCACTCTGTCTTATTATACATTACCAATATCAACTTCATTTTTACATTTAACAGTAGCTCTTTCATTGCATGTCCTTCCCTGGCAGCCAGCCACAGTTTTTAAAAGGTCAAAATCCTGATCTTCAATATAACATCCCACACAGATGACGTGATCTCAGAGGTAAGGAAAGAACCTACCTCTGCAAGTCAGCTTAGAGCTACAATCTCAATAAATCATGACTCTGAATTCCATGAAAGCATTTGAAAGGGCAGAAGAGTAGAGAAGGGAGGTAGGGCAGGCTTTGAACCAAGAAGACAGGGCTTCCAAAAACCATAGATTCCATTTCCTGGTCTGAAATGGATTTCCTCCATCATTTATGATGAAACAGTTCATTTTCTGTGGTATCAGTTCAGTTGAAAAGTTAATTAGTTCAGTCTAAAAGATCAGTTATTTGTATAAAATAACCTGCCATTTGACTGTCAGTTTCCTGGGACAAACAGTCTAGCCCATACTATATAAGGAAAAAAGGTAGGAAAGGAATCTGTTCCCAACTGCTCCCAGTAGAGTCCATACACAAACTCGAGGCAGTCCTGGGAAGCACATGCAGGGTTAAAGCTCCAAACATAAATTCACTGAGAATTTAGGCAATGATATCACTGTGACCAGAAGTTGGCCTTAAGATAAATAAATGGGCTTTCACTATTCCCTGCAGGCATTTGCTGTCCCTTGGCACCAAGATGAAATCATAATGCTTTGTAATTACAGATAAAAGGGATTTGACATGAGAGCTCTCCAAACAAGCCAAACATCCTGGAAAGTGAAAAAAACCCAACAAAAACCCCCAACAACTTGCTTGCATGCTCATTCTCCAGAGTCGAGAATAACCATCAAGACAATTTTCTTATTATTAGCAGCTGTTCAGAAATCAGTACTGGATTCATTAGTTAAATCAGTGGGCTTTCCCAGAAAAAAAAAAAGAAAATTATGGAAAGAGGAGGATTTGAGAATAAATTAGTCAGACTGCAACAATGTCAAAACCATGAAAATCTGTAGCTGTGGCATGCAGAAATTACGCAAACCCAAATCCCACTAACAAAAGATATATTCCAAGCATAACTGAATAACTTAAAGTATAATCACCCATTTTTTAGTCAGCACAGGGGATGGACTAATTTACAAAGACTCCTCTGAGAAAGATTCCAGGGATAAGGAAAACATATAAGGAAAAAAATAGGAAACATTATGCACTGCTATGCCTGTAATTTGGAAACAACTCTAAATCATACTTGAGGAAATGTTGCCATCAGCCTACAAAGGACAGCAAGAAAAAGGCTTTCTATTATCCTATGACAAGTTCATAAGGCATATGAATACATTCTTTAAAATTACCTCTGCAACCACTGGTACCACAGTGCATGTCAGTAATAGGTTTAAACTCCTGCTATGGCATTCGTTAGTTGCCCGTGTGCTCTGTGGGGAGCCCCTTGGGGGTTCACTCTGCAAGTATTCACTTTTCTGACCTGGTTTGGAGCTGTGGGCTGCTGCCTACATCAGACTCTCAGCTGCACAGAGGCATTTCTAAAAGCCAGTAACACTGACAAAAAAGACTCCTTTCCCCTGTCAGGAAACTCAGCAATCCAGGTTACTGGTATTAACCCACTACAGAGAAACAGCACTATAAAATAAATGCAAGTTGAATTTATATGAAAGGTGCAGAGTGCCTGTAAAGAGCATAGCCCAAAGCCATGCTTACAAAGCCTGTACACAATTTTATTGATGAAGTAGAAAAACTGTTTAAAAATTTAATTGCAAGTATCTCACAAAACCCCAAGCACGTTAATTCTTTTCTCAGTGATCTCACCGTTAGCAAATGAAGACCACGCTAGGAAACTCAAATTAGCAGCAGCAGTGATTATTTTAATTTTATCCCTTTCATCCCTTAAAGCTTTTTCTAAAAAATTAAAACAAAAACTACTCTTTCTTACGATGAATTTTTTCCTCCAAGGTATTTTATCTTTAAAATGTGAAACACTTTGGCCTAAATAACAGAAACTACAGACATGACTGCAAATGTGCATCTAAAAAAAGTAATTATTACATAGTATAAAACTTGCTATAAGTTTTGGCCACTAATTTTCCATCTGCTGTCGATAATTGCTTTGCTACTGTTTTGCCCTGCTGGTGCTGTATGAGAATCATTGTCTTCAGTTTTGTAAACCCCTAGCATGGTCTTTATTAATAAAGTATGAGGTCTGTTGAAAGAAGAACATTAAACAGGAGTTTTATTTTCACTTTTCTTGGAGAGGATCCCTCTCCCTTGACAGACAGTGCCAAAGAAATGCCATATATATATTTTTATTTTGTTCCAGTATCACCAGTCACAGACAACCATACTCTGTAAACGCTCTAGATCTGTTTGAATAAAATTATATATAAAATATAAAAAGCACCCCTACAATTTAGTCTGCAATGTAGAGATAGCTTGTTGATTTCATTAAACTATAGGTCATTTAGCATTTATAAATGTAAATGTAAAACAATTATTCAGCTATTTCACAGGGAAATTGGTGATATTTGTTGAATAATGCCAGCAATCCTAATTTTAAATGTTTATGTACACAAGCTTTGTTCTTGAAGAGAAACAGAAACTGCTAGAAGTATAAGCCGGATCGATAGTCTAAAAATAATTGTAAAATCTAGAAAAAACTAGTCAGATGCTTTACCACAGGTGCCAGCAGGATCCCTTCAGAGGGATTTAATTCCAAACAAGGCAGCATTATGGCCAAATATTACGCTCGCAGGCACTCCCTCCCTGGCCTGGCCAGGATCAGCTCCTCCCTGCGGGCCCAGCCCGGCAGGGCACTGCGGGCGCTCTGTCCGTGTCTGACCGGCCTCGCACGCCTGGGAAGGGCTCGGGCTGGCAGCTAAACGTGCTCTGAGCACCTTAGGGCACGGGGCCCTGCGGCCAAATCCCCTGCTGAAACCCGCGGGGACCTTTCAATCCAAAGGACAACCTCTGAATGTGCTGCATCACCCAGGCCAACACCGCCAGCTGCTGAGCTCTTCCTGCTACAGTTGTTCTGCCCAACACTGACTTCTCTTGCAGTAACTGTTCTGACCTCAACAAAAAGAATTATCTAAAATCTTTTATTCTGCGGTCTAAAGTACTGTCTGTTGTTGCAGTGATTTCACTCATTATTTATGTAAATTTACATAAATGTATATATTTATAATCTAAAGTAGTACATAGGAGGAAATCCTAGCTTGCAGATGAAGTTATCTCAGTTTCTAGTGTATCATATCCCTTTTCCAGTGCACTCTATCTTGTACGCAAATGAAGTTACCAAGTTGTTAGACAGCTGCAGACTTATTACTAAATATTTTCTCTCTTTTTTTCTTTTTAATAAAAATGCCATTCCTTAAGCATTCTGAAAAGGTAAAACAAAACAACAAAAAACCTCAAACAAACAAAAAACCAACCAAACAAAAAAAGGAGAGCAAGTCTCTGACTGCAAAAACAGAGAGCAAAGTGAAGAGCTTTTTTTGAAGCTCTAGCAATAACTAATCTCAGTTTTTGGAACAAAACCAGGCACCAGTAGCAAGCTGTGGGTTCTGAAAGGCCTGAGCAACTTAAGGTAACCTGGGATCCCTTAGTAGATCTGGATAGATTTTCATAATTTATTAACATATTGTTCCTGTTCCTGTGTCATTTTCAGTTTGCATGAATTTTTCTTTTTGGTAGTAGCAATTTAATTTACACAAACCTATCTTCAGATTGAAAGTGCACATCTTTACTTTTTTACTGGAGAAAATTGTCACTACAGCATTAAGCAGTCTCTTCATTCTCTGTTAAAGTGCTGCATAGGAAGGGGTTTATTGCTAAAAAATATGTGAGGAAGGGACTTTCATTTTAGAATCGGATTTCTCTAAAATTGTTTTTTGGCTACTGAACTGAAAGAAAACCTGTAGTCTGCTGCTGGAGGGAGCTCCCTCAAGTTAAAATCATGAAATCATGTTCACTCAGGTCATAAAAAAAAAAAAAAAAAAAAATTGTTTTTCTTCTGTCACTAATAACAAAGGTAAACAGCTTGTTTTAACAGTCCCCTAAGAAGGACTTAGAGCCATCTGAAACTTGTGAGATTTTAGATACAAGATTCCTCTTGATTTCAGTATTGGTTCTATGTTTTAAAAGGATGAAAGGTTGCTTTTAACGACATGTTTTCACTTCCACACTTTATCTATAGATGAGCTCTTCGTGATTTTCCCTCTGTACTTTAGTTTTCTGTAAGTGACTTTGTGCATCTCGTGTGCACCTCCAGCTTTGTAAGCAGTAGCAGAACACACAAGTGGATAAAACATGATCTTCACCTTTAATGGAAGGTTGCAATGAAGACAGATATTTCATAAATGTCTAAAAAGATGGATAGTAAGCCAGACAGAATTTAAAAAAAAATAGGGAGTATAAATCTATATAATATCATTCCTTGTCAAGGAATGGGCTATCTTAAGTGTGTGTAAACAGCAATATTATTCATGGTTACACCACAGGGTAATTGCTTGGTGGATTTGAATGAGGTTTCCCTGAATATAAATGAAGAGACTAAGTGAAGATAAAAGAAGCATCTGAAGCTAGAAACAAAAAAACCCTAAAATGAAAATGATGAAGTCAGATGCACTTCCTTTTATCGTGTGTATGAATATGAATGATTGTTTAGCAAATAGATTTATAATAGTAGCCAGAGTGAAGCACAATGAAGGGAGAAAAGGGTTTCCCAATTCCATTCTGCCAAAGTGCTTCAGCCTTGACACCCAGCATTATTGCCATTGGAACCCTAAGCCTCTTTTAAATAGAGTCTTGAAATTGCCTCAAACTGTATCAGAAAAACTGGTGATTTTTAGAAAGATAAATGATTGCAGAACCCTCACAAATCCATATCCCTTTGTGCCAAGGGAAATCTAATACTGAGGTCACTGGTGCTAAGAAGCATCAACCAGGCCTGCCACATCTCCAGCATGTTGATTATTAACTGAAAATTGTAACAGGGAACAGAAGGCAATTTAATCTGCCATTGTCAGTGTGTTGCCGTGACTTGGAGCAAACCCAAGTGAGCAGCAATATTCAATGCGTAATTCCTTGGTGCCAAAACCAGAGCAAGAGGATCAGGCCTAAACCCTTCGAGAAATCAGCTGCTGAAAATGCAAAATACCAATACGTGGTGTAATCCACCTGAACTCCACGCCCGTGTCAGCCTGGGAGCCGATCCACCGCTGGCGAGGCAGGCGGGACCGGGGCAGGAACGGGCAGGGAACCCTGACAACAGAAACGCGGCCTGAGGCAGCTTGGAATGGGGAGGGAACCTCTGCTCTGCTGCAGTGCCCAGTACAGAGGTGGTGGGAGGCACCACGTGGCAGAAACAACAGAGCAGGTGTAGCAAACCACTACCAACAAAAACACACCACAAAAAGACACTGCTTGTCTTCTTCCAAATAGGCATCTCTGTGTGGAGCAGACAGAGTTTGGATTCCTGGTTTAATCCAGGTTGTCTTCCGCCGATATGGCCATTAGGGCAATGTTAGCAACAAAAGACAGCAGCAAAGTCTAAGGTGCAGGAGCCAGAAAGACCTTACTTCATCCCCAGAAAACCACATCGGGGTTTGTTTGCAGTGGCAGGCCCAGAACAGTGGATATATTGGCTACCTTGTCAGTCTGCACCACAGCTACAATTCTAGAGATTAACTGAGCTGGACACAGCTTTCTCTCTACTCTCCCACCTCCACAAGAGAAAAAACTGAATTAAGATTTTTAAAAAAGCAGACTCTAACATTTGCTTTATGAAATATAATTACTTTTGATTCAATATGTTAGATAACTTTTAAAATAATTTTGAAATATTTCTGTTCCAGGCATTTAAACTTTTAAAGTATTTAAATATTCTAAATTTAAAAAAGAAAAGTTACATGATAAAATTAGATGCTCCTTTCTCTGCTTAATTGAGACTGATGAATCTGAAATATAAAAAAAACCACCTGAGTTGAAAAATTATTCTTAAACCGCATTTCCCCATGAATGTTTTGTTTTGATATCCAGGCAACATTTGGCTATAGTTTTTTTCTTGATAAATGTACAATTAACTCCAGCTCCTGACATAACAATATTATATCTGAAACTCTCTCCATGGGCATGCTTAGTACCTAAGCAGGGTACCCATTTTATAAAGAGGGAAGCAGCTCACACCATCTCACTTTCTTTTAACCCTTCTGAAATACAGGCAAACTTGAAAAGAACCAAAGAATTCTAAAAGTTTTCATTTACAGTACAATATATATTGGGCTCAACTTAAAATTCTGTTTTTCCTCTTTTTTAACTCCAGCTGTAGTTGTCTCCCTGTTTATTTGTATGGCAGTCTGGATCCACTCACACTGTTAGATGTCAGCTGAGGTGACATTTTGTATTATTCAAAACCTCCTTCTGCAACGACAAAAACACTTATTTAGAAGATTCTGAGAACCTGTTTCACAACATGCTCAAATATAGTGGGGAAAAAGGAAGCCAAAGACTTTTTACATCAATATTTGCAGGAATTATTCAGTGTATTTCAGACTCTGCATCTTACAATTTTGATCACAGCAGATTATTTGCATAATGTCATCTTCCAAAAGTATAAATACAACTTCAGTTGGAGCTTAAAAACATCTAAGATCAGTAAAAGAAAAGAAAGGAATTGATGCCAATCTTACAGAGCAAAGTCATAATTTTGGCATTTCAATGCTTTCAAAACTTGCTGTGCTTGAAAAAAAACTTTATGGCAGATGGGATTCCCAAACTTAGTTTTCAAATGCTGAGGTTCATTTTAATTTTATTCACTCAAATGTTAAATCTTGGACAAACATTGTTAAAAAGATTAAATCAAATCAGGCATAGAAATTTCAACAGAAACACCTGTGCCATCTAGAGTAGTAACGTTTGAATGAATACATCCAGAGTAAAACCTATTATTAAAGCATTATGGATAGCAAATGTTTAACCAAGGAGATAATCCTGAAGCAGTCCAACAGAAAGACAGGGTCAAGGGGAAAAAACACTTAAATAGGAAAATAAGAATAATACAGGGTCACTCTGAATCTCATCTGTCACAATGGATAGCAATCTCAGAAGTAGCAGCTAGTCTGAGAACAGAGTAAGAGCAGGTGAAATGAACTCGTACTCTCCTGGCTTCCAGCAGTTTGCAGTTCAGGCCCTTCTGAGCCAGGTACGGCATCTTCCTATTTAAAGATCCCCACCGGATTATTTTTCTTTCATTATATGTCCCAGTCACTTTTAACACATGTGAAGTTTTAGGACCCTCAACACCTGCAGACATTCTGTTCCATATTGTATTGTAAGAAGAATAAGCTCCTTTACATCTACCTCCTGTTAATTTCATTTGGTGCCCTCCGAGTATTTTGAAAGATCAGTTGGATTTAGGCTAAAAGGAAGTTGTGAACACGAGATTGACTATTCTTTATGGGGCTTTTACATCCATTTATTCATGTGTTATCCTAACATTTAACACTCAGGAAATGCAAATTTGCGTATTTTGTAGGGTGATTTAATTAAACCTTAAGGTTACAGAAAGAGGAATAAAGAAACATGAGTACAGAAATGCTGCAGAAAGCCATAGAGAAATGGAGACAGGGACTTGCTGTCTCCTACACCACTCCTGCTAGTCCTGTAGGATCCTAGTCTAGAGCTTTTGCTCTCATGGTTTGCAGACATTTAAGAGCCTATAGGCTGCTTCTACAGCCTTAGGAAGAGCTAATTAAGAGAAGCAAGTCTCATCAATAGCTTTAAATCTATTATGCAGAGGTTCATTTCTCTTAGAAAATCTAACCTATGACTTGAAAAAGACTAAAAACCCCATTCCAGTCAAAGCAGAGCAGACAACTGTGTAGAGGAAATAGATATTAATCTTGTTGAGTTCCTAATGAGAAATACTGTACATCATTGTTTTAAAATAATTAATAATGGCTGAAAGACTTTTTTTATTCAGAAGGAGACAAACTTCCACAAATCAGGCTGCACAATGGATCTTCCCCAATGTCAGGAAATTCACAGGGATGGTAATGATTTCATTTTGCTGCAGGTCCCCTTCTGCTGTGACAGATGGTCAGCCCCTGGACAGTATTTGAAAACCAATGTGAATTTAAGCTTCAAAGCAAGGTAGGCAGAGCAAGAGAAACAAATCTAAGGCTAAAGGTATTGCCAGTTCCACTGGACACCTTCTCAACTTCACCACTACAAGCAGAGTCAAGTGGCTCTTTTAGAAGAGTTTCTTTTCCAAAGCAACACTGACATGAATGAAAGGAGAAATAAGAATGTCCGAGTCAATCAAAGTTAATTACCTTCTAAAGAGCTTCAGGATATTTAAACTATTAAGATAAATTCTATCCCTTTTCATTACAAAAAAAAAAAAAAATCTAACGTCCTTGTTTCCAAGGATCTCTGATGGGAATGGGAGCTTGGCAGTAGTTCTATAGCTGTCAGCCAAATCGTCAGTCATAGAATGTTACTTTAATAAAGGATAAATGGCAACAGATTTAAAGTCAGCAGGTATGTAACCTGGGGACAGAGAGGCATTAATTAAATCAGTAAAGGCAGGCAGAAGCTCAAGAGGAAAAACCTAAACAAGAATTTGGGAAGCACTGATAAGACTTGGTTTTCTCTCTGCATAGCTTTTGCCTCCAGCAATTCAGCCCTTAAGATGCAAAGAAGCTGTGAAACGAGCTATCAGAACCCTTGTCAATCACTGGACAAGCTGTATCATGGTCAAAAGGTACTTCTAGGGCCTGCAGGAAAATAATGAAATTAATCTCTGATGTGTGTTTATCAGTGACTAACTGCAGATTTGATTATTGCAGCAAAGAGGCTTAAACAGAAGGGGAAGAGTGATAATGGATCAGTCAAGGATTATAATTCTTATTCTCTTTCAATTGCAAAGACCATTTTATTGTTTCAATGGCATTTGCTAATCTGCATGTTATAGGAGACACTCTGTATTATGGGGAGAAGGGAGACAATTCTGCAAATTGTTTATTGAAACCGTATCAGGTGGTGCTCTCTTTAATTCCAAATTCAGGGGGTTGAAAGTTCCTCTGGCAGAGGTACATATATATCCCTGGAGATGCCTGTTCCTCTTTGAGGAAGATGTGATACAGAATGATAGTCTAGACTCAAAAGAAATCTGATAGTTGTATATTTTACTAAATTTTTTGTAAAAACAAATCTAAAGAAAGTCCTAGGAGTGCAAAAAGTGTGTCTGTATATATGTGTAAATATAACATTTATGCACTTTGTGTGGAAAATACTTGTTTTACCTGTGGAAATAATATTTTAAAATCCACCAAACTATCAGTTGTCTGGAGTCTTTGTTACTGGTCTGAGCAAGAAGAACTCACACATGAGAATTAACTTCCACCTTTGGTCTATGTAACCTGTACCTAATCAGTTCAATTTGGAAGCAAATTAAACACATCAGTACTCATTCTCTGGACATCAATCTTTAACCTTACTATGAGGTGAAGAAGTGTTTTCTGTCTAATTAATCAATATGGAAGATTAATGCTGTCATCTCCTTTGCTTAAGTGAAATTAAATTATGGTGATGGTTAAATGGAAAATACATGGTTGATGTTAAAATATGTTCTACAGATCCAAAAATAAAGCCTGGAGCAGGAGTTTGTGTTTCTATTTCTACATATTTTTATTATATGAATGTAACAATTTGAAAGGATCTGGCTTCATATCAACTTTCAGCAAAGCAAGAGCACCACGAGATTGTTCCACTCTTTAGAAATGAGGTGGAACAAAGAGAAGATGGAATGCAGTGCTCTAGTAGTCAGAGAAATGTAACATAAGAGAAAAAGTAAACAGAGATTTATAACACAGCAGCTGAAAATGCAGTCTGGTTTTCAAAGGGTTACTATGGCAGATTAATTACCACTAACAGATAAAATATGCAACCAGTTTTACAAAAGGTTCTGTCTGACATTGTTAGTAAGTGACCACATCCTAATCTGCATTCTTGGTGAAACTGAAGCCAATCCAGATCCCCAGTCAAGAAAGGGGTCCTGTTCCCCAGTTTTGTGAAGAGCTGGAATAGGGTGTAACGGGCAGATCAGCAAAGGAAAGAGCTACCTCAGAGTGGCTACTGCAACCACCTCAAAATACCAGAAACAGATGATGGATTTCCCCAAGAAACATTTTCTTAGATGTTTGCAGCTGTTCAAATGAGAGATATTTTCCATTTGCTTCTCCTTACCTTAATGTGCAGCCAAAAGAGGATTTTTTTCAGTGTGTCACTTTTCTATAAAGCCCTTGAAGTGAGGGAGAAGTTCTATGCTTCAGTTATTTAATTTCTTCATGAAATATTTTGCATCTCATAACTTTCCCTCTCCCCCTGCCCCAAATTACCCCAAGCAAAATCAGTATAAAAAGTCGCATTTGGGAAAGGTATTTCAAATTATTTGCACTGCTCTGAAAACCTAGCTGAATAATGACATTCACTTAGTTAGGCTTTGATGCCAGGAGTCTAAAAGAGCTTTCTCACCAGTAGAAACCTTCTATTAGTGAAGAGTTTACCTAGAGAAAACTAGATCAAAACAATTCCAAGTGCTAATTATGTTCTGCATATGAAGGCACTCCACCTTCATAAACACAAATAATGAACGGACAGATTTTTTAATAAACAACTTCTCTAACAGGAAATTAGAAATGTACATCCCTACTGAAGAGAAAATAGCAGCAGAGCTCATTTTTAATTCACTGAAAACAATGCAGCAGTTTAGTCAGAATGGAAGGACAGATCAGTTACAGGGGACTCGTGCATTAGTGGCAAAACTAATCTACATAGGCTCATTGTACAGATCTCTCCAGAGCCCAAGTCAGCGGAAACAAGATGTGACAAAATGGAAGGGCTGCAAATGAAAAAACTGAAAACGTTTGTGAAAAGGCTCAGTACACTTGCAGCAGACTAATCAATCACCTGGTAAGTATGTGATCAACACACATGGGAATTCCCTGCGCAATAATAATAACAACAGGTAGATAAATTGTGAGATACAATTTTGCTACTTCTGCTGCTACCAGTGGAAAGCAGCCATTCATTCTAGGGATGACAGTTATACCCTCTGGCCATCACCACTAATTAAATCCCTATCTTTCCTATTCCATTTTTCCCCAGATATAGATGTGATCAAAGATAGAACAATATAAGGCAGGAACAGGAAACTAGATTTAGGTAATAATTTTAAAAGCAAAGTGAGATAGTCTGAGATATTAATTCCCTCCCCCTGGAACAAAAAGCATGCTTCTGGCAGGAAGGCAGATGCAGCAGCGTGTGAGGTGATGTGAGTCTGACCATAATGTTGTAATCAAACTCTTGTGACTTTCACAACTCGTAAAACTGCTAGAAAAACACAGAGCACACATACAAAGAGGAATAGTTTATGGATATGCTCATGTTTTCTATGACGTGGTTATAGCACCGGTGGGTAAGGGAAGAGCATCTCACGTTATCTACCGGGCCTTGTGCCAAGCATTTGACACTGTCCCACAAGACAGCCCTGTCTCTGGAGTGGGCAGCCATGGATTTGATGGGGGATCACTTGGATGAGGAAGTGGCTCGATGGTCTCACTCAGAGTTGAGGACAACAGCTCACTATCCAAGTGGAGGGCAGAGACAGGCAGCTTTCCTCAGGATCAGGGCTGGGCCTGGCCCTGTTTAACACCTCTGCTGGTGACATGGCCAGTGGGGCTGAGTGCACCTGCAGGGGAAGGTGTCAGAAGGAAAGTTAATGGAAGGGTTGGGACAAGATAACTTTTAGGGTCCCTTCTAACCCAAACCATTCTATGAACCAGTGATTATGGCATTTCTCTATGATTCACTCATTTTTCTAAAAGATTTCAGATTTTACCTTCTCATTAATGAATTTAATCAGTGGCTCACCAGATCTTTGTGTCAGGGTCCAACAGGGAGTCTGTCCATCATGAAGACAATCTGTTTGCTTCAGCCTCATGGGCCTGATCCAGTACAATTAGGGAGGCTTTAGGAAAAGGGGCAGTCTTCAAATCCTGAAGCATTTTATAATGGCTCATTATCTTTTATAGCCTGTAATGCTACATCTTATGTTTTAATGTGGACACCTATCTTGCTTCCTACTCCTTTGAGGAAGAGAATGATGCCTTCTATCCATTCTTACCACATTTTTTTCTTTAAAAACAAAATTAAGGAAAACATGCAAAAGCTCCTCACTGCACAAGCATGCAAAATGTAGAAAATTAATACAAGAAAGCAGAGCTCCAAATTAAAAGGGGGGCTGCAGTTCACCAGTGCAACTCAAAAAGGGAGCTAAAACATCTTAGGGAGTAATTGAATCCCACACTTTAGTCATATTAAGTAACATCCCAGTGTCTCAGCACACTTTGTTGGGCTAGATCCTAGAGCCCAGATTTAGCAGGACACACTTCCTTGAGTCTAAGCAAAATCAACAAGGCACATTCTAACTGCAAGTGCTTGTTGCTGTGCTGGCTGTCAAAAAGCAGGGTCTGAAAAATACAAAAAGGCCTTCCTTACACAACAGTCCTCTGTCTGCAGCTCTTTGATCACTCATATCTTTCCCTAGCCATTCTCTAAGTACTGACATATCCTTGGAGGAATTTTGCAGTTTAAGACATTACTGCCCCAAGCTGTCAACCCCAACCTTTCCAAAGAGGTCACTCACAAGCACAGCTTAACAGGAGATGCCAACCTGTCAGCAGAGAAAGGCGAGATGTGCACACACACCCTGCCCTGTCAATGCTTGCATGGGCACGTTAACCTATGGCACGGGAGATGGGGGAACAATGCCAGAAACTGCTGCAGAAACATTCCTCAGAGGATCTCTGCATCCTAAACAGCAGCCTTATCACAAAAGGGGATTTAAAGCATTTTAGCTTCAGTACAGTGAGTTATTATAACTACAAGCAATGTGGCTGAAGTGAGAGTGATTACATACATATATATATATAAAAGATACTTGCTTAAGTACTTTGCTGCATTGGGGTTTAATACCTTAGATATTGGTATTTCTGCAGCAATCAATGAATAAAAAAAAAAGCTAGAACATAACAGCACAGCTCCCCTGGGGGCCCGCATTAGCTGAAACAATCATGGAGTTGACACATGGTTTCTGTTTCTAACGAGGCATGCCAACTAAACAGAGAATAAAGGGATGCAAACCCTGATACTTCCAGATATCAAATAATCAGTCTCAGGACTGAAAGCAGTATTATCCTGAGAGCTGAACCACCCAATGGCTCTCAAGAGGTGTCTTGTACTTGGTGACAACTATGGCCACAGGGGACACATGTACAGCAGGTCTGACACACTACAGGAGCTCCTGTGTCTGTTTCTGTAAGGGATGTGTTTAATATATGGCTTCATAATTCCCATTAAAGTGATCAATGCTGGGGGAGTTCAGACTGCTGGAAGATAGAAGGTTTGTCTAGATGCAGCTATTAATAATCACCCTTTGTTAACTTGGTGCAACACTCCTGGGGCAGAAATGCACACAAAAACAGGGCTCAGGAGCTGGCCAGAGACATGCAGGAATGAGCGGGGCTCTGGCACAGGGAACTATCCCAGACTCAATTCCCTGCTGCAAGGGAATACATTCTGGTATTTCCAGGAGTAGCTACAATACCAATAGCTTTTAAGACATCCATTTAGTATTTTTTATTACCCTGAAGTGACAGCAATAATTAATTCTGAAAGAAATAATGCCTGAGGAGCTGCAAAACTACACTGAGGTTTCATTGATGCTCAGTATGCATGTTATGATACATATCTATATAGGTACATATCTATGCATATATTCAAAAAAGATATCAATCTGCAATGCAGATTGCAGAAAATGCAGAACTGAAAGATAAATTAAAGTGCACCTAAATTTACTCCCATCCTGAAAGAAGTAAAATGTAAACATATTATTAAAGGATGGATTAGCATGTCTAATTCCATGGAAATTAGAATATAGATAAAAATTTAAAACTGTAATTAAAAGAATGAAGAGAGAACATTAATAGGATGAATTATACACTCTAATGCAAAATGGTATGTAAAATTGCAGGCCTGTTTTCAAAATTAGGCAATGAGGAAAAAAAGATACAGTCTGTTCCTAGGAAAAGATTGGTAATAAGCAGTTAAGAGTTATCATAGAAAAACTGTTGATAGGTTCTAAAACTTCTTAGATGTCTTTATTATCCACAGGTATGTAGAAGAAGGTTTTTCATTCTGGGTTTTACAAAAAGAATGAAAAGGAGTAAATTTTTTTTGTTACAAATACAGCTGAACAGATTGAAAATCATGGTTTTTGTAGTTCTCTGGCTACAGATTAAAACCACAGTTTTTTATTATCCATTTTAGTCAAAGCATCTCAGAGAATTTCCATCTCTAACTATAAAAGAAAACAGTTTTCAATTTCAAATTAGAAGTACAGATATTCCTCTGTTTCTTCATGCAGTATTTTTTGGCTGAATTTTAATTTAAGTTTAGAGTATGATAAAATATTGTCATGCTATAGAATATTTTGGTTCAGAGCAGTCTAAATCAATCAAAGGTGAATAAAAAAATACCAAGGACTTTTCTGTCCCCGATGCTGATGTAGAAGGGCACCTCCTGAGCAGAATCATCACCTACAGGCCTAAAATAATTAAATCTTTTTGTCTTAAACTGATGTATAAACTCATTTCCATTGTAACTTTCTTTGGCATTTCAAAAAGCTCTGGCCCTGGAATTTCTCTGTTGTACCCAACATATGATGAGAACCTGCCTCTGAAGTCACTGTCTAGACAATGAGCTGCAGGAGCTGTATTTTGTGTATTTACAGGTGCAAGAGCTACGAGATTTATATCCTTTCTCTAATTTGCAATTCTCTGCTTTCTTCAGTTTTGTTTCTCTGCTGATTGCTTTTAATCAAGATTTCATTTTTAACTAAACACAAACATATTCAAGTGATTCCCACAGTAATTGAACTCTCTGCAGTACAATAAAATTCCTTCTGTGTGTCAGGTTGGTTTTCTTGCTGCTGAGCAAAGAAAACAGGTTCTGATCATTATCTAGTTAACTTCATTTAACTCCAGCTAAAAGAGCACCCAGCTCATATAGACAGGCACATTCACAACTATGTCTACAATCTCAGTTATGGAATCACTTTTGGGAATCATTAGGAAATACAAACCCAGCAGAAATGCACGTGTGCTTACACACCCAATCCACAGACAGGAAGGAGGTGGGAAACAAGCTATGATTTCAACCACTGCAGCCAAATCATATTCATTTGCCATACTCAGGAAGCAGAAGCCATTTTATGATTTGATAGCTATTTACTTTGTGGAGAAAAATGACTGCTTTACTGTACAAACTAAAAATAAAATGTTTATTTATAAAAATAAAAAATACTTGGTTTATTTTTAACCCACTGAAGGAATAACTTCTGGTAAATCTTTTACTTTTTACTACTTTGTTCCTAATAGATTTGTCTAGCAATAACAGTTTACATGGATGATTCACAGAGATATTTCAAAGATAAAATACAGCTGATACCTCATAATTTAGAGGTCATAACTAGATCTCATCAACTAGAATCAGAGTTCTGATCACTGTATGTTCACTGTCCTCCAAGGCACATTATTTAAGCAGCAATTTCCCAGGTACAGCTTCTTCCAACAGATTGTGGAAATCACTGGATTTATGAGCCCAAAACCCAAGTAGTTGTTCTTAGGTGTAAGACAGTTTTGGGTGAGGTGTCCTGACCCACAGCCCACTAACAGTGTAATCCTCGAGAACAGCCTTTAGGGTCAGAGAGAAGCTCCGGGCGAAGGGAGTGCGGAAGCTCCCACGGTTGGGTGCCTGGATTGCTGTGGCTGCAGCGGGGGACTGGTGTCATTTGGAGAAACTCAGGGGATGATGACCTCAGCACAGGAACTGCAGGATCAAAGCTGTGCCTTCGGGCCAGGACCAGTGAACCCATTTCATGGATGACTTGAATCAAACTTTGATGCAGAAGTGAATCATTAGCTCAGTCTCCCTGTGGCACCAAGATTTGTGAGCCACCTCAGACAGACCACAGGATAATTCAGGCTGGGACTTCGAGAGGATCTAGTCCAGCTTCCTGTTCCAAACTTCTTTCTGCTCCTCCTTCCACACCTTATATATAACATACAAACACATTTCATAACCGTATGTTCTAAGCAAAACCAGGTCAAAAAGGAGATCACATTTAAGGACACTATTTTGCTCTGAGTTAAGGAAAAAGCAGACCCGCTGTCTTACAAAAAAGAAAAAAAAAAAAAACAAACCCAAACATCTGAGGCAAAATAACATAGAGCATAAAGCATTAACTTTAAAGCCATGCTGGCTTTTCTGCTAGAAACAAAAGTGCACATAAGAGTTAACATTAAAAATTAAAATGAAATAAATATGCTCTCTAATGAACTAATATACGTGGGTAAGGTAACATCTGCTACTTTGTTTATAACAAATGTGTCAAACAGTAGATATGCCAGCATTCATGCGCATGTTCTGATGGAAGTTGGAGATTCTGCTTTATTCACCCTGCAGAAAATGGAAGATTTTATGTCATGGCAAAGTAATGTCAGACCTGAGAGCACTGGGAGAGAAAGGTAGAATTTTCTCCTGAAGCAAAGAGACTGCCTGTCCAGTGACTGTGATTAGTTGGGTACCACAGAAAAGGCCTCTTAACTGATTTGGGAACAAGCAAAGAAAATATTTTTTAAGTTCTACTACTGACCTACCTTCTATCTCTAAACAAGATTCTAAGTAGGGAGTGATTAGTAAACTGTACTAGGTCAGGATAATCCTGGGAGATCTTGTGACCCTGCTGCTTCCTCTGTATCTGTCTTCCCTTACCAGGTAATGCTAACAAGGAAATCCCAACCTTTCCCAAGGCAGTCCAGGCCTGCTCACAGAGAACATGGGGGATCTTCCCTACTGCTTCACAGGCATCCTCTATTCCTTTACAGAAAGTCTTGGCACTGATGATTTGTTAGTGCCCATCTTAGACAGTAAGCAAGAAGATTCTACACCACAGCCTATTCCCTATTTCCCTTCAGAGGCAAGTGAGATGTAGAGCCTAAAACCTGAAAGGTGCCCTCGAAAGGAGTCCCAGGTTGATCTAACCCCAGCTCTTCTGTAGCTGTGTGAACTGCTCACAGACATTTCTTTGGTGCAATGGATAACAAACCTTGAAAGCTTACTACATCTAAATTAAACATTTAACAAGAAACTAGACTAATTCCTTCATTTTGTTCGCAAAGTTCAACAGTTCATGGTAACTGAAAAGTACTTTTAATTTGCTTACAGTCACAAAACAGAAGGTTTTTAAATGATAGAAACCCAGAACCTTAGGAGTCAATAAAATCCCCAAGATTTCCATCCACTTGTTTGGATTCTTTTATGATAAATCATGTCTCAGGATTACTAACATGGAGTAATTTTTGCTTCTTTGTTTAAGCTGTTTTCACACTAAATATTTCCGCTGTTTTACCATTAAAACTTTTTAAAGTTTTTTTGGTTGGTTGGTTTTTTTAACATTGTTGTCTCACTTTGAGTAGTCACAAAAACATAAGTCACTGTAATAACCTATCATAATATCACATTTACTTATCATTCAAGCACTTTTCTGTGAAAATACAGTATTAAAATATGTAAATATGCTAAAATTGCTGTGCCTGTAGTATATTCCAAGGGTATTGAAATCTCTTTGGTGGCAGGAGGATGAGGAGGTCACAGGCACTAAAAATTGGTATTTGAGAAGTTTCTTATACCAGCTCTGAATATTACCTGGAATAGGTGATTTCCACTCATCAATCCTATTCTCACTTCTTGGGAACTTGACCCTCCACTGCTTTACTGACAGTCTTTTCAAGTTAATATTGGAAATGCCTACAAGCTCCCAGTCACTGCCATTATGCTATACTTCAGCTCAGCTTCTTCAGGGAGTTTTGTGATCAGTGGTGTTTTCAGAACACTGAATAGAATTTTTTCTGACAAAATATACCTAAGGAAAGATTACTCAAATTATTTCAAATGTGCTGACAGTACTAGAATACATGCTTTCCTCTACATCTAAGCTGCACATGGAAACTATTTTAATATGAAAATATGTTTTCTTGATTAAGGTTTCATATTTGTTATTTTCCAGGCTCTATTTTGACACCAAAAATAACAATAATAGTTCAGATAAAAAATTACTTCCATTTTACATAGTGTATATATTATTTTATGTTCTTAATTTTTATTATAAAGTGGTCAAAATTGCATTCCCCTTCTTTTTCCTCATACGTCCCCTGCACCATGCTTTTAGTAATTAAATCCACCAACTTTTCTTCCTTTTGACTTCAAGCTGTCTGACAGACCAATGGGATGTAACAGCACCACATTCCTCCCCGTCCTGCTAATTTGACAGCATCCTCTGAGTTGTTTATACCCTTTGATACAAGTACATCCCTACTTGTAAAACCTTTCGTTTTAAATATCTGGGCTTGGCAGGTCTGCTCCTTTCTTCTAATTTTTGTTTGTGTTCACTGGA
This sequence comes from Oriolus oriolus, assembly GCA_013400235.1. Taxonomy (NCBI): domain Eukaryota; kingdom Metazoa; phylum Chordata; class Aves; order Passeriformes; family Corvidae; genus Oriolus; species Oriolus oriolus. The sequence continues at coordinate 414,997 of VXBT01005579.1, forward strand.
ACTTCCATAGGATTCTCAGGAACCACCAGCAACGTTAAATCGTTTGAATTTAAATACCTGTATTAGAGTATGTTTCTGAATGCTTCCACGTATCCTTCAGATGTAGCAAATCCCCCCTGTCCCTTTATAATAATTCAATTTATTGCTAAGAATACCCTTTTCTACTTAAAATGTTTATCTTATCTGCCACATATGAAGTCATGGCCCCACAGCTCCCAGTGACGTATCTTGTGTAGGCTTCCATAACCATATATAATTCACCCAGTCTTAGTTATTAATACTAAAATCTCTTTAACAGTCCAAATAGTTCTGCAGATATCACCATTCTTCTAATCTCCAAACACTAATAAAAACTTAAACAACATGACTTACAAAAAATAAGCAATATGCTGATTATAAGAGAAAACCTGTGGTAATAGCAATTTATCACATCTGGGAATCTTATTAAATCATTTATGCTGCTGTCCAAAGCTATCTAACATCAAATTGCACCCGAATAAACTAGTCCAGGAAGTTTGTTACAACATGAGGACTTTCAGGCAGCACTTATCCTTGCATTTAAAGCAACTTTGCAAACAAAGAGTATTGGATTTTTGCTTTGCATATTAAGATAATCCATAGTAAAGGTGAGGAAAAGGAAACATAATTTCAACTATAGTCATCCCTTTCCTTCCTGTGCTGTCAAAGGCAGAGAGATTCCAAAACACTCCTGTCTCTGTTGCTGAAGTAAATCAGAACATGTTGGCACTGTGATCATTACCTTCCAAGGTCAGTGAACAGGAGTTAAAGGCACAAGGCTAAATTTCACAAATACCAGAATAATTTGATGAGTTTTTGAGGTGCAGGTGGAATGGCTGTCCAGCTGTCACCTTCCCTCTACTTCTGCACAACAAAATGGAAACTCATTTCTAAAATCTTTTCCAGATTCTAAAATCTTTTCCAGTGTTCCAGTGAACACTGCAGATCACGTACAGACAGAACTCGGTTCGCAAACTATTTCAAAGGAGAAACATAAAATGTCTCATGAATCCTAGGTGCAAACACTGCATTACCACTCAAGAAAGCTACCAGAAAGTTGCTCAAAAGTTTAAGTGAAATCATTTAACGTAAGCTATTTAGATGTTAAAATGAAATCAGGCTGCTGTGGATCATCTATAAACTATATTTTGAAAATACTAGATTGGAATGCATTAAAAGATTATTGCATATAATAAAAATAAGATAAGAAATAATATTTTTATGGTTATATGTTATAATTTTAGAAATTATCCACTAATTCTCCTCCTCAATTTGAAAAGGAGAATGTATCAATGAGAAAATTGTAGGAGTGATATATTATGGCTTCAAAACAATTATCTAACTATAGATGTTAGCAGATACTCTCATTATTATAATAAAACCATTCAAAAAGACATTTTAAGGTCTTATTCAGGAAAATTATCTGATATTCAGCATATCATTTCATAGGGTCCAAATATTCGATGGGGACGCCTTTCCCAATCCTCTGCTGCATTTTCACTTAAAGTTCTCAGAATAACATGCCTAACCTGTATTTTCTGTGAATGGCTCCATCAATATCCGATAGGCTTGGGTGATCTGCAGCTGGTTGGCCAAACAAGTTTTAATTGCCATATGGCAGAAACAGAAAATTGCTGGTTTATGCTAGGGCTGCTGTGTTAAAATAATTTTCAGACTCACTTCAATGATCATTTGAAAGGATGAAAAATACCAAAGTCCTGTGGTCAGTGCCCATGTTCCTCTCTAGTGAATTATTTCATAAAATCTGGAGGGGATGGAGGGGTAGAAGTCAGTCAGGTTGTCACTGGAATGAATGATCCTTGAACAGCTCTGAGGACGCTTGCTAATAATCCAATACACTGGACTGTAGTGAGAAATGTGTTTGTGTAATTTTTACTGCCTCGAAGATCACAGATGTAATCTGGCATTGTAACTGCAGATTCAACACAGGCACCAAAGTTTACTCCATCAACACAACGCTTGTGAAATGTTAGGTAGAAACACGACGAAAAAAATATGCATAGAAGCACATCACAGACTCAACTGGCAGTCAAGTCTGGCAGAAGTCTATCACCTTCCTTTTCTCTCAGCTGTTAGGATGGTATAAAGAGAAATGAGAGAAACAAGTCCTGGGCTTCATTACTCTAGGAAGAAAATGGTTCCCAAGAGGAAAATGATCAGCACATTCAAGTATTTTGATATAATGATCAAAAATGTCAACACTTTACAATGTTTTGAGGGCATTCAAGTCAGCTATGTCCATATTTGATTAAAAACCAAACTTGCTGATGTACAAAAAAGCACTCAGTATTAGGGACAGAGAATATTTACTGGAAGTGTAAAAGAAAGAGGTAGGAGTTAGATTTCAGTCCTAAATCAACCACTGCCAGTTTAGAGGAAGGGAGATTTTTCTGGAGTAGAAGAATTGTAATTGCAGTGTTCTCCTTTGAGTTCGGTGTTTATGTCCCTAAAACACAACTGTTGTGCTTGGATATCTTAGTCACTGGGATTTGGGAACACTGCAGATGTCAAAAGAAAATGTCACTGGTAGGAACGCCATAGCCAGCATATGAACATCATTACTTGGAGGTAACACGCACAGTGGGAAATCTTAACTCAATTATTGGGAATCAGAACAGTGCAAAGACTTGAGAAACGAATCACCCTTGTCAATGCTTTCTATTGTCTAGGAAAAAACCCTCATCTCTCTCTTCTTTATAGTTTAATTTCTCTTTTATTGACTTCCACTTACTGATGCAGCCGAAAAAAGTTACACAAACCAGTGGCTTAACACCTTCACTGTAGAGTGTTTGCTAAGATATGGAGCAGAACCAAAAAACCCTGTCTGAGCAGTTAGCAGATAACACCTTACGATAGGAGATGTCCTTGCAGAAGATCTAGTGGCTTTTATAAACCAGCCAGGCAGCTGCACAGTGTGGGCCCATTAAGACTGCTTAATGATGTTTAGATGAGCTACAATATGGAGAGCTCAAGATAGTTCTGAATTTATTTCCAACATGAGATGGGTGAAACAAGCCGAAAAGAGAAAGAGATTACACAGAACATAGTGAGTTTGCTGTTTAATTTATGAAGTAATTCCTTCTGAGAAAAAACATGTAAGCACTGAAGAATTCTCTATTCTCTTCTTGGTCTTGTAATGACTGAACTCTAGCGTGAAAAACTAGTACGAGCTCTAGCCTGCATAACAGTGATGTAAACGTTCTGCAGGTGTAAAAGCCTCTGAAAGGTTTCCATGTGAAGCTTACAGTTCAGATAACCTCTCAGAACAAAGGGCTTTGGAAAATACTTTCTCAAAAGGAATTTCTCACTTGGAAAAAGTGCAAACATTTTCACAAAATAAAGCAAAGTAGGACTACTGTGAGATAACAGAGAGAGTCTACAAAGACTCAGTTATTAGTCACTGGTTTGAGCAAATCCTTGCTTAAAAAAACCCAATGTCTCCACACATTTCATTACTCACAGGAACATTGTGAGGACACTTCGGGACTGATACTCAAAAACATGTATTTCCAGTTTGTAGTTCAACCTAAGTGAGATTTCTGTACACTGCAAGTGATTTCAGTAGTAACTGACTACCCACACGTGCCCTACGCCAACGCTCCAGCATTGAACGAGGTGCCGCAGCAGAAGAATTAAGTAATAACTTGGGTTTGAATCCTTTAAAATAACACTTATCAAAGCATTCAAGTTGTTTTTACCATAATTTACCCTCTTCTCACTTAACTTATCTTTCCTTGGTGTTTTCTAATAAAGACAGACATCGTAGTGACATTGTTGAAACCTTAGCAAGGTTCCCTCAAGCAAGAGGAACATGAGGAGAGAAATCAGTTTAGTGCATGGGCAAATTCCTGAAGAGTCCCTGTGGAACCTTGCATCATAGACTTAATTCCATTTTTTCCCCTTCACCTAGTTAAATACATGCCCCACAAGTGCTGGAATACATTCAGGGAGAGGAAGGGAAAGAAAGAAGAAATTATGACAATGCAGAGGCAATTAGTTTCTGATTACCATGTATCAGGTAAGGGAAGGAGGCAAGAGTCAGGCAAACAATATTGGAAGTAATTTAAAATTTGCTACATTATAAAAAAAAAAAATCAGAAAACGTATCTGGTTAAATCAAAGCCCTATATCAAAGGGAAACTATATAATAGTATGCATTTGAAGTAATTTTTTTTATAGTAATCCTCATGACTCTGAAAACTCAGTTCTCTGCACTTCTTGAGGACATAATTAAATGACAGACCTTTCTTTTAAATCTAAAACTGAAGTCTAAATTCAGTTCAGTTCCAATGAAGGAATCAAAACATTTTTAATTTTTATACTTCATTATCTTGATCTCTTAGCCTTGCCCTGAAGCATTGCCAAAAAATATTCAGCCTTGGTAACAGATTTCTACTCACTCTAAACTGTGATAAAATTCATCAGCAAGCTTTGCACTTGCTGTGGACACAAAAACTTCTCAGGGTTTTCTCAGGGTGCATAAAGCCACTTTCTGTTGGCTCACAGCACATTCATTCATGCCTTGTTCAATATGATATTTGTCTGTAAAGATAATATATGAACTACTTGAATTTAGCCAGTGTGATTTAAGGAAGATATTGCCTTTGTACTCCCCAAATACTGCACCCCACAAGAGTTTTCAGACTCAAATTTCCAGCACTTGAAGATCTTAGAAAAGCTAACTACTTTAAGTGTCTGAATATGAAGGACATTGATTAAATTGCATAAAATGGTGTAGTTGGTTTAATTCAGAATTTAAATAACTCATTTCACGTGTCTTAATTCACCTTGACTGTAATTTAGATCAAACCAAATTGAGACCACTTTAATAAGTCAGGTTGTCTACACAGAGATTAAGCATTGTTTAAGCTACTGCAAAGAACTCAGTGCTTGCATTGCCATTCTTGCAGGAGGTGCTGACATAGCAGATGCTCCTCAACAGCAAAACCACTGTCACAGACGGCCACATCCCTCTGACATCTTTTGCCCAAGCCACTGTACTTGTCCCCCACGCTGCAGTTTGTCACAGGGTTGAAAAGATTCAAAGAAAATAACTTTCTGGAGCAAAGTTGCTGCCAAGAACAAGACATGACACCACCTCAGAGCTGGCAGATGCACAGCACAGCCAGACAAGCTCGGCTGACCATCGGCTGCGTTCCCTTCTCTGTACTGACTGGCGTTTTCTGGTTTGTGTTATCCCCTTCCCTTCTGCCGACAGCTTTCTCACTTCACTCAGTACACCTCCGAGACAGATTGGGAAACAGAGGAAATGCTACCCTGTTGGGCTCACCTGTGTTTAACCACAGCTACACCACAAGCTGCTGTGCTGCTGATTTGAGCCATTTTTAGTGCATGTGATGACTGGAAAAAGTATCCAGGGTATGATGCTCTTGAAACATGTTGAACTGTCTGAACAAAACCACCTGTGGTTGCTGTTAGTGTTTCAATTCTTTGTTGCTTTCAAATCCACACAGTTGAGGACCCTTTTACATATAAAGTACTCATGACATTATAACATGTGACTGCCAAAGATGCTTCAAAGGTCTGTCCAAACTCATTTTTCTTTGAACAGGGGTGCCTGCTAAAGTACATGCAAATTTCACTGAAGTTATATCTGATTTTAGCTAACAGCTTCGCGTGGAGGACAAAATATATAAAAGACATCGTGCTTGCCACATTATGAGCTCCTGACTAGAGCTAAAAGAGTTGGCTCAAAAGCAGATGGGAAATACAAATGCTAAGCTTTGATTTCTGTTGGAATACGTACAGGAACTGATCTACATTCATAGTAACCTCTTCAGTTTCATCTCACAATATATTCTACTATGCAGGAAGATTCTATATTCTGCCTCATCGTGTTTTCACATTTGAAATCTGATTAAGAGCAGTGAGATTATGCTGATACTTCTGGTCCATGTTGGATGAACTCCAGGGATTTATGTGTTATATGCATTGCTAGAGTTGCCCTTACACCTAAATTGAAAACATTTTTTCATACAAACTTGGAGGTAAAAGTAACTCCAGTAATATACAGAGTAACTAGTAATATTCACATGAATGCCTGAATGTTTATCCCACACGATTTTAGACCAGACCAGACACAAAAGTACTTACTTTATGGGAAGCTACAAGTTTGCATCAAGGCCAAGTGTTTTCTTTAGGCTTAAATGAGTACCAAACTCTGCCTGTGCTATGAAGAGGTGCAGTAGGTGTTTATAGGCTGAATGTGAGAGGTCCTGCTTTAAGCAGAGAGTTGGAATGACCTGCAGAGGCCCTTTGCAGCCTATACTGCTCTGCAATTCTACAAATAGCCATAACTGATGGCAGTATGTAATTAGAAATCAGAAATGACATCTCTCAAAGAGCAACTGCTCTGAGTTCATAATCATTCTGTTAATGCTAGTTCAAAACTTCAGGTGAAACACCACCACTGAATCTCCACCTGTAGCTGCTTGTGCCCTTTTCCCCCCCGATGGATGCTGCCACACCCACTGTGACACTGGGGATGGTCCAGTGATCCAGGAGCCTGTTTGCTCCACCACACAAAGGAAGCCTTGTGGCTTGTCACAGATAACAGTGTCAGGTACAGAGTGCACAAATACAAACATTTACAAACACAAAGAAAAAACATCCGGTATTGCTGTATTAGGTGCTTCCTTGTGCATGCCTAACATCAAAGGGTCAAACAATATGCCAAGAACAGCACCACAATAAAAAGAACCTTTAGTATTTTCTGTATCAAAGTCACCATGATGCTGTATCTACATTCTTTTACTTGTAGCTTTTAAAACAAAGTGGTTATTACAACTGACACCCTACTTCGGCACCCTGCTCGTGGAAAAGGAATTTTTAACCAAGCCACTTCCTCAGGCGGATTTATTCCTCAGCCAGGATGTGAAGAGGGACATACAAGAGCTGCACTCAGACTGTAACACCAAAACCCAGGAAGATTGTCTAGACTGAGTTTAGATATAGACACATGAAGGCTCATTACATCTTTGGAGGCTTACAATTTGTTTGGTGAGGTTTCTTTGTGATTGGTTTCTTTCTTCTGGAGTGGTGGTGGTTAGTTTGGTTGGGTTTTTTTGCAGGCATTGTCACATATATGCCCACAGCTCACGTCTTCCACAGGTATATAAGTGTTTCCCTTTTCATTAGAACTTTTATTTTATGGGAGAACACACCTGAAGATAAAAGGGCAATAAGAAGTTTGAGGTTTTGACATCTCTGCCAATACTGGTTCTTTATGAAGTATTAATAGTGCTCTCTAAATACTTAATGTGCAATAAGCATCAGAGGAAACATTAGGTTGCTCAAGTTTTCTAGGGTTTCTTCAGTTATTTTTGCTATATACTTCAGTCGTGTTTAAGAATCTGTTTCCTAGTCAGAAATCCAGACATCTTTATAACAAAATAATAACAAGGAGAATACAACATAATTTAACTGTAAGAGAAAGACAATTCAGCTGAATTTCAAAATCTATTTCATGTACTTTTCATATGAGCTCATTTCTAAACAACAATGCACCAGATTTCCTGCTTGTCCCTCACTTCTCTGTCACCCATCAGAGTGAAATCATTAACAGATCAAAATTTAACCACATGGAAATTAAGGTCACTAAGAGGCATACAAAAGGAGCCACTCCTTCAAGCAAATATGGAGAGTTTTCATTTGCTAGGTTACCATGTTTGAAAAAGCTTATCACTTGCTCACAGAAAAAGTCATAATTTGCATGAAAGAAGGATCTCAGCATGCAGTGCTGGTAGCAAGGTTCCACAGCTGATCCCTGCTGCAAAGCTGCCACACGAGACCAGGATAAAATTTTAGTTTGGCTGAGAGCTAAAGAAACCTAACTACATGCAAACCTGAACATTATCTGATTTTATAAGAGCACACAGTTCATTAACATCAAGATGCAGCAAATAACAGGAGACTTTGCTGTCCTCCTTATACTGTAATGTCTCAACAGCAATGGGTTTTCATAAGGCAAAACCCCGGATTCCCAAAGTGTGTGGCTGTAGTATGCTTCAGTTACCACTACTGCACACCTGGAGTAGTTCCACTTCAGTACAAAGGCGGTTCCTATTACTAGGAAGGTACAATTCTTTGTGCTGTTGTGTAGGGCTACATAAGAGGCAGTGAAAAGAAAGGTCTGATAGTTAAGTTTAAAGTATTTAGTCAATTCAATGAAAATACTTTCCAATCACGATACATTAAAAAAAAAATAAAATATATAGCCTGCTTGGAAAGCAGAGATGGCAAATATCACATGCCAAGCTGAGAAAGTTTCTAATTTATATGTGTTGACTTCTCCTTCCTGAGCATGGCAAGCCACCAGAAGTTTTGGAGAAGTTTAAAGGTCCATACAAAAACCAGCTTGGTTTGTCACTCAAGGCTACACCTCAAACTGAGCCTCCTTATTTTGTACACCACCAGGAAACAGGAACGGACAAAACAACTGTATACCCTATAAAAGATAATTAACAAAACAACACATTTACTGAGTGAACTCAATTATAAAAATAAGTCCCTGTCAGTATCAGGCTTCTGTTTCCATCCCAAAAAATCAGATTTGGAGATTAAGGTGGCTAGAGAATAAAATTTCAATACACAGCATTCAAACACCAAAACTGACATCATCCAAAAGAAACCTCAAGAGACATTGCCCTGTCCACCTGCAGAAATGACTGTAGCACAATTCAGGGTGTTTGCCAGTGTAGGCCATCATGAAATTGGCAGAGAAGTGGCAGATCCTGACATTTTAAATGAGTTGAAAACAGAGAATGAGACTAATGAAGAGGTGGAATGTGGGCAATAAAAATGTACCCACATCACATATGCCAAGTAAACAGAAGAATGCCTAGTACCTCAAGCTTTGGTCCCGAGAATAAGGAAAATTGGCAAAAAATTAGCTGGTGTGTTCATTGCAGTATGCAGCCTTAAGCCAGCAGCCAATTTCCTGGGATAAATAGAGGTTACTTACTGCTAAACCTAATTTAAAACAAACCAAAACCTATCTGCAACAGAACTAGATAAGCATGTGCATAAGGGAGGTAGTTAGAGAAGAAAAAGTGCCATATACCTGATGTTTACAGAGTAGAGTGAAACATCCCCAAGGAAACTCAGAGCATCCCTGACTCAGGAATTTGAGATTGGCTAAAACTAATCTCTTTAAAATGGAGAAAATACAGTAGCAGGACATCAGAGTGTAAAAACAAACCAAGCAACACACAACTACATCAAGGACCACTGCCCCATCCCTTACCTCCGCCAAGCCCACATCAAATATGTTTTCTGTGAGGTCAGTCCTCTCTCAGTGAGGGCAAAAGATACAGGAAACGCAATTGTATCACTACTTGCGGAATGCAGAGCACCTTAATAACACGTGGACAATCCCAGCTCCACATCCCTTTTGCCCTCAAGCAAAGGTGCCTTTCACTAACCTACTGGAGACTTGGGTCTGTCAGAGAACACTCACAGCCAGGACACCCTTCCTGAGAAGAGGAATTCTTTCCTCTCACTCTGACCAGAGGGAAACTCAGATCATCCAAACAGTTGAGATGTGATTCTCATCCAGACTGCAACAATCCTGTTTTCCTCAAGAGCCTGCAAGAATGATTAGGCAGAAGCCCTCCTTGTAGCAGAGTCCTGTTTATTGAATTTAGAGAAAACCTTTTTAAAGCAAAACAAGTGGGTTTGGGTTCTGGTGGCTGGTTTGGTTTGAGGTTTTAGTTTTTTAATTGCTCCAGGTTCATCTGGCTGTACATGAATTTATGTTTTCAACTTCAGAAATGCACCAAACCTTCATAGCACATAACTTCTGGCAAAATAAGATGCCTTATCACCTCTTGGACACAGGATTTTTTTAAGGCACCTGATGGAGTTTTTTGGGGTTGCTTGTGTTTGTTTTTTAAACTTGCATGCACATATAAACTCCCAGAAAGTCACTCTATTACTGCTGAGCCTTACTTTCTTCTCTCTACCCTAAAGGGAATCAGCAAATTGCTTTCACATAGGGAGCTCCCATAAAGGAGAATAGTCTTTGTTTGCTGACCCAGTTCCATAAAATATTAACAGAAGGGAGGTTACTGCCTAACAACATCAACACTGAGTTACAACCAAAGTTACATAGCTTGTGTTGATGACTTTTAGTACTCTGTATTAATTTCACCCATTTCTCTGCAATGCACAAGATTCTCATGCATTAATTCATTCAAATAATCTAAAATGTCTTCCATACAGAAGTTTTCATGTGAAAATTATTATTTATGAGGTGTCAAGTGAACAGTATTACAGCTGTTGAGACATGGGACACATTAAATTTTAAAAAACTGACACGCCTTGTTAATTAGAAATGCCAACTTTTGACATTTTTATTCCCAAGAAAATTGATTTATTATAGATTCATTTAATTTTTGGGAGAAAGCTGATGCTGGGAATTCTGATTCACAGCAGATTTCCAACCACAGGTTTCAGATCACCTTCTGCAGCACAAATAGATATAAATGAAATGCACCGAGCCCTGTATAGCTAAAACTCTGAGTAAGCACAGCTGTGCCAAAGAACTGATTTCCATCCACTTTCTGATTCCTCATTTCCCACCTGGGACTGTGCAAAGCACTTTTTAAGCAGTCTTCCCAGTAGCTGAAAGAAAATTAATGATTGCACCGCTCAGTAGACAGAGCTACACCAGTGACCAGCCATGGCTTTTTTTGTTTGTTTCTTTCTGTCAGAGTAAAGAAGGTGATATACGAATACAAACAGAATAGACACATTCCTGATTCTCAAAATTATTTTTATACCTGGCAGTTCTATCTAATGAGGACTGTTCATACACAGTGAGCAGATTTCCTTCTACAGCTGTATAGTACCATCCCAATCCTCCTGTCTTAAGAGTTGGGTTTTTTTCCAGAAACTTAATATTTCCCTACACTGGGGCACTTAAAACATCAGAGAAAACTGCCCTCAGCATCACTGTACAAAACTGGAATTTATTTTCTTCACTAACCCCAATATTTAACAGTGTCATATGACCAACTTAGAGCTTCACAGTAAATTAGTCGTAGTGGTTGACAAATTCATACAACAGAGTAGTTGAGCTGATAGTGCTCCACATGTCAGCATGGACTTACTTACACTGGGGAGGAGAGAGTGAGGTACACAACTTCCCACACCCCAGACCACGCACCACAACTAAGAGGCTAAATTCTTAACTTTTCAGGGCAGCATTGGGAGGGTTTCAGGTCAAAGCCCATCAACAGTGATCCTTTTAGCCTGAGTAAAACCAGTGCTGGCTTATCCATACAACTGTGTCAAAAACTTCATGCTAACTTACAGCAAGGTTGTGTGTTTGAGCTTCTTTGTTACTTATGCGAAACATTAATCCTTCCACAAAACACCGCAAAGCCTGCGTACCAAAGGGAATTCTCCTTTTCAGCTCTTTGGAGCAGCTGGTTGAATAGACCAGGATAATTAGATCCCAGCACTCAGACGGCTGAGATTTACTGACTGTGAGAAGTAATGTTGCCCCCAGTGAAGAAAGCAACATAAATAGCTCTGGCTCAAGAGGTACCTTGGACATATTGCCATTGTCTTCATGAGGTATCAGTGTGCCAAGTTCTCCCTGTGTGGGATGCACAGGCAAACCCGCTGGGGTGGGGTTAACGTGCCAAGAGAGTCAGAGAGAGGCTATTTGAAGCATCTGGAGCATTTCTCAATTTGAATATAACACAAAAGAAGAGAAGGTTCAAAGGAAAGACGCAGTAAGAAAGGCATAGCAAAAACAAACAAAAAAGGCAAGGAAAAAAGAAAAACCAATAAAGATATCAAGGTTGAAGAACCTTCTAGAATTAGAAACAAAGAACAAATCTACAACTTTTTAAAATCCACATCACTGCAGACTATTCTATATGAAGAACTGCTGTGCTATGGCTGTGTCTAGGCTTTAGGTTTCACCTGTGTCCCTACAATATTTTTTCCCAGGTTACCTACAATCCATGCGTTTATTCTTCTAGGGCTTGTTGTCATTGGAAGGCAGGAGTTGTTAAATGTCCTTCTGTATTTGGAAGGAACATTCTCCCATAGCTTCCTGAGGGGGAAAATAATCCTTGGATGTTTGGCACAGAGAATGTTGCAATCCATCCACAGACACAGGTGAGAACAGCCCAACTGCCAGGATGCCAACAGGAGGGGATCTGCTCAGACTCCATGCCAATCCCATGGCCTAATTGTGCAGCAAACTTACCTTCAGCTGTGTCACCACGGTTATTTCCCAACAGTTCATTTTGGAAAAGGTGCAGGAAAATGTTACAAAAATAAAGCTTTGTGAGAGTCTTTCTAGACACCACTAGCAAGTATCAAAAACCGCTGAAGGTAAATGGAAGATAAAGGCAACAGAAAGAACAAAAGGCATAGCTTGTCTATTTTTCCTCCTGATATTGAGATGCTGCTTCAAAAGGGGTTATCTCAAAGAATACAAACACGTGCTAGCGGCTGGGCATAATTATTTAGACTCACTGACTCACAGATGTCACCTTTAACTGGTTTGTCAGTTGTCAAGCACTGCCTGACAATCCTGCTCTGAGATGAAGTATAAGCAAGACTGCACGTGTACTGTCTAACAACAGTGCTGCATATTGCACCAAAGGAACTGTCAAAGACAAATCTAAAGAGCAGCTCTTCAGGTAGATTCTCACACAGTAAGACATGAACAGAAGTGCCTCATAATTCACCTGTGAGACACTGGCCTTCTGGTTTATGTACCAGGGTCTGAGATCAGAGACATGCAGAGCTAAGGTGCCAAAGCTATGAAGCATTCAGAACCACTAAGAATATTTTGCTCTCAGGGTATGAGGTTATATCAAAGAAAATTTTGCACAAGTCTGACCTCAACAGACAGTTAATCTAATCTTAACAATGTGGACATTTCAAGTCACGATGCATTTATAAAGCTGTAGATGTCACTAATCCAAAAGAGTTTGCAGGCATTCTGAAGGGACAGAATAAAAATTGTTTTGAAAGCTGTTCATTGGAGAACTGTATTCTTTCCATGTGTTCTGTGACAAAAGCAATCAAGACTGACGGACTGGAAAATCTCTGCCTTTACTGCAAAAATATTGATGCCCTGCATCTGCTAAATTAAGACCACCTCTGCAGGTGTTTGTTTTGCCCACTAGCAGGAGATAAAACAGTCAGTGACATGTTCTAGGCAGCACTGAACTGTATCTCAGTATATGCAAGCTTAGTGAATACAAAGTAATTAACTAATTATTTTCTTTTACAGTTGATATAAATTTTTATAGTGACAAATCAGAGGCTTGTTAGGAAGCACAGCAATGAAGCATCACTGCCCGTGACAAACAAGGAGACTTGAATAGTGCAACATTCTTGTTTCCATGCAGTGACCTTGGTTATTATAAAACAGCACAGTATGGACCCTTACACAGCTAGGTTTGGTCATGGTTTCTAAGCCACCTCAAAGAATTTCAGAACAAATACTTCAGTTAAAGAGACAGAGGAAAATCCTAACTATACAAATTATATTTACAATCAAGACTTACACTGCTACTGCCGTTGCTCAGACTTGAAATGACAAGGAGTAGAATTAAGTGAAGCTTTAAAGAACTCATATGTAATCCAAATATAATTCCTTGCTTCTCACATATTTCCTGAAAGAGACTCTGGAAATGTTCTTAACTACTTATTTAACACTACAGCTATGCCTAGTCACTATCATTAAGGCAGATAAATATATTCAGAATAATTCAGCTCCACTAATTCCCTTAAGGAAAAGAAAATGAAATTTTAAAACAAACCTGCATTTTGAGTGCATCGGCGCCTAACATATGCTAGAAATTAGACTGTAATTACAGTTGCCTAGAATGTCTTAAATACTGGCTGAAATATTTTAACTTCATTTAAAACACCAAATAATTGAAACCAAATTCTACGCTGAGGAAAAAAAAATTAAATATCTCTCCTTGAAAACAGGGCTTGAAGATGATAAAGAAAAGCACCCTTTTATCCTAACAGTTACGCTCCTAAGTAATTTTTGTTGAAGAAAGAGGAGAAAAAGTTTCTGAAATTGTGGCTGAGATAGACATCAGCTATGATAGGCTGATTAGACACAGTTGATTTTTTTAGAAGCTTTGAAATGTGTTGATTGAATCAAACTTGATTCCTTTTTATTTTACTAGATTTTAGCTTTTCCTGTGTCAAATCAGGGAACATTTCTAAAAGCTACATTTTTTTCACAGAGTGGTCTACGATGCCTGAGATTTACATCTGCATGGAGGACACACACAGGGCAGCACCCCACAGAGGATTCCTGCTAAAAACAAAAGCAAACACAATGACATTACTGGAGCTGATAGCAGAAAATAGGGACCCTGAAGTTCAAAACTAACAGTTTAAAAGTAGACGTATCAAATGCACAAACAAAAGTATGGGAAGTCTTGGCACAGCCCCAGATTAAATCTATGAAATACTACACTTCAGAATATGCACCTGAAGAGGTACAATACGTAAAACTGCTGTTCTATGGCACAAACTCACATTTCTTAAGACCATGACTGGATCAGGAGGAACCTTCTGATGAGAAGAGGAAAATTGTTCTTCCTCTGCAAGCTACCTCATTTTCAGGGAGGGAAGCTTCAGTTGAGTATAAAGGCAGGCACAGAAAGAGTTGGAGAACAAAAAGAATTCAGCAAGATCTGTGAGCCTGTAGTTTATTCAAAGACCAGGAGACAACTGAGAAAATAGAGCTATTAAGGGTAACAGCAGAATACCAGCTCTGGGGCTGACCAACAATAGTGGATACCAAGAACTATGAAGGAAATATGAAAATACCAACTCCTGTAACAAATCTGGAGAGAGACATAACACAGAATTAAACAAGAAAGCATCCAAAGATACAAAGGGATAGCAAAGTATCAGATTCTCACTGAAAATGTGTTGGAAACGTGTCTGTTTCCAAAGGCTCCCCTAGAACCCCTTGTCAGCCTGTAATTTCAAATTAACACCTAAAACAATTCCTCCCCAGGAGAACCTCAGATTAAAATAAAGTCCATCCTATTTCAGATTGCTTCCTATCCCCACCTTCCTTGTGTTATTTAATGAAATGAATGTTGCCATATTTCTGATGTAACACGGTCAAGAAAGGAAAACAGAACTTGTAGCCTCATATTTATTTTACTTTAGGCTAAAATTTCCCAGTCACCAGTGATTTCACCCGCTTTGCCCCACAAAAGTATTTACTGAAGGGGAAAAAGCCTTTCTGATGGCATCTGTGACAATAAAACATTGGTATGCATTAGAGAAGCAACAGGACAGGCAGAACATATGCCAGAGGCATATGCCTTCCACCAGTATCAGCTATTCCTATTGCAGGGCTTAAGCCAGGCCATAACAGCACAAAGCTTTAAATACAGATGCACTCTTTCCAATATGTTTTTCAATGTAATTTCTAGACATATTTTACATTTTTATTGCAAATTCAACTCCCAGAGGAGCTCAAGCATTTTGGTAACTGCGTGAAGGGCTGAACTTCAACAGACCATTAACTTTTGGAGTAAGAGGCAAGGAAATACTTATCAGCAGGTGGCTCCAGATATGGGTGAAGGTAACCTGGGACCAGGACTACAGAGAGGGGACTCCAATAGATGCAACTTCATTCAAATGGGATTCAACACCACCAGGATACAAGTCATGGACTTCTTTGGTGTAAAACTTCAGCACTTCTTGTCAGGCATTTTGTGAGCACACTGAAGTTTCACAGTACGAGTTGTGAAGTTTATCATGTTAAACACATACACCACATATCTTACCTCACATTGCCACCCTTTGCCATATAAGCATGCCAGGTTCATAAACAAAGAATCACTTAAGAAGGGTAAGAAATTTGCCACATTTGAATATAATTACACAGTCTTAAGAAATACTTAATATATCCAGTGTCCTCATGTGAGACAGATCTTCCTCTGGCTTTCAGTGGACACCGGCTCCAAGTAAGCCTCTCAGCCAGCTGACACATGATTGCTCTTTTAATATGAGCTTCAGCCTTTCTCTGCAGCAAGGCATTCAATGCACCCAGCCATGCTGGATGCACCTTACAGATATTATTAACGCTTGAATCATCACAAAGTATGTTTGGACGGGTATATAAAAACACACTGCATGAAAATTCACAAGATGTTTTCAAATTTAAGGAGTAACAAAGTGTCTTGCAAAATAACAATTTAAACAAGCAGATTCTTCTAGTTACATACTTAAAATAATAGTTCATCCTATGAGTCTCATCCTAGTTGGAGAAATTTTATTTTACCTGGAAATTACTTTTGTGTTTTTCTGCCTAACTTCTAACACAACTGCCTCTTAGGGGCTTCTTTTTTGTAAGAAACTTCCAGTTCTAGGAAGTACAAAGTCCTCATGATAAAAAAGTAAATAACTTAAACATTTTATTATTTAAGGTAATGAATTAATTCTATATTCTGATAATGTATTTTAAAAAACCAAGGGAAAAGTATCCTGGAGGGTACTTGAAATGTCATATCAAATTAAATTGAAATGCAAAAACTCTCCTTCTGCTTTCTAAACACAGAATGATTCCATGCTAAACAGAAAAAAGCTGACACAAGAGACCTACGTTAGGAACAGATAGAGAGAGCAGCCAATTAAAGACTTACATGTAATTTGGATGATAGAGTATCTTTGAGCTTTTCATGAAAAGGAACATAAGGAACATATGGAGAACCAGCATCAGACTGACATGGACATGTGATGGGATCACTGGATATTCCTGCACCTTTCAATACGGTTTCATCACACCATGCCCAAGAGGTAGGTACCGTCCCAATAATTCCTATTAGAGAATGAACTAATTAACTGAGCAAAAAGACTTTCACAAACTTCTGTCAGTCTAAATCAGTGATTAAATCTGGCAACATGGCTTTTAATGTTTTTGAAAAATGGTAAGATTTTCAATTAGTGTAGCTCAAGTAGAGATTTACAGATTTCAAAGGCTTTCTAACGCTTCAACAACTGTTTCAAATCTTCAATAAAGCATTATTTGATAACAGATGTTAGAGTTCTTTGTTTCTAAATCCAAAGGCAAGGAAGAATACCTTCTAAAACAAACTGGAAAAGTATTTCAATAAAAAGCAATAAAATAAAAGAGCTTCCTATTCATAGGAGCTGACTAATGATAATGATTACATTGATCAAAAACAGAATTGGAAAAATAAAAGAAGGAAAAAAAAAATCTAGAAATTACTCCCAGTAGTTTCAAATAGTAGCAGCAAGAGATAAATAAAAACCCAATAGAATTGCTTTTTGGAGACTGAGAATGGAAAAAGAATTTTAAAAATTGCTTTCCATTAACACAGAAATAGTATCATTACAACTACCCAATCAAGAGAGGCAGAAAATGTGTAACTAGAGGAGAGTGGCATAACCAGATTTTAGTGACACAGTGATAAAAAGGAGATTAAAAAGCAGCAGAAACATGGATGCAAACAAGTATTTGTAAACAGCAGATAAAAAAGGCAGTAACTCAGTCTATAACATGGCTGATAAACTGACTCCTGGTTTTGTGAGGAGCAAATAACTCATTGTTTTCATAGAGCTGTAAATTTCATGCATAATTTTGAAGTACTGAAACATGATGCATCCCTTAGGAAAGCAAACAGTTCAGCAGTAATTGAGAAATGGACACTGGGAATGGAATAACATTGCAGTTTGGATAGAACAATTCCCACACTGAGAGATTCACGCAGAGCAGGGTGTCATTATCAGACTCCTCTTGGTGCCCAGAAGCAGCATCACTTGTACTGTTTGACTGTGCACTGGAAATCTCTGATCATCCCACCTCTCTCAGGGAATAGGGGATGTAACATCACCAAAGGAACAGGTTGTAAGAAAGGATGTAGAGAAGCCGCCCACAGTTATTTATGGATGCACAGAAACTTCAGCAGAGGATTTTCAGAAGGGATTTTATACACCTTTTGGTGTTATAAGAACCAGGAAAGTCTCAAACAGGTTTTGCATCTAACTGGGCTCCTACCCATTCCCTTTGCCAAGTAAGCTCCTCAGAACCCATGTAAGGGCACATAGATCTAATAAGAGTGTGGCCAAAGCCCAGAATGAAATGTCACTTCAGTGCTATTAAAAACTATCTGTAGGTATTTTGTTCATTGTGTTTAAGTGATCCTGAAGTAAAGAGAAATATCTGGATGGACCTTAGACCAGTAATAAATCCAACAGCAATGAAGCCTAAGAATGCAAATGGATGACAAACGTGTGGGAAACAAATTAGACATGATAAAATAATTGAACATTAGTCTTTGTATAATTGATTTGTTACTAACTGACATTGATTGTACCTTTCCTTTTGGATTTCCGTGAAGTTATTCTCAATCACAGTTTCTAATTTGCCTGAAGCCTTGTGAGGAAGCATCATGTGCAATAACACAGGGCAATACTTCCTGTAGTTCCCTGCTGTCCCATTATAAATAATTCCTCTTTGCACAGATTAATCCCTGTTTTCTCTACATCTGTATTAGAAACAGAACCTTTAGACTTGCTAAAGGCTTTGGAAGTCTACATACTATATACAGCAGATTGAAGTTTGCATCAGGAAAGAATCAGAATTCAAAGCTTTGAGAAGGCATTCCAGATTTTGCTGTACATAAAAATATCCCTGCATACTCCTATTAACAATAACAAAAAATACAAGTCTCCTCTTGAGCCTTCAGCTCTAAGTTTGTCCCAGATTCTGACAAACAGCATGCAATTAAAGATCAGAGCAAGAACAGAACAGGAATCAGATTTCTAAACCTCTCTGGAGGGTGCCATATCTGCACACATGTTGATAGGACTATTCCCTTTACTTTGGTGATTATGCTGCAAACAGTTTATAACTCTGTCCTAGAGAGTAAAAATCACACCTGAGTAGAGCTTCACCCACTGAACATCTTTAAGTCCTTTATTCACAAACTTTTGCTTTCAAAAACCAGATTCCTGTTTCCACTGGCCTGATTGCTGGGGCCTTTTGTGAGTTTTTTAAAGGTATATAGGGACAGTAATATAGTTTAGTCTGCATCTGACTAAAGTGCATCAAACATTAAAGATGGCACAAGATGAAGTTTTTTACCAGCTAGAGCTATGTGATATTTTGGTCACCCAAAAACTCTTTGTAAGTTGACAATCACGCTCAACCTTATGAATTCAGCCTTTTGCTCCCTTTGCTGTAATTAATTCTAAGAGAAGTCAAGTAAAACACAATTAGATGGCAATAAGTAAATTTCATGGACTCATTAACTTTTTACTTCATGAGAATTTTGATTCTTGACTGCCGCTAGGAAAACTGAGGAAAGAAACCAACCCGTAGGGGTGCAAATACAGGCCTTATTAAGCATCAATCACTTACTAGGAGAAGCTCTAAAATATAGCAGCAGAATTTCCTCATCTTGAACCATTTGGACTGATAAAAAGACTTGGACATGGCGCCTACTGTTGTGCAACAAGAAAAAAATATTGTTTTATAGGGTGCTGTGTACGATTAAGTGCTCTTTGTTACCTTGGGTATTTTTCTGTAAGATTAGTGCCAATTCAATGTGGTAGAAAATCTCCTGCAGAAACTGCAAATGGGAAAATATCTGTATCCTTTTTCCCCACTGGCACTTGTTAGGCTCTAACAGAAAAAAAGGCAGTTGAGAGAGCCTACAACAATTTTCAAATTCGAAAGCCAAATCTGGAAATTTGGCAGATGTCAAGTCTTAACCTGCTGAGCCTTACACTGCATGATTTAAGGTACAAGTATGGGGGCAGAAACCTTCCCCAGTTCTTTTTGAAAACCATTCAATTCAAATATTTTCACTGGTTATCCACCATTCGATCTGAGTAATATTTTTTACTGTTTCAGCTGAAGTTACATTTTCCACAGTCCCTTGAGAAGTGAAGATCTGAACACTGCTGGGTCCACAAATCATTTGGCCTTAGTTACAGTTTAGTTGTGGCTTAATTTATTTGTGAAGGATTTATTAGAATGAGAGGTACACAGCAAGTATTTCTATACCTATTGGAGATGGGTTCTGCCACAATATTTAAATCTTCAGCACATTCTTCAAGTATATATAGTTCTAATAAATTTACAAACTTAGTCAAGAATTGAGAGGTCCAGCTCAAACTTAAAATTACCAGATATTAAGTGCTAGCTCTTTTAATCTAGTGGCTGTAAAACCTCCAGTTTCTTCCTGATATCTAATCATCACAGCTTGAAAGACACACGGAGCAAAATAAACCACGTATCACTTGTTTGATTAGCAAGCTACTTCATCATTGGATGCACGCATTTCTTCACCCTGTTTTGGAACACGCAGACCACAACAATGTTGTTTTCCTACTGGTTTCTTATTGCTCTAACCCATGTGGGCTTGTTTCTAAAGGCATTCTCTTAATCTTTATGTACAGCAATGTTAAAAGGGTATATAAAGCTTGAAGCAGTAGGCTGAAATCACAGAAAAGGTTTTAATAAGCTTGATAGAAAAACAAAATGTTCTGACATCTGCTGCAGCTGGGGGCAAAAAAAAAAAATCAAAAACCTCAAGCTATGAAGTACTGAATGCATTCGAAGTCATAACACAGCTGAACACAAGACCATTGTTCTTCTCTGATTGCAGCTGAGTGTCTGTGTGGGGTTTCTCCTCACCAACTGCAGGTGTCCCACACCCTTGTAATGAAGTTAGTTTGCAGGTCTTTTACCCCTACAGATACTTGCAAAGTTTGCAAACATATACTTGTGAAGCTTATAACTATACTAAAATTTCACCTAGTATTAGGCTAGCAAGACTAAAATATTAATTGCTTGTAAAATACATTAATCTAAAAACTAAGCTTCTGACATTCATTCTCATCACCTGTTCTTCATAGGTATTTGTTAAAAAAATGAAATCAAATTTTATCACAAGGACTGCGCTGAAAAGAACTATGATTACTGAGTTGTCAAAAAATGCTTGAATGTTTCCAGAGACCTAGGCCTGAGTCACTTAAGCATTTCATTCCTATTGATCTTAAACTCAGGCACCTTTATACTTCCATGCACCTGGGACTTGAATTCTTAGGGCCCTTCAATCATGATGAAAAAATGTACCCTATCACTTGCTAAATAAGTTGACTCTAGGTTGTATTTATGTCAGCTTTCATATGGGCAAAGAGAACAGCAATCATTTTCATGTAGCTTGGGGCTTGAAACAAGCTCTCACTTATACAGGAGTAAATTCAGAGTAATTCCATTTACTTCATTTGATTGGATCTGGCCTCTTTCTTCTGACACTGCCTGTGGTAACAAAAATCTGTACTGTAACATTTTTTCCCCTCCAAAATAAGATTGCATTTTAAGGAGAATGCTTACTAAGAGGAATGTCAAGGCTTTGCACCACTTGGAGAGATTGCTGGCCTCTCTACGTGGATATTTGAGTGCAAGCAACCAAGATTGCTTTTTGTAAAGTGACATAGGGAAAGTCATGCACAGGCATAGCACCTGCTACAAAATACCTTCCCCTTACACACAAAATTACTTTCCAATCCTCTCCACCCAAAAAATAAAATTTAAGTGTAAACACACAAGTTATGGCACCATATAAACTGCATTAAAAAGGACAGAAGGATCCATGCTTTGGATTAGCACTGCAGTAGTTAAGAGAAGAAGTCAGATACCTACACGTCTTTTCTGGCACAGTAAATTACTTTTACTTTTTTGTTTTGGCATAACTATTCCTAGCAGTCACCTGCCAGGCAGGAGCAGGTGTACAGCTGCTACTGTGCCAGGTATCACATCACTGAAAAGGGGAGCCAATTTTCAGCACTTGCAGAACACCTTCTATCATGTCTGCAACAGAGTTCCAAGTCTGGCACATGCTTGCATCATTATTCTTGAAAATTTTGGCTTTTCTATTGAAATACACAAAGAGTCCATAATAACTTACTTACAGTTCCCTGTGATCATTATTCTTTCCACTGGAAATCATGGTAACTGGAATCCTCTGCACCGCAGCACATACTGTGCACACCCAGAAAGAAACCAAAATGTGTCATCATTGTTGATAGAAAGATAAATATAGTTGAAGTCAGATTAATATTTCCAAGATTACTCATTTCTACTTCAAAAGAGAAGCAAAGATCATGTGCAAAATGACAGCTACCCATCTGGGACTGGAAAAGTCACCATATGGATGCCTTTTGCTAATTATAGATAAATTTTTGATCTAAGGGATTTAAAAGAAGGGATCTGTCAGTTCAAAAATATACTTCCTCTCCTCCCTCATTCAGGCAATGCCTTGGTGCTGGCTGATCAATTAAGCAGAGCACTGGATCACACAGATTTGCTTCACCTTTAAGAAGGCAATTTTCTCCCACTTAATGCAATCTGCAGTCCCATTTGTAGCTCAATTAAAGAAATACATTACAATGATTCCTTTTTTTTTTCCAGATCAGAGTAGCTTCTATAATCTTTTAGCCCAATGGCCCACACATTCAGAGGCCATGAGACGGCCTTGTATTACTGCTCCACATATGATATCTCTACTTGAACTACAGCATATACTCCTGAAAAGCATCCTAAGTGGACTGCAAGATTTTTCAATAACATAATTATCACCCAAGGTAAGTTCTTCCAAGAGCAATTAATTTACATAAATTATGAAGTATGTATTCCTAACTTTGTGCAAGTTGCTTCCTATTAGGCTATAGAATTAATTTTTTCTTGTATTTTGTCTGCTGAATTGACAGATTAATTTTCTATCAAATTAGTGAACTGGCTGCATATATTTATATACCACATTGTTCTTCAGCCTTTGCTTTGATACACTATTAGAGTAAGTCTGTCCTTCAGAAAAAATAAAAAAGGGTTCCTCTAAACTCTCCCATTTTTGGCCTCCTTCTAGAACTGCGAGCACTAGCTGATACTCCAGTAGCAATTATATCCCTGCCAAATGCAGAGGCTGCAGAGTCTTTTCATGCCTGCTTAGCATTTTATAGCATTTATACATGAACTGCATTAGTCTTTTTGTCACTACAGTAGAAATTCTCTTCTGCATGTAAAGGTAGCTGATGTGAAGAAAACTGCATCCCTGATAACTGGAAGAAACAGGCTTTTCCATAAGACCACTGAGAGCACTTACATGCTTACAATAAAGTCTCATTATGCTCCCCTCTGCTGAGTTCACTGAAGGTTAGATAGGGCACATATGTTGGGTGTTACCTCTCTGCCTCAGAGGTGTTAGGGGTGGGGAAGAGATACAGAACTGCAATTAAGCTGAACTCAGACCAACTCTCTTGTGTTTACTCCTCTCTAGAGGAGTTTTAGACACATCATACCATCTTCAACTGCACTTTAGCCACACAAACCCAGTATGAGTTCATGCCAGAGGCATTTTTTCACACTCTTCCTGTCCTGTCCCAGTAGAGTCTCACATTCTGTCCATAATTAAACCAAGCACCAGCCACTGTTATCCACAAAATTAGTCCCTGTACCTGCCCTTGACACACCTGATTACTTCCTGAAGGTTCACCAACACTCACCTTCGGCATGTACCCCTCAGCGAGGCTGAGAATGGAAAGGCAGATGGAAATGGTAATGGCACCCAATCCATTTAGTTTCCTAACTAAAACACAGCAAATTCTCTTAGTGGAGACCCCAGTTTTCACAAGAGCTATTGCTCCCAGAAAAGCAGGCTGCCGGCAGGGTCAGGCATAGTGCCTTCAGCACCTAGTGAGCAAAGGCCTATATTCCAGCTTCTCCCACTACCGTCCCTCACAGCCCAAGGGGAAAACAAAGAGATAATCACAAGAAATCAACTCCTTTACTTACATGACTTTTAATACAAGTGGCAATAATCTAGCACAATGACCATCTACCGAGTAATCTAATTCTCAACTTGAGCATTAGTTAAGTAATCCTTTATCCTGGATACCCCTTATCCCTTCAAGGAGCTTGCTTAAAACAGCACTAATTCCTACAACTCTAAAGCTACACCATTTAACAGCAAGAGGTTGCTCTGGCCTCATCACTGAAGCCTTATTTCCTATCACATTTCTGGAAATGACTTAGTAGCTTATATTTTATCCATGCCATGAAAACTTTAACCACGCATAAAAGCCTCTTGCCTGCTGCAGTCACAGTCCCAAAGGAAGCGTGTCCATTCCCACACAGACCACAACCCCAAAATAATCTCACCCCACTGCAGTCCCTGTTAGCTCCGAGTTTTCCTCATCTTATCATGGAATGTTCCACTCTTGCTTTCAAAAAGTAAAATTTTAGCACACAAAAGATTTAATCCTTCAGGTAACACAAAGATCCTATGCTTTCCAAGGGAAAATGCAGGAAGTTCGTCAGCCTTCTAAGGATCATCTAAAGTTCAGCTTTAAACTCTTGTCCCACGGACAAGAACTGTAGTTCTCCTCATCATAAGAAAGGTAAGACAAGGCACTAAAATTCTATGCCAACGCTCTGAGTTATTTGCTTTTAAACAAACCGGGGCTGCATCTGCCCCAGGCACTCCACTCACGCTGCCCGACAGCCACCGGAGGTCAAAAGCGCCTCCCGTGCTCACACCGACACCTATGGAAAGGCTTTTCTGTCCCCTTGGAAAACACGGAGCAGTCCTTCCAGAGCAGCTCTCCCTTAACCCAAGTCCCAGGTGTGGCCGCACGCCCGTGTTTCCAAAGTCACCCACCGGCAGCGGCAGCCGCCCCCTCACGCCGTACCACGGCAGCCCACGGACACCTTCTTTTAAAACTTTCTCCTGAGCCGGGCTGCTGCTTTCCTAGGCTGACTTCTTCCGTGCCCTTGGGCCATCTCCCCGCCCTGCCACTTCACCTCAACTGCCCACAGGTGCCCTCGGAGCCCCCTCACAGGGACCGGCCCCGCCTTCCCCACCTGCTCATCAGCATCATCCCGCACAGCTGCGGCTGCTAACGGGTTCTTTGAACGCTCCAATTAAATTGAGGCCTCTCTATTTGTACAAGAAGCTTCACTTTAACAAAAAAACCAAAAACAAACGAAAAAAAAAAAAGCGAGGGAGATTCAGAAATTTTAACACTTCAGCTTTCTAAGCTTCTAAACATGCAGTTCTGAATTTGTGAGAGATGCAGAAAGGCACAAGGAGTCACAGGCCTCATGACAATATCCTTAACTTTTACGATCAAAGAGTTGCCTAAAGGCAGCATGAACAGAAACATTCACAATAAGCTCCTGAAAAACTTACCTTTTGTGAGACTGAAGTTTACATGCTACTGAAATGCAGCATCTACTTCCACTTGAAGTTTGCAAGGCCAGTTTGAAAAAAATTAAAGGTTTGTTTTGGCTTTAAAAAAAACCTGTGGCTGTGCCCTGTTGTGCTCAGGAGAGCACTAAGCTAGGAAAAGGGAGCCAAAGTCAAGTCCCTTTCTTATCTGAAGCAGTAATAGTAAAAACTCGTTTTTGTCGCATTTCTGAAGAACAAACTATTTTCACAACTAACCTAGGCCTTCCTTTGCCCCTTCCATCAAAGCTCTACCTCTCTGCAGAGAGGAAACAGCTGATTTATGGGGCTGGAGGAAAGCAGAACTCGGCCCTAATGATGCAGAGCGTGTTCAAGGTCAGAGGGGATGGAGAGGCAGAAACTGCTTCAAACAGCTGAAAGCTCTGAGTCCCCTACTCTGGGTTTTTGCTCTCCTAGGCTGGATTTTTAAATCTGATGACAATTCAGTGGGATCATGCTTTAAGAAATTACCTCCAAAATGTACAAGCATTTCAGTAAAATATCTAATACTCTTGCCAGCTGATGCATATTGTGAGCTAACCTGTGAGATGCTAAGGTCCCACGTACAAGTTTCCCAGAGACGTCGATGTGTTTAAAGCACAAAGTTCAGTTCTTTGCTGCTTTCACAGGCTTACTTTGCTTAGGATGGCTTCACTTGCATTTAGCTGAAGGAAAATTAGGACTAAGGACAAAATTTCATGTGGAATATCTACTAAAGATAATAATTCTCCTAATTCCCCAGTGCTGTTCATTGCCTTAAGGGAAAGTCAGGGGAAGAAAGAAAGAAATCCCTTAGCAGAATGAGCAGCAAGAGAACCTAGCCTGTCTGCTGATAAAAACATTGATATTGATGGACTTAAGGGATTGGCACAATCAGGTTGTTTATCTGATGAAAATATGAAGAGCAATGTGAATCATGACAATTTCAAGGAAAAGAAGATATATATGAAAATGAACAAAAAGAAGATATATTTTTTAAATGAACAACAGCATATGTTTATGCTTTCTTAAAAACAGCTTCAGGCCTTTTGTCAGTATCCCATGACAATACCAAGCATGAAACAACAGAAGACAGCTTCTATATTTTAAATTTCCTTTAGAAGTGAGTCTAAAAGTACATGGGAATGCAGTGAGCACTGCTTGGGAGAAAACATATCCGAGGTTCTGTTCTACCAGAGCTGCTTGTAATGCATTAACTAGAAGGTTTGGTGGATTAAATGTAGATCTTCCCCATGTAGGGAACAGGCAATGTGAACTTAGGTCCTTTTGATAAAATGCTGACTTTCTAAATATCTACGGATATACTCAGGAGAACCAGACGTAAGGTAATGATCTGTCTGTCCATTCAGAGGGTTTAACAAACAGGTACTTCAGAACAAATGAAAATTTTGTTGTGGGTTTTGTGCATTAAAAGCCCACAAAATTTTAATCACGGAAAAATCATGCATTTTGATGTACTGACCCAAACTATAGCAATTAACATTTACGCTAACAGCATGTTGTTATACAACAGAGTTAATGCTATTATACATATCTACATCTAAGGCAAAAATTGTTTGTAAGCAACTACAAACTGAAATCATCCAATCCTGAACAGAATGTGGGAATATCAGCCCAGATGAAAATCAAAATACATTATCTGGAAATACTTTAATAAAATCATTCATGAATTCATAGCATATTTATTTGCCTTAGCACAGACCAACTATTATCAAAGTACAGAAGTATTTGTTTCTCTGCTCACTATAACTTAGATTTTGGTAACTTATACAAAAGGAAAGGTTTTCTCTTTTCCTTAGTTGGACGTTTCTTCTCTAGGCAATATTCTCAAGTTTTATGTTTATACTAAGTAAAAGAATTCTGATGTGACATCATAAATGTCTCTTGTGCTTTGCAGACCTGTAAAGTCACAAAATGGAAAGTAATGTCCCTGTCTAACAGTGCTGGCTGAACAACAGGAATTACCTTCAGGCATTCTGAGTTCGCACGGCAAAGAAAAAATAACAAATCAGGGCAAGCTGGCAGCTCAGCAGCCCATTTACACTCTGTGGGGACTCCGCTGGCACTGATCAAGAAAAGGTGGCCTAAGACCTGTCCCTTGTGCAGAGCCAACATAAGCAGAGCTGCTGAGGAGGTGATAAAGCTTCCAACGTGGCACTGCTTTGGAAATGCATTGACTGCAGCTGCCACGGGAAATCTCAGTCAGGAAGTGTAAGGTGCTTGTAGGAGGGCTGGCAAATGAAGGCCTCTCATTAATCTCTTGCAGATGAATGATGTCTTCGCTACAATCTCACACAGGTCTTTAAGGAGCCAACTTGTCTTAGGTTTATCATCCAGAGTACAAGAACCTGCACTGAACTCTGAGTTCAGAAGCTGCCACTGGAGATGCACTCCCTCTCTTCTTAGTGGAAGATGTCTTGATCTTCTCTAGCATAGCCAGAGGACAGGAGGAAACATCACAGAGGCAACCTGCTTCTCCTATGCAGTAACCTAGAGTTTTGTAGTTCAAATAAATATTCACCCCAGCTCTTTACATAGAAAACATATAAATGCTAGTGTCAGTAAGTCCTGATTCAGCTTTTAAGAACTATGAGAGCTTTAATTGTGTATTTTGTGTGCGCAGATGTATTATTACAGCAATTAACAACAGCTTCAAGCCATGGCTGCGTGCAGCAATTTCTCTGGCAAATCCATGCCAGTGCAGCAGTCTCAGTGCTGCCCACTGAACAGAGGGACCACTTCCGGAGTAAGGTACTGCCAGGGCTTAGCTGTGGGATCAGAAACTCCTCCTGCTCTTGCACCCATTAAAAAATGTTTGGAAATATGTGGGTTCACTTATGATCTTTGCTTTCACCTGAACCTCATGACACTCATAACAGGTGAACACAGTTACAACATCATTACAACAATACATTTTGAAAAAAATCACTTGTGCCGCTTAGTATTGTACCAAGAAACTAAGAAATACTGGCCCTGAGAGTGCCAGGAGTTGACCGGTTCAGTTTTCTTTGTTTTTGTTTCCTGTCATTGCTACTATTTTACACAAATGGAAAAGCAATTGCATCAGCAAATCAAGATTATGAAATCTTTAGAAATAATCATGCTCAAATATTTAGTAATATTTTAAATTTAAATAATTAAGACTTTAAAAAATATTTTTTTAACTGCATACACAAATCTAACTGTGGGTGTATTGGTGCGGTTTCCTGGGTAATTGTTGGAAGTGATATGTGCTCATATAATAGAAAGTTATCAGAATGCAAAATCTTGTGCAGACACAGCTCCAGACTATGGAATAATTTTTTAGCCTGAGTTGGCACTATTACACTATGACATGTTACTCCACAGTAACACAGTATGACCTGGAAATAAAGTGCTGTTTGACGCGGCATTCCTGTCCCTGCTGTGTGTGGATTACAGCAGAGAGAGCTGCAGGCCTTGCCCCTTTGTTTATGCATATAGCCCAAGTGTGGATTTCTACAAGAAGCTCAGAGAAAGCTCAGCACTGTTTCGCAGCTTCCTGGAGCAAAGGCAATGGTTCAGAAGATATATTGTTTTGACAATTTATTCAAAATGCATTTCCAAAGCTTTCATTTCATAGAGGGCAGTGAAATGTTAAGGCTGCCATTCAAATACTTACACCTCATAGAACAGTCCCTATAAAATTATCCACTTTTTTGACATCCATACAATGTTTAACATCAGTGGGTTAAACCACAATTCCACTTTTTACATTAATTTTAATAAAGCATTATTCATGGGTGTGTTTCCATGATGGTCTCAGAAAGAGAAGCCAAGGGCTGCTATTAATAATGTAAAGCATGGTGACTGTGCTTTAATATACAATGCTTCAAGCTTCCCATGAAAATTTAATAATTTTTGATGTTTCAAAGAAACATCTGGCTTAACAAGTGCTTGTACCATTACTCACATGTATTTAAGTGTGTGACATTGTTGTCATTTCTTCTTCCGTTTCCACCCTCTGGAGAACATAGCAGAGAGAACAGGAAAATTCTCCAAAAATGTGTTCTAGTCCCTGCAGGCTGAGGACAAAACAAAGGTAAACACACACTTCAAGACATGAAGTCATTCAAGACAAGTTGTACTTTAAACCTCCTTCTGTCTCTGCTCCTTCAGTTGTTACACAGCAGCCCAAGATCAGAAGCAAATGGGAACCAGAGCCTGACCCAGGCCACACATGTGGCTTAGCTAAGCGGGCTTGAGTTCAAAAGTAGGTGAACTCCTCAGACCTAAATAATGTATAAAAAACTCTCAGCGTGCCAGAAAACGATCAGGGAACCAAGAAGCAGGTAATAGGATTGTTCTGTACATTCTGACAGTAGCCTTTTCTCACAGGATATAAGAAATGAGCTTTTCTAGCAGATGGAGAGAAAGGAGGGACACAGTACATTCTCTTGTTAAGGAACCTTCTCCTAGAAAAGTAGTTTGACAGGTAGGTATAAGTTAACATAATTTACACATTTCTATAGCTTGGATAAGTGTAGGCTATTAGTGCAGGCTGATGTAACCTGTGTGACAAAAGGCTGCAAACTGAGAAAAGATGAAAGAAGTTTTGAGATGAAAGACCTACAGTATATGATGTGCAATCGACACCATTATTTCTACCACCTCTGTCCCCCAGCTCTTATAGATTAGGAGTGAAACATGACCTGCATGTAAGAATGAATATATTGAAAGAGCCATAGGCAGGAACTACAGGAGCACTGAAATTGGACAAGTATCTGAAGGACACTTCAAAGAGTTTTACCCAACCTAAAGAAGAAAATTTGGTATTTTTTAGCCTGATATTTTTCCTCTTATGGTGCATTTGCACTGTGATAGAGAACTATTTCACCTTCCTTCTGTGCACTCACTTTATGAGGAACAACAGCAGCAAATTTGGGAGATCACCTACTATATCTTGGGTTTTATTACTCATTATAAAAAGGTGAAATTAAGATTTCATCCCAATTTCCATCAAAAATCATTACAACATGTTATTTCATTTTCCAGCTCTCTTAGAATGACTGAATCATTCCATTGGCCTGACTGGCTTTTTTATTCACTACCTTTAACACAAGTCTGGTTGGAAGCTCTCCTTTCCAAACATGTGCTTAGACTAACTCAAAAATAATAACATGAACCCCACTGTAATTACTGTATTTCTGTGTTCCCTTACCTATGCGCTGGTCTGTGTGCAAACCAGGATCCAACTCCATAAAAACTCCAATAAGTGCCTTTTTCTCCAGCCTAGCTGTCATTCTCTGATACATGGTGCTTATCCCCTCCGCACTCCCCTCTCCTCGAGGTGCCTTATACCTGGCTCTGTTGGGAGTTCTTCATTCCCCAAACAAAGCCCCAGTGGTGTGTGTGCCTGTATAATACCCTCCTTGTTTCTAAATATTTTTAAAGATCTCCAGGATCTTGTCACTGAACAGCAGTCACAGAAACAAAATCAGAGCCAACAGCTTCTGCCTCCATAGGAATCACTAAGCTATAGCTTTTGAAAATATTAATTTGTTTTGAGGAACACTTTTTAAAACTTTTTCCTTAGCTTGTTCTGATTTTTTCCCCTGCATTCTACAATATTTAAAGGATGTTAAAACTTTTATAACAGTTGGTGTCTCATATCAAGGCAAAAATAATATACTTTCAGCTGTCTTGCTTTGCATGAAGATTTTAAAGAAGCTTTATTTTCTGCAAGCAATAATTGACAACTCAAGACAAAATCACTATGTGTGTTTTTTTTCCCAAAGAGTAAACAGATTTCTTTCTTTTGTTTTGTCATTCTTTTTTCTATCAGTATATTTCATCCTTCTCACTTGGATAGCCTCCAAAACTCTGATTTTACATTCGCCTATGTACATACTAAGAAACCCACAGCTGAAATCAATAAAGTAATTCAGACTGGAAGGGATCTCTGGAAGTTATCCCATCCAACCCACTCACACCAAGGACAACTTCAATGTTAGATTAAGTTGTTCAGGGCCTTGTTTGATAATGTCCCTGGAAGGAGATGCCACATCATCTCTGGGCATCTTGTGCCAGTGCTGGACTGCCCTCACCATGAAAAATCCTTCCCATTACATCTGGTTGGAATTGTCCTTGCTGCATCTTGCCTCTGTTGGCCTTATTCCTTTTGCTGTGCACCTCTAGAAGACTCTGGCTCTGCCTTTGCTAGACCCTCCCATCAGGCAATTGAAGTCAGCAATTAGATGTCCCCCTCCCTGGCCCTTTCTTCCTGAGACTGAGCACGAGCAGGTCTCAGCCTCCTGGTGCAGCACCCTGCAGCTCCCTCATCTCCTCCACGCTTTTGGCCAGAGTGGCTCCAGTATCTCAACATGTCTTGTGCTGTGAGTCAAAAAGGACCCCTACTCATACTCCAGATGTGAGTGATATTTAGCTTTCCCTCCATTTCTTATTATTCAGCTGTATTTAGCAGTAAGCCAGGTATATAATTTGCAGTTTTCCCTCAGTATTTGCAAGCCAAAAGGAATTCTTCCCTGTTCTGTGGCTGGATAGTTTTTAGGGAAAGGCCTTAAACAAGATGAGTTGCATATGCCTTTGGAGAAAGAGTAGCAGTAGTTTTCTGCAGCTATGTCAAGAATCAAATAATAATCTTGTCCCGTTGTGGATGAATATAAAAATAATCCTAGTCCAAATCTATCAAAAGTAGTATATTTAAAAGAGTATATGTTATTTGAGAAAAACCTAGGTAATGAAGGATAATAAGTATCTCTCTGAAGGCAAGATCCCAATCTACTCTTTGTATCTGTTTCTACCAGAAGTTAAAGGGACTTTGCAGCAAATCTATTTCCACAGCAGGCATTCCATCAAACCTACACATTGCATTACACATCTGAAGGTGCTTGTGAGGATCACCAAATACAACTCTGGCTCAGAGCTGAGAGGACATCCCTAGTTAGTATTCTGTTTACAAACTGTTCTTTGAGTACAGATTGATTTTAAAGAAATGAGAAAAAGCCCAAATGAAAAATAGCAATGATTTCAAGCCTGATCAATTGAAAGTAAAGGTTGAAAAATTCCTTTACCAGTCTGTTCACATATTTGTTGTCTGAAACAGCTCTCAAAGGAAAGGGCCAAATAAATAACTTTCTACCATAGATTCAGGATTCCTGTACAGAAAAGAATTAGTACAAGAAACAGGGACAGAAATGTTAGTCACAGAGGGTCAAATGTATCCCTGTTCTAAGTCTAGTGGAACTATAACCTTGATTTAGATCCACAGAATACAAACTTGTACAGATAATTCAGTAGAAGATTTCATGAAAGAATAGTTATTCAATAAACATCAAATGCAAGTAACAACAGGGTTCAAACTGCCTCCAAGGATCTTATGTGAAATAAATAAGCTATGTTAAGTCCCTGTTCAGAAGTAAATTCCCATATCTAGCTTCAGGAAATGAAAATCAAACTTCTCTGATTAGTCTGTTAAGTAGCTTTTCACACTTGCAGATTCTCAGGAGCTTTTGTTACATGGATCTGTCTGCACCTCTGGAAGAAAATGTGCAGAACAATTACATGAGCATGGCCCGGATCAGCTCATCTGGTGTTCTGTAATGCCTTCAGCTCCAAGCACTAATTGTTCAGTGTTCTCTTCTCCAGAATATATTCACAAACAATTCCCCTGAGCCTGGAATTCCTTGCTAATTACCCCAATGATATCCATTCCTGCTGTCCTATCATCTAGTTCTGTGATTCACCTCTATTACTCCTACAGGGCCAGTCTCTGCTGAAGACTGCCACCCTCTTGATCTAATCCAGATCCCACCCTCTGCTTCCCCAGGAGTCCAAACCACCATAATCTTTATTCCACAAAATAATAAGTCTGATGGAGGGGGGCAGGAAAGCAGCTCCCTGCAACAGAATTGTAGGCTGCCAAATATCTGCCAGAATGCACAAATTGTGTTCCACAAGACCCAGGTGTGAGGGCAAGGTGACCCAGTTACTCCAGGGAATATTTTACGCAGTTGTTGGGGCTTTCACAGGTGCAGTCACGACCTTAACCATTTATATAATCCAAACACAACCCTTCAACCCAAATAATGTTATCTTGTGGAACGCTAGCAGGAGAGTATCATCTGTCCTAGGGGTGAAACGAAACAACTATGGAGTCCATACAGCACACTCTGGCATCTGCTCTGGACCATGGCTCTTGATCCGGGTGAACCTGCAGCACTGAGGAAAGGTATTAATGATCACCTGATAAAGCTGCAGCTCAGCTCTGCAGAAAGATGTGCTGATAATTCTGTGATGCCCTTGCAACAGGCAAGTGTGACTCCCTGTAACTATGGCAAGCTCTTACGACACAGTGCCTTTTAGAAAAGCACTGCTGATGTCTAGGCTGGTATATTTAAAAACAAGATTGACTGCAGGCTATTTTTAAGCACTCCTGCTTGTGCACATTAAAACTGAGTGTTTAAACTAAGAAAATGCTCTGATTTCATATCATTTGTTTTACCTTTGACAGAAAATTGACCAACCCCTCCGAAATTCCCAATAACTAGGTGGAGGGAAAAGAAAAACAAAAGCAGTAACACACAAATTTAGCTTAAAGAAAATTGGTTTTTTTCGAACTTGTTTCTGCCTTGGAGAGATTTTAAGATGAGCAAAGTTGTTCCTGATTAACAAATTCCTTAATAGATAAAATCTTTTAATATATTAGATGGTGGAAAATGGACTGGCAATACTTCCTTCTTATCCTGGCTTGAAGCTTTATTTATTGCTGATGCACTAAAGTGACAGATGTCTTAAAAATCTCTATTGCATGGGAAGAATTAGAAGTACAAAACTTACTTTTCACACAGCGAAAATAAACTCAAGTGCAAAAGAGTGATGGAAAACGCGCAAGATTTTCAGACCAGAACATCAGAGAGATCTTTGAGAAAAGAAAATATATATGAAGAGCAATAGCTGAAACTTCTTCTGACAGGTGGAGCTTTCTTGAGTTAAGAGTCAACTCATGTTGGTGTTGTGATATTTAATCTCCCTGGGTGTTCTGTAGTTTTTCAGCTTTCTTGACCCCTACTTTGCAGGAAACCTCTATGGCCTGAGGTTGGCTCCAGAATATGCTGCTGTACATAACAGTTTAATAATATGATAATAGTTGCTTCTTTTATTGTGCTGTGAAAAAAGTCCTGGGTGTTTATTAGAAGTTGTCACAAGCTGAGTGACATGGTTTGGAGGCAGATAGAAGGAAAAAGTATCATAAAACCAACAGGATGTTTGGAAATTTCAGTGGAGTTGGAGCAGTAATGACAGATCAGCCATTCACTAAACTGTTTTCACCTTTAACTGCCATTTTTGATTGTTGTACTTTAATTTTTATAGTGAAAAAACTGTTTGTGAATTAGGCCAGCAGTCTGACTGTGGTTTTTAAAGCACACTAGTGCAGCCCAAGATTGCTCACTAAACTGTTAAAATCACTGATATAACTTTTCAGTCCTTACTAGATTTGGAACATTGTTGTTACCATTCACAGCATTCTAAACGAAAACAGGAGGTGTTCTACAGACAGCCTGTCAGCAGAGGCCGAGTGATTCAAATAATATGAAGTTTCCATCCTAAACATGCTTCTAAAATATTGGATGAGGTCTTAATCCCAGTGTTACCAGGCAACATGTTTACAAAATCAAATGTGATTTCTGTTCTCTGTGAATGTTGTGAATATTCTGAACTCCAGTTCGTTTGTCTCTTCCATTATTTGCTGGCTGTATTACACTCTATCTTTGTGCTCCGTACAGTTTAACGGAGTTTATTTCTGTCAGAGCTTCCTTTAGTACAAAGTTGAATCGACAATGAGAATTAAAGTATTTGAGTAAACATCTATCTGAAAAGACTGGGTGATAAATTAGCCCACTGATCCCATTTGGTGCCAAGACCAACAGCTTAAAAAGAATCCCAACCACATCACGATTTTATAAAGGTAGAGCCCCCAGTCCCCAAAAAGGCAAAGCCCACCTGGCCTAGCTGATGAACACACACCACATAAAGAGCGAGCCTAGGCCCTCTTGTACAAGGGCTTTTTCCTTTTTTTTTTTAATACCTATTGCAGATGAGGG
This sequence comes from Oriolus oriolus, assembly GCA_013400235.1. Taxonomy (NCBI): domain Eukaryota; kingdom Metazoa; phylum Chordata; class Aves; order Passeriformes; family Corvidae; genus Oriolus; species Oriolus oriolus. The sequence continues at coordinate 450,413 of VXBT01005579.1, forward strand.
ATGAGTAGAGGAGGAGGTTATGTGTGTTTCCCACAACAATACAAGATATTGGTGAAAATTCTAGAGACTGAATGTAGACAATGCCCTCAATTTCAGAGCTGGGTAAATATTTCCTTTTGAATTTTACTTTTTTTTCCTAAAAAGGCCATGTGTATGTCAGTCAAACCTACAGTTTTGCTGTTGGTTTCCATTTCTTGTTTCCATTTCTTTCAAACTATTTCATAATTAGAATCAAGACTTGCACTCTTGCACAATTTTTCCCCACCCTACAAATAAACTGAGAAATAAATAAGCATCAGGTTTTCCTCAGTTTCAGTCTACTGCATTAGTCACAAGCCTGGTCTTGATGTCTCATTCAATAAGCACTCGTATTTCTACTTTTACTTAGGCCTGGCATACCAGCATGCCTGATTTGGCTTATTTTTAAGAAAAATCTTCCCTTTAAATATGATTTTAAAGGAAAATCAATCAAGTCTGCATGTATGTAATGGTTCATAGCTTTTGTGGCTCTCTTTGAGAATGTATCAGACTGGAATAGTCCATGTAATATTCACTCTTTGTTCCCATTGTTCCTTTCAAACATGTCATGCGAATGAGAAGAGTTTATTATTGATGCTGGCCCATTAAGGAGTCTGTTTTAAGCTTCCACTGGCAGTGGTATATTGAGGCCATGGAAAAAATGACAAGACACCCATTTTCCTGGATTTGAGCTGCAGACAGAACCCATTTTCTGAGCACCCCATCAGACCTCTGCGCCTTGCTTTCAATATCCCACACCCGTAGTCACTGTATGAAAAAGAAAAAGTAATGCTCAGTTAATAATGAAGGCTTAAGGCAGCAGTCAGAAGAAGATTGAATGACTACAGTACAATATAATTTTTAATCAGATGGGGATGTTAAACAAAGTATCTGATTTGGGCATGGCAACTTCACAGCATCCTATGCCTGAATTTCATTTTTGCTGCCAAATCCACCTCAGTGTACTTGTCTTAATTTTTATTGAAGGTAATGGAAGTATAGTAGATACAAGTTGACACATCATTTTTTCCCTTCTATTTTAGATACGACTACATATTTTAAACCTTTAGGCCAAAATATGGGATTTCTGTTTACTTCTAAGGGGCATAGACCTCTGCCATTTAAAGAACTAAACTGTGAAATTCAAACAAATTGAACTGGAATTCCATTTGGCTGCACTAAATCCAAACTTTTTAAAAATTTATTTTGACAAAAACACTGACCATCTTTCCTCTTCTTTTTTCTGTTACTGCCAGTTTAACATCATCACAGAACCTATGTGCTTAGAAAACAAAGAATACCCAAAAACTCTCACAGTTCTTTTAAAAAAATCTGACTATTTTCAAAGCCTAGAAACCACAGAAAAAAATAAAGATGTCTCATCTGTTTTATGCTTAAGTGAAAATCAAAAATGTTGTTGCAATTATGATTTTATATTTTAACTATGAAACAAAAATGAGCAGGCTTAAAAAAAATAACCTCCCTGAGTTATTAGAGTCTGTGAATTGCCTGCTGAGCCCAGGCAGAAATGTTTTCTAATGTGTGTGTCTGTATCAACATAATGACAGCACCACGCTTCAGATCAACTGGATACTAATTACAGATTTACCTGATAGACTGGAATGGCTCCCAAGGAGCTGCTGCACTCTACTTAGCAGGTAAGTGATTCTCCTAAAAGCTGCATAAGGACTTGCAATGTTAAATAATCTCCTCTGGATACCATTTTGTGATACATCTTCTTCAACCAAAAGTTTCAAGGAGGTTCAGCTGCCTCTGCAAAGAGGTGGCACGGCCCTGGCAGGGGCTCAGAGCTCCAGACACTGGGTTTACCTTGAATCCATGAGGCCCATTTGCACAGAAGAGAGATTACAGCTCTTGAAGCAGCTCCTCAGCTGTCAGCTCTCATGTCTCCTTTAACACTGAGAAAAGCAAGAATTCTCTATTTCATGCACTATGAGAAGTAGGATACATCCACTAAAATCATGAAGCTGATTATTCAAAAAATAAAGAAAACTCTCATTCTTCAAACAACACAAAATAAGGATTAAATTGTGGGCCTCATGACCACAAGAAATTGTTTAAGTAAAAGGAACAAGTAGGTTCAAAAGAGATGAGCACAAGGAATGCAGCTAACACACCTTTAACGGGGTTGGGATAAAATCTTATGCTCACGAGCGATCTAAAGCTCTCAGTTTTTGAAAGAAGGAGGATGGGTTGATGGAACAATTGTGTTAAATACCCTTGGTACTCTCCAGCCATTTCTCACCCGCTTGCAGCAGCCCAGGCTGGTGCAGAGCCCACGAGCGTGTGCTGCCTCTTCCCTGCACGGCGCTCTGTGGGAAGCTGTTACTCCATGGGAGAAGAGAATCAGGGTGGGAGCTGCAATCATTGTTTACACAAACTTGAAAAGCCTTAGAGAAACACTAAAAAAGACAATTTTTAATGAACACTCTCTGAAGAGGTGATTAATTTGTTCATGAGCTGCTACTAAAAATATAATCAGTGAAGTGTAAAAAAGGTTTTATACTCAATGTAATTGCTTGCCTATAATGTAATAGTAATAATGAAAATACCTACAGTAAAGGCTTGTTAACTCAGTGTGGGATATGTGATCCTGTTTGCAGTTTAAAGCACAAGAACCAGACACTTGCTTGTGCTCAGTTCACTTTTTTGATTCAAAGGCACAGTAGCTTAATCAATTGTTCCCATCTCTTCTGGAAAATCAGCACTTAGAGTTCCTCTTATGAATCATCATTCTCCTTGTCTATCGTTTAAAACAAATATGTTTTGCTGTTCTTTGGTTGTTCTTGTCTTTCAGGTTTTCGCTTCTGGATGATAAAATGCACATCACTAATGACACTAAGTAGTTTCATAATTTCTGACATGTGTCGCCTGGGCAAAGAAAGGAAAATTACACCAAAACAAATAAAAATGTAACATAAAATATACTAGAGTTTATAACCGCTGTGTTCAGATTACATTATGGACAAATTCTTGTAATTTTCCTAGGCTATTTAATACCTTGCTCTACAAATAAATCTGACATTCGCTTTTACATAATTTACATTGCATCCAACAGAGTAGCAAAAGCCATTGTGCTCTTCTGGATCTGAATTAAAATCATCAGATAGTGGGAGGAAAAAATAGGAGAATAACTGAAAAATTCTTAAAATGTGAAAGAATTTTCATAAGTATATGGTACTTCTTACTTTTTACAAAGTAGGGTGTTTTCCTGATATGTTATTCAGGAAAAAAAAAATTACAATTGACTAATGGTCTATAACTCATCACTACAGATTCAGGGTGCTAAAGAGGATCTTATGCCTCTACGTGGAGATTTATTCAACAGAATTAATGTGAAAATGAGGTAGCATTCAACATCAGTAATTAAAGGTCTGCTCGCTCATTTCCCCAGGTCCTTCTGGGGTCTGCTGCAGTGATTTTTCACTTTTGTTTTAAAAATGCATAGTAAAATGTGCTAATAAACATATGATTGTGAGGTGAGCCCAAACACAAGGTCACAAATGAGACAACCTTTGAATGGAGAAAGTAAAGGCGAGGAATAGCCATTGCTGCTAGGAAGAATTCCCAGGGAGTATAGAGTAAATCTAAAAGATCCAGTGGGAATTAAGGTTTATCAAGTCATAATCACTTACCCTGTGGCAAGAATGAGAGTTCTACACAGTAATTTTCTTAGAAGTCTGTATTTTGTACTTATCTTATGGTTTGCTACTTATTTTGTAGAGGGAATAGGTCTGTAGTTTGCTAAGCTTTCAAGGTTCAGATCTTTCTAATTTTCTCACAAATAATCACACCAAAAATAACTCAAGAAATGATTAATAGGAAGCTCCAGTTTCTTGTTATTGCTGACTTTATCTAATTACTGCATGTGGTTTACACCCAGATATCCACACATGCATAGAAAAGCCTTACACCTCCTCTCAGAAAAAATAAAATTACAGTAACTCCTGCAGTCAGATTGAACATAATAGGATTATCTTTTCAATCTATTCACTGAGTGCCTCCATGCAGGCTTCTTCAAATCAATAGCTACACTTACAAAAGAACTGGAAAATGCATAGTAATTAAGAAAAAGAAAAAACCTTAAAACTTTTGAAGTTTATTTTCAGTAAACAAAGTCTTCTCTTATTCTGGGAAAAAAAAAAAAGGAAGAACACATTATATTTTAATGCTACAAAAGCTTAAAAAATGGGATTTTCTAAGGAATCCAAGGAGATCAGGCACCTACTCCCTCAAGCTCTTTTGAAAATTGTAGCATTTATCTTCAGAAGTGCTTCAGTGCCAGCTGGAGAGAGGCTGGCTGAGAGGATCCCATCAGGATTTCACAACCCTGAAGTCATGTAAATTGTATCACCCTCTTGACTTGCTGGAGCTTTTAAGTGACAGAGCAGCATTTCTGCCGCGGCAATCACAAGTGTACCCCAGCATGCCCTGAGTGAGGGGGGGTGAGGAAAGCACATTCTGAGCTTAGGAAGGGGAGGGGAGCAGAGCACGAGTCCCCAGGGGAGGCAGGTTCCCTGCGAGGACACCACGGGAATCTCCATCGCGGGCGGGAGAGCCGAGGCTGGCCTGAGGAGCAGGGCGCTGCTTCCTTGGCCTCCCTGCCCTGAGTCCCAACACAGGGAAACCAAGCAGAGAAAAATTGAGAAGGGCCCTGTGCTGGCTTCTGCCAAGCTGAGAGGATTCACCACGAGGCTTAACCATGTACTCCTGGGACCTGAAACCAGCTAACCCCGAGGACAGACCTGCCTCAAGCCCACCAGCCTGGGCATCCCTGCTGGGAAGGACACTCGGAGCCACTGGGAGCCGTGCGAGTGGCAGCTGCTGGACAGGGCTGAGGAAGCTGGAGACAAGACAGTCTGAATCTGTACCTTTCAATGTTAATGCTGTGTTAACAGAAAATAGAGCTGAGGTTGGGATTTTCAGACAACTCACAGTTGTTCAGTACTGCTGGGGAAAAACTGGCCCAAGCATCAACTGGTTCATGTCCACCGAAAGATGGGAAGCAGAAATGAAGGCAGCAGCCCAGACAGCTGTGAGGAAAAACAAGGAAGAGGAAAATCATAACCACGGTCTGTGAGAGACTCTTCTGCCTAGGTCTTATTCCTAGGGATAAGCTGACTGCAGTTCCTTCCTGAGAGCATTCCTACTGCACCAGAAGTCAGAAGCAATTGTTCTGGTTTTTCCTTAGAAATTGGAGCGAAATATGTTAAACAGAACTTCTTGCTTAGACACAATCTCATCGTTAGTGAATGGACTCAAACTCAGCCTTTAAAAAATTGTAGTTTAAAAGAGGCACAGTAAATGCTATTAATACAGTTTTGTTAAACAAGTGGAGATGTGTGAAACCTCTGACTAATTAAAATTGATTCTTGTACAGAAATGCTATATGTTTGTAAAGGTTTATGAACACTGATTAAATTTGTTTTTATAGATCAGTAGTCACCAGCTGTTTATCTCAAAGTCTGGGTATCTTTTTTCAGTGTCTGTATGGACAGAAAAATGAATTTTCCAATAGATGACTTGTATTTTAGCATTAAACAAAAGAGCTAAATGGTATGTATATATATAATACAGTATAGGAATATACACACTTTCAAAACGGAAGAAGTGTATTGAGCACGTCTCAAGAGGTAAGAATACTAATTGATCTTATATTTAAGGTCTGATCCTTCTGCAAAATAGGCTGCATTCAATCCCCAAAGAAACAAGTTCAATAATCAATTATATACCACTGCATGCTAAAAACAGACAAGTCAAGCACAGAGAGCTCCTTTCATGCATCATTTTTGATTGTCCTACTTTGCTCTGTCAGGAACAGCAGTGACAGCTTAAGTGTTAAAGCTTTTTGACATTGCAACAAACCAAATAAAGCCTAGTTGTGCATTTTGGAATTTATTTTACACCACATCTAAAATATAAACAATATCGGGAGTTTTCATCATTCTCAAACAATAGCAGCCACTGGAGTCTGTTTCCAGAGCTGATGTTTCCTCACTAGCTAAGGATTCTCACTAGCTGAGTAGCAAAAGCATGTTTGATAGCCAGCTCCAGGAGCCAGGCTAGCCAACACAATTATTGCACATTCTGTCAGCACATTTCCTCCCTTCAGCTTTACTTCTACAATCTTTTTCAATATTGTTAAAATGAGCAATCATTCGTGATTCACACTCCCAAAAAAGGCAGAAACCAACAATTCCCAATGGCTATAAATTATTAATGCAATTGTGCCAATCACACAGAGCTTAGTGCTTTTAAAAATGGAATGAGATTATCTGCACAGTTATTTTCAATCAGATTCATCTCTTATTAGGGGGCATTATGCATACGGCTTGCTCTCAGAAAGCCATCTTCTTCAAAGAAGATTGTTGCACAGTCATTTCTTGTGAAATACTATGCAAGCTCTATATTAGATACCAAACAAATTTTTTTTTCAGGAAATAATTATGTGTAATGAGTATTTTACTTTGTAGATAGACTGATTCTTTTCTAAAAGTCGGTTCTGTTCTCAGTTGTTATTCCCATTCAAACCATCCCTGCTTTGAGTTGGCCCTCACTGATTTACACCAATCTAGCAAATATATAGGCAGAACTGGAGGCTGTGGCAAACCGTTTTTTGCTGCAATAGCTTTAACAGGCTGCAGTAGAAAAGTTTGTAAGAGTTACTGTACAATGTATCTGTTAAAACAGCTGGGGCATACAGCTGTCTCAAAAAATACAAGCTAGAAAATCTTCCTCTCTGATATACAAAAATCTAGAAACTATTATAGAGCAGTAGAGATTCAAAGGATGTAAGTATCAAGGTCAGTTTTGGGAAATCCAGAAGGTTGTCTTTCCTGGTACGTTCCCTCTGTTTCAATGGTTGTTAGATTTGGGACTCTGTGTTTCCAGGGCCTGCACTAGAGGCTGTGTTGAAAAGCCCAAATGAACTGGAGACACAGGATGATTTTATATTTGCTGTTGCATTTTGTAAGAGGACTGGAAAATTCTTTTTGTGCTCCCAACTCGCTATGACTTATTCAAATTATCCCAACATCATGCCATGGTGTCTGGCAAGACACCAAAGAAACTGGAACCAAATTCAGTGGTGCCTCAAGCTGCAGGAGTAGGAGTATTCCCTTGGGAATGACTGGCTAGCAAGGTGGAATCTGACCTGCATTAAATGTGGATAGTTTGAGAGTTGAAATACTGAAATCACAAGGATAAAGACACTCAGAGCACATAAGCATGTTCCATGTAAAGGAACTTAAAAACATTGAGTCAACAGAAACATCAGTGGCAGACTCTTAGCACAGGCTTAACTGCCCTACTTAATCTAGGCCAAGAAGCAGCTCTCGATTTCTAAGACCCTTGCTTTTTGCTGCAAGCATTACATTATTTTATCTTCTGTATCGATGGAAAAAGTGATCTTTAAAGCACTGAGCTGTCAAAATGCTGCACCAGGATTTTGCTATGTTATTTTACGTATTTCAGCTCTGTAATTCAAGTACTGGCAATCCTCGGATGGAACACATCTTCTCCAATATGGAGAACTGTCTGGTGCTCCCGGTCATGTGCCACGGTGCCATTTAACAACCTGTATTCCCATCTGTGAATCTGCTTCCTGGCATTTGCCTTGTGCTTTATTTTTCCCATCCAGAAGTCTGGCAATAGTTTCTCGCTATTATTCTGATAAGAGTGTGGGTCAAACTCATTCCGCTGTGAATGTGCATTTGTGCTTGCAGCGAGTGAGTGATTGATTGGTGTCAGGCAGAAGTGACGTCTCCCGTTACATTTCTGGCATGTTATTCTGTGGTTAATCAGTGCTACTGAGTGTCAGTCAAACCTACCAGATGTGACTCTAATGGATAGCTTCTGGTTGCCTGATGTCTGTTTTGTCACTGATGTGACTGGAGTGCACCTAAAAGTTATTTTAAAAAAAAGGGGGAAAAAGAGAGCATAGCTTAGCAAGTATGAGGAAACTGCATTTAGAAAGTAGCTGGATTAGTATACATCTGCTTTTAAATATTCAGTCAACTGATTTTTTCAATATTAATTAATCACAGGGCTAGCCACCCTTGTTTAATCAGGAAAGATTCATGAAAAAGAGTACTTGGGATTTTTTGATGTGTCTTGTGGGGGGTAAAATAGTGTTATTCTTAATTTAGTTATTTAAATTCTTAGCAGTTCTGGAACACATGCATTATGAATAATCTTCACCAAAAACACCACAGAAATTTCTATCATGACTATGCCTTTTAGGCTGAAGCAGAGTCACGTTGAAGTAAACACTGTCATGAAGACAGAAAGGAAGATTGTTCTCTCCCAAAAGGAGCTTAAAAATCAGTCATACTGAAGGACTGAAATTATTTTCATTTAATTACAAACTGCAAATCCATCCAGCTTTAGATCCAGTATGAATCAAAAACTGAAACTTGAAGACTTTTTTCCATTCTGGTTTATACCTAAGACTGGCTCTAGGATTACCAGATATTTGACAAGCAGCAGACTGGAACTCACAGCTCATGTTTATAACTTAGATTAATCAGCTTGCAGACATTTAAGCATAGGTATATTTATTCAAATACCATCTTCAGCGATTGCTCATCCAGTTCCACTGGATCGAGACTTCATTTATGGATCCAAACAGCTGATACAAATTTTTTAACAAAAGGCCAATTAATTAATTGTTGTTTAAGACAGTGCTATATTTTACTTAGCATGTAAACAAACTTTTATTGTGTATTTGTCAAGACTCTCACGAGTAGTGAAATCTGCTGCCTGCATGTTTTAATTTTTCTCCTCATCTTTTAGCTTCAGGAATATTATTTCTTTCAGCAGGATATGGATTCAGAAAGCCTGACTGGCCTTTGAAAAGAAAAGTAAAACATGTAACACTCACATGAGTGTTACACAGAGCCAAACTCATATAAAGTGTTTCCGATTTACTAGAATCTACAAGGTCAGTGAAGGATGTGCTTGGTAGGGACTAGAACTGAAAAGGGGAATGACTTACACACCCTGAGGCCTGTCAGAAAGAAAATTTCAAAACTACCTCTACATCTGAGATTTTTAAAGTATGATAAATGTATTTAGAATGTACAAATCTCTAAGTTCAGGGTAAACGGGAGGTGAACCTGATTCACAAATTGCGGCAAATTGCTGGTTTTGTTTTCTGGCTTCATTTTATTTTCAGACCTGAATCTTAATATGGTAGAATTGATAAATGCTAGTTTCTGAAACAGAAGTGGAATCTAAAATTGAATTATCTTGAAAATTCCGGGGTATCTTCCTGTCCTAATGCAAATTTATAGCTGCTGATGGCTGTCAAAATTTATCTTCAAATGTATTCCCAGTCTGGAGATTTTAAAAGTGCACATGATGTCTAATGGAGAGCATCAGGAAGGCAGTTTTTCTAAGGAATGATGTCAAAGATTTTGTAACTTTATTTTGAAGCAAACTGTAATTTAGATAAAGCATGAATTATAAACCTTGCAATGAGAATGGAGGCAGTAATTGTGCTTCATTTTGGTCTCGCAGTGAACGTGACCCTTTCTCTTCTGACGTCTTAGAAAATATTGATATATATTTAATGCAAAGCACAAATTGACCTTAATTCACTGACCTAAAACATTTATATGCCTTTGTTGCTTTTAATTTTCAGTGAAAATAACATAGTATCTTAAACACACCCCCAAACAGCTTTGTGCTGGTTTTACATTTTATTACTAGGGCAAGATCAAGATCGTACTCATTAGTTCTAAAACTAGTGTTTTACTGAATAAAACAGAAGGGAAGTTGGGGGTTTGGCACTTTTCTGATGGGTCCTGGCGGGCTTTTCACATTACCCATATATCATGTAAAAATAATATGTTGAAGAAGAAAATCTAACCTTACCACCATCATATCTCCCTGCAGCTGAATTAATAATACTGAGAAATGTAGAGAAACTATGAATTATTCTAAGGACTCAGAATTCTGCAGATAATATGTTTTACAGCTTCTTACTTAATATGTGTAAATGTATGCACGTGTCTCTCTATAATTGTACACAACCCAGTCTACAGTTTTTCACGTGTGACTTCCTTGCACCATGAACAGACAATTCCCCATGAGCTGCAGCTTTAATAACTCCTTGTAAGCAAGTATAGAGCAGAAACTTGGCCAGGAGGACACCAGATATGGATAACATTGATCATGCCAAGAAAAAGGATCTATCTAGGTGTGATTTTAGAAAATAGAGCAGTTTAGCAGGAGGGATATTTATAGTACTGAAGCACAGAAGAAACATGAAGCTAAACTTAGAAAGCCAAACAGACTAGTCATGAAGAGGTAAAGGAAATGTGGTTATAACTGAGTCTCACAAATGCAATGATCACCTCTATGATGTGCACTGCAATCCTCTCTTGTACGTGCTAGAAAAATGGAACACTGAACAGGAGAATTTTAAATTGCATAAACCTCTATAAAGGGGCTAAAAAAATCATCACAGGGCTGGCTTCATCCCATTATGAATTTAAGAAAACTGTACTTCCACTCTGTTTATCAATTCACCTGTCCCTGCCTATGCTGTAACAGCAGTTCTATAGAACTTAATTAACTGGTACCTATAAAGTACTGCAAAGTCAATATTAAAGTGGCTAAGCAAGTGCAAACTCTTACTGTTTTTAATATGAACACCTGTTCCTTAGAAGGAGATAAAGTGTTACTGCACACACATGAATGTGTTAGGCCCTTAAAAAGAGAAGTGAAGGAGAAACAAAGAGAAGCAAACCCCATAGTTTTAATTGGGGTTTCTCTCAGTTTAAAAACTATGAGGAAAAAATAGCTGAAGAGATGAAGCATAAAAAAAAGAGTAGTAATCATTTCGTACTGTAGGTAATACTTCTCGGGTGCAACTAAAATACAAAGTAGAAAATCAGCAAATTCTAGAAAAAAATATAAAGTGTTTGTTGCAAGTATTTGTCTATCAAACCAATTCCCTTCACATCAGTATTTGGAAACCTTTGTTATGTTCCCAGATGTGGTCATTATTGGTGAACAAGTTGGCACAAGTGACAGAAACTCACTGTGGGGAACTGCATGGTGTCAGTCCCTCCTCTCTGGGCAAAGCCAGCCCTGACAGGGGTCAGATCCTTCACTGCAGGGTCTCACTCACTCCACAGAGCTCCTGGTTTTCAGCAGGCTCTGGTCCTCACAGTGGAAGGGACCATTACTGTAGAGTCCATAGTGAACATACAAGAGGCTGCCAAGAGCACATATCCGTGGGAGAAGGGGAAAGCCCCTGTGCAGTAACAGCATCTGAGGCAGTGACAGAATGAACACAGGCTCCCAGCCACGCTCACAGGGACACAGAGACCCTCTGCACTGCAGCTGGCTTCAGCCTCAGCCCTCAGTGGCTTTCTGACAAACCTTTGGCTGTAGCTCCAGTAGCCAGCAGATGTGCCCTTTCAAATTCCCACTTTGGTTTTAACATCTTCATCACAAGCTACCAGCAGGATGCTGCTTGCACACACTTTTGCTATGTCTACATTCACATCACGCAAACAAGAGCCTGCTCTAATAAATACCTTTGAGCACCTTCAAACTACTTGTCTGCTGCATCTTTTTCTCCTTCTTGGACAGTCCATCAAGTACAGGAATATAAGCTCTTTTTTCAGACAAATAATTTTAATAACAAGATTTTAAAATGTATCTAATGATGGTGCTGAGGAAATGGATTACTGAGTCGGACTTCATAAACCTCTCAAGAGATTTGGTCACTGCATTTGTCTCTATTTCCAGAAAGTTGGTGATCTCTTGTATCAGAGAAGATGCAGATGCTTTTATAGCTCAATAACTATTTCGTTCCTTGGGATGCTCTAAGTTTATCACCAGGCCAGGAAGACATGATGGAAACCTTTCCTAACACAAGAAAGCTGTGAGGCTGTGTGGAAATGCCGCCAACGCAGCACCACTGTGGCACTGCCTTTGAAGTGGTTTTTGTGCTTGTTAGGCACTCTGTGTTTGTCTGCACTCTGATAATCTCACCAGCTACAGCTGGTCGTTCACTTTCTCAAAATCTCTCTAAATTACTCACACAATGTACTGGGAGCTGGGGGGCTGCATGTGTTAAACTGCTGGCCTTGAACACTGCACAGCAGAGCCTGCTGAGTGAGCTACAGTCACAAAGTGGGAATGTTGAAAAGGTGCCTGGCAAGCAGAAGGTATGGGCAAGGAATTTCTTAATCAAAATACTCCAGCCCCATCATGTTTATAGCCAAAAGTTCTTTCAGGTCTACTAGTCCAACCAATGAATCAGACAGAAGGTTTGCTGAGTAATTCTAGGTACTGACAATTCCTTCTTGTAAACCTGCTTCAAGCTGTGTCTTGTAAGAAAATGCAATGAAATTATAACTATTTTTTTTTAATTATTATGTTCTTACTACAATTAAGGACCTGAATGAAAGCACTTACCTTAGAAGTAGTGTGATTTTCATCCATTATCTTGTGGAGAAACTGAAGTGGCTTATAAGCCTCCTGACCTGGCTGTTTGGCACTAGTTTTTATAATATTTGCTTTTCAACAGGTCACTCCTAGAAAACTGGTAGCTATAGCTGCATACATACTGGCCCTTCAAATCATTCAGTTCATCTCCACATGCCATTTTCATCATACAAGAGCATGAGGAGAATTTTTAAATGTCATCTGGCTTATCATAAGGGTCTACTAATAAGGAGATGGCACTTCAAAAAAAAAAGGCCCTCAAATACCCAAAACACATACACTTGTCAATGTTTTACCTACACCTGAAATTAATTAGATTGTCTGAAAGACTAAACTCCAACAGAAGATGAAAAGTGAAAAACAATGATACAAGATTTTCTCCCTCTCCTAGGACCAGTATTTTTTAGATTTGTTGGTTGTCAGATTAGAGAAATAAAATAGAAATTAAAAACAATGCAGGAAAAATACACATCAGCCGCATCTTTGGAAATGTTCAGGCACAGAAAAAAAGCATCCAGATGCTCTTGCTCTGTTAACATCTTAATTAGTGATGATTAGTCAGTAATCTGAAATCTTAAAAGTATCACATTTGACGAAAGGTTATTTCCATTTTTGACTGGTCTCTAACTGCTTACTTAGATTGATTAAAAAACCCCTTTCAGCTGCCTAGGTAACACAGTTTCCGATGTTCTTTGCTAATTTTTTAGATAATATTTCTCAAGAGGCCTTATGTAATTAAAGAGGTTTTAATCACTAGGATCCTGTAGTGAAGGAAGGCTGTTAATAATGTGCCAGAGAGTGCTCAGTATGAGATAGAACGTAAAGGAAGCTACGGATCTTCCTCAGGGGCGTTTCCCCCTGACACTGACTGTCTAACCTGGCAGAGCAGGCAGTGCTGGTACACTGCAGGACTGACAGCCCAGCCTACGAGTTCTCCAGTTTTGATCAAACACTGCCCTCCTGCTGGGTCCCATCTCCTGCTGTCTGTCCAGCTGTGTTAGCACACGATGTCTCTGAGCACCTGGCCAGCCCTGCCACAGCACCAGGCTGCTTCACAATCATTCGTGGACTTCTTTCTCCAACTTGCACTCCATTTAGCAAGACATTATTCCTTATTTTCTGTTGGAGAATTGAAGTGACAAAAAATCTGAGATGAAATTGGAGATTCCATCCTGCCCCACTGCTCAGTTCCCAGTGCTGGTCCCTGCTCCAGCCCCACCTGGTTTCTGGTGTGCTGTAAGGAGAGGACAGCAATGCAGGACCACTCCGTGGCTGGGATGAACTGGAGAGCCCTGCTCCAAAACATCCTGCAGTGAGGTTTTTCCACAGCTCTGCCACCTCCTAAGTCATGTCAATGCACGGAAGGTTTTGTGAGCCTTCTGTTTCAGGAAGAATTTGCAATCACCTGCGACACATGAACACAGAAACAAAATTTATTTCATCTGTTAGAAATAGTGGTAATGTCTTAATACCTCAACTAAATACCGCAAACTAAAGCATCAGTTAATCCTAAGTGGAGACCACAAAGCTGAAGTCTGCCCCATGCACCTACAGCCACATAGGATCAAAGGAAAAAATCACATGCTCCAGACCAGTCCTGGACAGAGGAGGAGCACAGTCTAACACCCCCACACTACGTGCAGCTTGCACTGCAATCAGAGTTGCACTTTCAAATCAGCATGTAATATATAACCTACCTGGAAATTAATTGACAGCATATTAAACAGAGTTTAGAGGGAAAAAACCAGCAGTTGTTGATGAATTCCCAAGTAAGAGGCCTTGCCCTTTCCAAAGCTGGAAGGGATCCAAGTGTGGTGCTAGAATAAGAACAGAGAGCAGTTTATAGGGGATCTAAACCTTTACTCAGGTTAATTGAAAAACTCCCTCCATTTTAAGTGGTCTTCAGCAAAACTGATTCCTAGTTCATAATTTTACCAATTTTATTTTTTAGTTTGTATCCATTACTTATATTCTAAATTATTTTACACCCCCTTCTTGGCTGAAGGTAGTGTGCATTTTGATGTTTGCAAGAGACAACCTAGCCGACTTTGGGTGAAGAGCTTCCATTACCTTTCTTGGACACAAAACTTGTGAATTGTAAGGCATGAAACAAGCCCAAGAAGGTCATTATCTCTTGCAGAAGACAGGTAATGGCATACATAGCTACAGTTCTCTTTGGTTCTTAGAGTTTTATCACTATTTAAGTCCTCGGCCTTTGCTCTTCAGATAGGTGTGTTCTGCCACCCACACAAGTTTCCAACCAAGGCCTGAGTTCAGTATGTGTGCGATTTTTCTGAGTCCCAAAAGACACTGCAACATTTGGTACAGCCAAACATCTTGCTTAATTCATTATTCACTATTTAAAATTTTGTCAGAAATCCAGGCATGAAGTGAAAGTATAAAAAAAAGTCAGATAAAGAAGTTAAGCAATCACACCTTCATCAACAACATAAATAAATCAGAAAGCCCATATGCTGGGATTCAGGAATCCAAGTTACATGACGAAAAGCTTACGCATAACAGAAATAGCACCAAACCCAGGATAAAAGGGGCACATTTCCAGTGAGTAATTGCCACAACTAGTACTGCATGTTTTTTCTCTGAACATGGAACTTTATTAAATGTGACAGTAAACATCCCTTCCTGATGCTTCCTGTAAACTTTCACATCCTCCTGGAAACACAGTGGTGATCAGGGATACATAAAAAGCTTTGCTGTCAGAGCTCCCCACCAAACCGTATCATTTATGTAGCAAACTACACCATTTTCCCCTCCCAAGACTGCACTGCACCGAACCAAGAGAAAATGCAGTCTGTGCCATAACTCCCTGTGCTCCAGGAACTGCAGAATGGCACTGGCAGAGCAGGGCTCCGGTGCTTCATCCTGGGGATAAGGGCTGCACTCTCCCTTGGTCAAAAGCTCTTGGAAAAGTCTCTTGCAACCTGCACAAAGAATGAAGCAACTTTGTAGCTTTGGCAACCCAGCTTTAGTCTTTCTATTACATTTTCTTTTAACAGATTTGATTCATTTAAAGTTACAAACCTGATTTTAGCTGCACAAGTGTCTTTAGCAGGTATCACATGAGTCTGAGAAGAAGCCTGAGCCTGCAGATGGCAGATCAAAATCTCTGCTTGGAGGCAATGAGAAGACATGAAATCTGGAGGGATGGGTCTGGCTTGGGGTTACTGCAAAAGGTGCCCCTGGAGAGACAGGCTGTAGCTACCCAAGGAACAGGCACTGCTGTCAGACTTAAAAAATACAACTAGAAGGCTTTCTTAGCGAAAATGTGTCCACTGATTCGATCAAAGTACAAAGGATTCCAATTCTTTGCATTCAAAATACAGCTGATTGCAAATAATCAAAGTGCACTTTGCTATAAGACAGTTTGTACAAATCTGCTCTGAAAGGATACAGAGCTGGATAAGGAAGTATCCTTCCCCGAAAGGATACAAACCCCTGATAGTGGGTTTCAGTATACTTATTTTAAATTTTCCATGGGAAACTCCAATTATTAATTGCTCTATGCTGTCACTGAATAAGGTTTTAGCATAATACTACATGAGAAATAAGATATTAATAATAAATTGGTTATACAATACAGAGGATTTATATGCTAGAAAATATCCTCTATCATAGAAGTTAAGTTTTGCTGTTATCTGAAGAGACTGGCTAAAATTATTGACGGAGTATTAATAGTGCCACAATGTTGGAAACTGTAGGTAGGAAAAATACAAGAGAAAATAGGATGTTATCAGAGACCTTCAGGCTAGAAACCTGCCTTCGGATTCCTAAATGTGCGATAAGAGGAGTTATATAACATGTTTAAAACTCAATAAACAAAGCCTGTCTGCTCAGGAAGCCAGAATTAGACCATTTGTTTCCTATAAGGAAGAGTGTTTAAAGTTATTTCTCTGTCAATGGCAAAACTATGAATAAACCTAATGAAAAATATAGAATGTGTGGGAGTAAAGAATATGATTGGCTATAACTCCACTTTTGTTTAACTATAGAAGTATTGCTAGTTAAGTGTTCCTCTACCTGACAATATTGCATCTGGTAAGATAGCTCTCTATTCTCATCACCCACTGAGTAGGGAAAAAACAAATGGGGCACTGGAAACAACCAACATCTTCCTGGTAGTCTAACCCCCTTCATTTGATGAAAATCTCCAGAAAAGAAAATCCTACTTAGCCATCTCAGCAGTATCCTGGTTAGCCGCTAATGGCTGTTGTGTGCTATGGGGAAAGTGGAGAGCTTTTTAAAAAATTATCAGAGGTCATAACTTGGGTTTACAGCACTTATTTTTTTAAAGTGAGTGAGAATAAGGGTCATGGATAGCTCAGACAATCAGCATTCAATCTTTCAAACACTTCTTTATTCTGCAGCAAGTGGCTGCTTGTGTTGTTCCAGCACTGCTCGAGTGTTCAAAGGCAGCGTGTGTTTTGGATGAAAGGCACTCTTTCGTTCCCACCTCCTCCTTCTGCTACGAACGCAATCTGAACAAGCCCAAGTGCACACTCAGATCCCTCACTCTGGAAGTGAGTTTTTCAGGGATCCCAGCCATCCTGACAGCGGAGGATAAGAGGCGTAACAAGAGGCGTAAGAGGTCCCTCCCGGGTTAGCGCTCCTTCCCAAGAAGGGCGAGCAGCTGCCGCTGGGGCTGAGCAAGGGAAGGACGAACGTGAACCAGCAGTGCACCCTTGGGGCAGTGGATGCATACTACAGAGCCAGCGGGAGCTCGGGCCGGGAATGCCGAGCCTTCCCTTTCTGGGACACGGGAAGGGCTCCGCCGCACTTCTGCCTCCAGCCCTGAGTTCCCCAGGACGGAAAAGATGCGGAGATCCTGGAGCCAGCCAGGGGCTGGAGCACACAGCCCGCTTGGAGATGGGAGTCACAGCCACGGGTGAAAGGTCAGCGGCGAGAAGACACCGCAGAGACAGCTGCAACCGGTCACACACAAAAGGAATCTTTATGGGAAGGCCAGCCAAATATTGGCACAGGCCTTGCAGGTATTTAAGACATGTCAGAACTAGATCCAAACCAGCTTGATCAGACTTCCCAGTCAGGGAACTTTCCGAGGCCCCTGTAAATGGAAGTTGCCTGGGGAGTGAGTCCCGGCACGGCGCGGGGGGAGCTGCGGGTGCTGCACTGGCACACACCATCACCCATCAGCACCCCTCTCTGAGCAGCACCTGGGCAAACACAGCCACGCCTGGCAAGGAAAATACTTACGAGGTCCTTGTCCTTCCATGACTTCTTGTCACCTGGTTTTAACAAGGACTTAGAGAGCAGATCAGCTCTCAGCACACCAGGGTGTATGACAGGGTTGCTTTTCCCAATGGATCGATAACCTGTGGTTTGAGGGCAACTGTTGAGCCTTAAGAAACAATTCCATTAAATTAACTCCAGCTTTGTATAAGATACATGCCACTTTAGTTCTAACTTACACATACTCTTTAAACAGGCAAAAAAAAATCCACTCATTGCTTAAAATTCCTGCATTCAGCCTGTAAATGTTGTGCAGGGAGGAGGCCAACCACAGTGTAGAGGAATTAATAAAACTGATCAGCTCTGCTCTGACATGTTAAAGTGGTGCCATTTATTAGAAAATGTTTTCAGTAACTCTGTTCTGTTTCCTCTTGAAAGAGAGAAAGAGGTGATGAAGGAGCCAACTTCTGTCCAAGACACTTTATATTCAGTAGTTTGGCCAGATTATAAGCAATTTTGTGCTGAATTGAGGATTTCTACTGTTTGGTAGCAACGGAAAAGAAAAATGATTGGAGGACTCATTATCTTAAAGTATAAGAATAAATTACTTTGCCCTAAATACATAGTTACAGATATTAATGGCACTCTAGATTCAGTTGCGTGTCACTACATGTGTAAAATTTTTATTAACGGGGTTCTCTTTCTCTACTGGTGACCACTGAAATGAAAATCCAGCTCTTTGCTCGTGTTCCTCTGCCACTGCCAGCACCTTCTGCGGGTGCTGTAACGTGAGAAGCACAGCTCTGACCGTCCCGCAAACCATGGAGCTTCAGCAAGGTCAGCCATACCAACGGTATCTGAGGGACACACCGACAGCACAGAGTGAGAGCGGGCTTAGAGTCAGAGAAGTGTCCACAGGGGCAGCCTCAGGGCGAGGATGAAGGGCTGATGCAGAGGGAGCTGCTGGCCAAGCCGTGGTGGCCTTGGCTCATGCCAGCGTGGAGGGCACAGGAGGAGGGGAGAGGGCTCTGCCCCTGCCCGGGGTGTGGAACAGGTGTGGGGGTCTGTCTGGGTCGAGATATGATACGAAGTGTTATAAACTACATGAGGAGAACAAAGATGTCTACATTTGCTAAATGATTGTATTTTCTTTGTATTTAATTATATTTGCAGTAATTATGAGCGCCTGCTCATTCCTTGAGAACTGAGAACTTGATGATCAGTTAGGAATAATGAAGGAATAATGTATTATTCCTTCACAGAGTAAATGAAATGAAATGAGGCTTTAACAGTAGCTAAGCATAATCTATAGATTAAGCAAAACAATACAGTACACGTGCTATGTATGTTTATTTTCTTTCCCTGGGTGTTAGTTTATGTAAAACTGCAGTTATCTCCATCAAAAAATAGTGGAGAGGAGTAAAAAATATATTCCAGCAGAAGCATATTAATAATCTTGATTATCAGACTGAAAGTGTGAAAATTTTAGAAGTGAAAAGCTCTTTTTTTCTACAATTTGGAACATAGGTATGAACAACTGATTTTGATCTTGTAAGCCTTTATAAATGCTGAAGTTTATATCGAGTGGCTGCAGTGAGCATAGTTTCAGAGGCAACTGATAAGAGGTTTATATGCTATGAGTAAATGCTTGTTAGTTACAGACTATTTTTCAGAACCAGAAAAGACTACATTTAAGACATAAACCTTTCACTGTATGTGCCTCTTCTGACTTTTAGTAAGTGCTATATATGGATGTTGATTTCTGAAACGTGAGAAATACTGGTTTGATCTTGTCAATTAATTTCAGAAATGCTCAGAAACTGGGTTCTTGGTTGCTGCATTACCTTGGAACCATTTCTGGATCTCTCTGTCTTAGGTTCAGAGGATTTGGATATTATTTTGATATTTTAAGTCACATAGCTGTGGTCTGCAGATCTTAGGGGTTGTTTTAAAGTCAGGAAACAGATAAACCCAGTTTAAAGGAAGACTTAGATTGGAGAGTGATCCCATTCTGGTAAATGCTTGATCACATCTTCAAATAAAAGTAAATATTCAAATCATTATAATTGAGAGCTCCAGTACGGTGGCAGTGTCTTTGTACAAGAGACTGGCAGTCTGGGCTTCTAACAGCTCCAGTCAGCATGCATCGCTCTACTGAGAAAGGTGAAGAAAGTCCTGTTGGCCTCAGACCTGATTAGGGATGGCCTTATTTGAGAAGTTATTTAAGTCTTTTTAATGTATTTTTCTTCATAGCATGCTTAATACTACATATAAGTATATAATATTATGTATATGGGATGGACTAATTCTCTATGTGGTTTGGGTGTTCACAGTGTTGTGGGGAGTAGAGCCTGGAGGGGTCAGAGGATGAATCCTGGTCCATCCCTGCTCCAGGAGAACTGGCCAGCAGAGTGGGAAGGTGGATCCTCCTGCAGAAGAGTAGCTGTGCATTCTCAGCTCAGGGAGCTTTCTGCAGTATCCTGCAGCAGAAGGCACTGGGAGGGAGCTAGAAGGAGGTGAGGAGTGTAGAAGATGATTGGGAGCATCTCTCAGAAGAGTTGAGTGCAGGTCACAGACAAGCCTTAGAGGTGATGGCAGAGGGCACTTTCCATGTATAGCAATCAAGAAAGAACAGATAGAGCTCGCAGGAAACTAGAAAGAATGACTAAGGCCCAGGCTTCATCCAGCAATGATTTAACTGGAGAGTAGATCTGTAAAAAATCCATTTATTTTAAGCTGGTTTTCCAACCTCAAAGTGTCTCTGCTCAGGAATTCTAGCCTGTTTTAATCTATTTTCAAATAACATTCAGTTCTATATTTTTACAGTGTAGTGTGTTACATTAAAAGAAAGCAGATTCCTTTCATAGCCTTGGCTAACTTGGGATCCAATGGAAAGTGTCATTTGAAGCAGGGCCTATTATTGGAAGGATTTGAGTAATGATTTTCCATTACATGAATCAAAGTAACTCTGAAGTCTGAATAGCCCAAACAGATACAAAAAGCCCCCAGGTGATGACTGAAGATCAGCTTTGCGATTTTGTTAATTTCTGGGCCAATAAATTCAAAACTGAGAACAGATGTGCCAGAGCAAGAGTAGAGACTTTCCTTTTCAAAGCTAGTTTGAAAAAGTTCAGGATTAAAGACTAACTTTGAGGCTCTTGTCAATAGTTCCAAAATTAAGTTTGTCATAGCACTTTATATAATGCTAATGATAAGCTATTTATTGTGTGGGAAATGTCAGTTTATTTCTTACTCTCTTCTTTTGATCTAATACTTCCTGACATGTTGAAGTCTCAGTATTTAGGTCTCTGCAGTGATTATCCAGGAGAAACCCATGTAGCTGTGGAGAGGGGAGCTGTACAAGGATGAGGTGCAACAGCTGTGGAACTGGCTGAGGGGTTTGGTGAGCTCTGAAATTAGGAAGCTCTTTATAACTTTGATCTGGTGTCACAGTGGAATGTTTCTTGCTGATTTATGTATTAGATATGTTGCACAGTTCCAGCTTGAGGCCAAGAGTGGGTAAGATTAAATGAGGGGATGGGGAGAGAGAAGAGGCTGGGAACAATGAAATGGCTTCAGGGTGGGAGAAGACTTTCCCTCCAAGAGGCTGTGGCTGGTTGTGCCATTTTGTTCCTGCACACACAGGACAGGACTGAGTAACTGCAGTAGTGAATGGGGGCACTGCCTTAGTGCAGCCCAGGGAGAGGAGCTGACCTTGGAAAAGCTGGATTATGCCCTGGTTTACTGGGTGCTGGTGAAGAAAGAGGCAAATGCAGCCTGGACTCCTGTATATATGGCACCTGAATTCCAGTTTTGGTTGCAGTGAACATTTCACCATTAAGCCAAAGGGGAGCAGTGCTGCTGAGAAGGACTGACAATTCCTTCTTGTGTTCCTGCTGTGCTGGTGCTCAGAGGAACACCCTGGACAACAGTAGGTTAAGGGCCCACAGGCAGAAGTAAAAGATCAGAGCTCACCCACAGAGCAGTTGGGTCTCTGCAGACTGCTCCTCTGTTTTGAGAGTTTGAATCTCTCTCCGCAACATACTTTTCAAAGGAAATCTCTGTAGCTTATTATTGATTCAAAAGTAATTTAAGGGCAAATAAGAATTTTCAGCTATCTTACTGTTAACCATCAAACTCTGCATGGGATTTTTGTCTGTTGTAAGAAAACATTGGTAGGTAAGATTGTAATATTCACATTCTGTAAGAACTCCACTAAGATCCATCTTAAACCTCCCAAATAACAGCAGTTCCAGGAGGAAGTGGATCTTGCTGTAAAAAAATCAGAGTTAGAAGCAGTCTCAAATGGATCAAAAAATGTTGGGGCAAAACTTCTCTTGTTTTTAAATTTCATTAAGGCATTTCTAAGGGCTCAGTCATAAAATCATCATTAAACTTGAAACACCCAAAAGTTGAATTCAGGCATAAACCATCTTTTAACAGATCTTTACAAATCCTTGTGTTGATAATACTCTCTAATTTACGGACAGGGAAGTAAGTAATGCATCATCCTCTTGTTTATTTTCCAGTCAGAGTATGGATAGTGGTAAAATATTTAAATAAATTCTGAAACAAATCATTGTAGATAAAAGCCTCTTACTGTGTTCACAAAAGACACACACATATCCCTGCTGCATTTCTATAAATACCATTTAGTATCAGAAACAAACTTAAATCCTGCTTTTGACTAAAAATTATTATTCTGTAGGAATAATAATAATGCTGAATGCATTGCAACAAAGGCCAACTATTTAAGGGAAAGAAATTGTATCACTGCCAAACTCATCCCGTACTCATCCCCTTCAGTTCCCACCCCTTCATGCCTTTTCCCTTTGACTTGATGAAATCCCTTTCCGACCAACTCAACAGTGCCAATGTACATGAAGCACATTATTCTGAGAAGACTGTACAAGAACATAAACACAGTTTTCAAACCCCAAGACTCTTTTCTGAGCTCTTTAAAGTTTACAGGTCCTTCCAAACTCTACTGACATTGCCTGAAATGGCACATAAATCCAGCCATATGGAGTTGCTGCCAGGACACAGTGGGGCACATGAGGTCTCCAGAATGTTACTGTGGCCTTCAACAACAGGAAAGCATCTCTGGAGGTGGGGAAGACAATATTGTGACACCATGTGAGTGCATGAAAGACTGTTCTGAATGCGAGATGTTCTTGTATTCTTAATCAAGTCACTTATCATCAAGCTGACTTGAACATCTCTTTACAGGGACGCTGTTAGAGCTAAAGCAAAGGAACTATGATGAAGTACTATCAAAAGAACAGCAAAAGCGCTCTGTCAAATCTGCTTAATCTTAGGATATCAAATCAAAGAACAGATCAGAA
Source organism: Oriolus oriolus (assembly GCA_013400235.1). NCBI lineage: Eukaryota > Metazoa > Chordata > Aves > Passeriformes > Corvidae > Oriolus > Oriolus oriolus. The sequence goes on from VXBT01005579.1 coordinate 473,470, forward strand.
AATGAAACACCTTTGGTGCTTGCTAGCAGAAAAATTCATTATAAGCATCAGGTGAAGGAGGCAGAGTTTAATGGTCTTTTATTCTCCAGAAGAATAGAACCTCAGTTCCTTAATTTCCAGGCTGCTGGGGTTCATTGGCAGATAAGAGGTATGTTTAGCAAAAGAGAGATGTTTCAATAGTTTTCCTTTCACACCAAGGGAAAAAAACCTAGCAAAACTCAAAAACCTTCGATACTTTCAGGGAGAGCATAGGAAACTTCGTTGCCTCTTCAAACATACGATCAAACACTCCACCTCCAAGCGTGTCTTGTTTGAGTTCTCACTTCCTGCAAATATTTAATGTTATTTACCCTAAAGCCACCCCTGTACATTGTGATGCAGTGCAAGAACCCAAATGTCCATTCCTTCTGCCCTAGGTGATACAAAATGTATTTCTTCTTATGTCTCACGTTTTTCCCTCCTACTTTAAAAAAATGGTTTTGTGAAGAATTGGAGAGAATGCTCCTTTCCATTAGCCCTTAAAATAATATGCAGTTCTTTGTGCAAGAGCAATTAAAAAAAAGACAAGTTCTGACACAAGCCTTATTTTTTATAATAGCAAGAGAAAATCTGAAACTCAGATGGGTCTTGTTAGTGCTAAATGCACTCCTACTGACTCCAATTTGTTTTGTTCTATTAATTTATCATCTTGCATTTGGAATGATTTCATAGTCTGCTAGGAAAAGGTCTCAGAAGCATGAAGCAGTGAGATAATAGAATGAAGATGCAGCTAACTGTGATATTTCAGAGCTATTTGAGTACTATTTGTGAACATACTATTATTCTAAACACAACCCTGCAGCTTTTTCTGCCTACAGCACACACAACATTGTTTAGTAATAACAAATCTGACAGTCTCGGTGGGAAAACTCAGTGAACCCCACACACATGAGCTTCCAACTCTTACCACAATTCAGCCGGAGAAGGCCTGTAATTTATTCATCTGTAATTGATGTGTCTGCATTGATCAACTTTCTCAAGTCTATTCAAGTCAATCATTGAACAGAACACACAGCAAAATAATCAAATCAGAACAGTACAAAATGGCAAAGGTATTTGGTGGTACTATAATTCAGATTTAGCTGGAACTGACTTAAGCTACACCATGATGCCTTGTTATTTAGACTGAAAGCCATGCTTTTTGAGACCTTTAGTGTGCTTGACTGGTTTCAGGATTCTCAGGACTTGTGGCTTTCTTTTCATTCAAAAAATAATAATGTCCTGCCTCATGCTTTTCCTATTTTATCTACTTAGGATTCCTGCCAGCTACCAGTAAACAAAGGCCACGTGAGGGATACTCTGATTTATGGGTACTTCTGCTTTCCAAGATAACAAACCAGTGTTCAATAGCACTATGAAAAATGTGCATTTACCAGAAGTCAGCTAGAGACACACAAGTTGAATATTGAATATTCTTCGTGAACTTCTGCAGTGCTCACAAAAGAATCAATAACCACAAACCCAGTTACACCTTACTGAGCAGAGCTATAAAATTAAGAGCCCAAAGAAAAGAGCAGAACCGGTTTTCCAGGCAGTTTGGGTTTTTTTTCCCTTTATTGACACCAGTGGTCAGCAAAGGCAACTCACTGTATGGCACAGCTCCTTCTGAATTAGTAGCACACTGAATAAGCAACATTTCCACCATGCTCACAGGCTCTGGATGCCAGATACACTGCACCGGAATGACATTCAGCTGTGGGTTTAGTGAAATTCCAGGCACTGATGGAAAATCTATGCTATTTATTGGTATCTTTGCAATGCTTCAATTGGGATTGCCATGCTCTTTCCCCTCCCTTTTTGTTTATCTATGATTTTGTTTAATTATGACTTAAACTATGATTTTTGTCTCTTTCTTAGCACTGCTTTAACCCATTAAAGGACACTTGAGGTTAAAAGAGGCTCCATGTCTGTGCACAGAGCTCCAGTGAACGAGTCACATGTGGAAGGAGTTCATTTCTGCAGAAAATACTGCCAAATCTGCAAATATCTGCCTGTGCTATGATACGTAGAGACTCATAAACTACTTTATCTGAACACAATCTTTATATTGTTGCGAAAAATACAGGATTAGCATTATTATGCTACCTGAGAAACACAACTGGGAAGTGCCAGGAGGCGCGATCACTGAGAAAATTATTTCTATTTGGTGATTATTATGATGAAAATTACTAACTCAAAGGTCATGCCTGACAAAAAAAAATCTGGAAAAGAGAAGAATTTAAACTTTTTTTCAGCATAAAAAAGTACTAAAAGTATTTCAAATTTCTTTGAAGCATTTAAAACCAAAAATCAACACAGAAATTCATTCTTTGGAGGAATGCCAGTCAAAGTAACACATGGAGGAGGCCAAAGCATATTATTGATTAATACCAGCACCCAGCTTCAGTCCAAAAAGTTGAAAATGCCCATGAACCTCTCAGCTGTGTGCCAAGGACCTCACAGTGCAGACTCTCCAAGGTGCTGTGCTGAACCTCGAGGGAAAGTGACCTGAGCAAACTTCTGTCCTCCCACACCACCAAACTCTTCCCTCAACCCTGTTCCCCCTCAGGAATTTCGGGGCATTCCCATCAGGCTACGGCTGAATGACACAAGTGTACCTTGCCCTTGTGCGGTGAAGTGAGATGAAGCCACCTTTGCCAAGACGTTGCTGTGAGCAGAAATGGATTTGCCTGAGTCACTGTGCTTTACCTTGGCTGAGGGAAATACTTCTGAGCTCAGTACATTCCTGAGGATCCTTCCTGAAAGTCTTGTGGAATCACCATGGCAATGTTCTCCACTTACAGTAATTATGCTAATATATCCTCTCTGAATACCTAAGGTAGTTATAACCTGCAGAAATAAAAGTAATTATATAGCAGTCAGTGTAATACAGCTGTGGACAGCTGTCAATAAAGTGTTTACATGGGGATGGAGACATTGCAGAGCTTTAGAAAAGTGTATTATGAAAGGCAAAAAAATAACCCTGTTCCAGTTTGTGAGAATATGCAATTTAATCCATGTAGAAATCTTGTTCATCAGTAATTACAGGAGGAGATAAGAGTCTCCTCAATTAAGATCAGGCAGAAAATGGTTTTATTTTATGTGTCCTGAGAAGTATCACATCAAAAATAATTAGAGAGATGTAAAAACTTTCAGATGTTTTAAATATATTACCTCCTTTGAAATTTAGAAAAGCTTCAAAGAAATGTCAGGTTCTGGCATGCTCTGGAAAGAGGACTTGTATGTAAAAACAACAAGGCCTTTCCCCCAGTTTTATATATACTTGATGGAGCCACTCAAAAAATAATAACTGAAAAACTAATTTAAATTCAGACATGATTCTTGGGATAACAGTTTTAGCTCAATAGTTGGAATTATTAGGAATGAGCCTGTGGCAAACCCAAGATTGGGAACATGACACAAAGGAGTTTCTGTCAAGCTTTTCCAATTATTAGTCTTCTCTTCCCAGTTATTTATATTTCCTTTCAACTCACATGTCTATGTAAGACATGAGCAGTAATACAGTAGCTCCATCTCTGAGGAACAGGAGCAATCTGTGCTAGAAAGCCTCTCTGCATTTGCATGGCTTTAAGATTTTCTATTGGAGGCAAGAATGCACCATCAAACTTTTGCTTCATTGTTACGTTTTTAGTCTGTAATCATTCCTCATGTCTTTGGTAACCAGTCTTCAGGGCCCACTCTTACTAATTAACTAATCAATTACACACTTGCTAATCTGTTTTATCCAAAGATAACAAAGCAGAAGGAAAAGGCCGACATAGATTTCTTTTTTCTACTTAAAGACACATTTCCTTAAAACTCTGGTTACACAAAACCATTCTGATCTGTCAGTCCACAGCCTTCCATATGGATTTGCCAAGCATCAGTGTGAATTAATTTTGATTTGAGTCACTTATTGCACTCACTCAGTGGGCTGTTATGTATGATATGGATTGGCTAAGCACTGTCATCAACTCATTTGAAATCAATTCATTCATTGTTCACACCCAGTACACCATTTTGGACAGAGATAAAGTACAATGAAACAAGAAGAAAGACCCACTGGAAGGCAAATAATAGCACAGGAAAAAAAGGAAAAATATAATAGTCACAGACTGGAGACAAAAGAATAGAATAGACAGAAACATGGAGATCAAAGACAAACATTGATCAAAGATAGGAAAGGAACTGCAGACAAACCAGAACCCGTGATCAAAACCTGATGGAAAGGAGCATGGTGTGCTGTGAAAAAAGGAGAGATGAGTAAAAAACTGGAGGCTCACCGCTTCAGGATATCCTGAACGTGCTTTTGATTCTCTCCTAGTCTCTAATCCAGCCACGTTAAAGAAAGAAGTATACAAATTTCTCTACTACCCCTAGAGATAAAAGATTTTTGCCTGGATGTCTTGTCATTAACTGTGCCTTGTCCACTTTGCTGTCATGTTCATCTTCCTAACACTGTTTTCAGCCTGCTTTGCTTGTTGCAAGAAAGGATTTTCTCATATTTCTGCCACAAATTTCTCAACAAAGAACACTGTTAACTCTTACCAGCTAAACTCTGCAACCAGACTAATTTCTGCAGAGTTCCTGCTCCAGATAACTCCGTCTCTCCTTGTGGGCCCCCTGCCCAATGTCAGCTGTTCATGTTCCTCGTGGCTGAGGTGCCAGTACCTGCTCCTCAGGAAGAGAGAAAGGCATTGGAGTCCCTGGGACACCTGGGGCTGAGACCATGTTCTATCAGATCTAGGCATGATTTGTGGTCCCTTTTTCCCACTGCAGGTTTCAGCCCAAAACAGGGTCATATCACACGTTCCTACCCCTGGGGTGATGGACAGTCTCAGGATCTCTAGGCTACTACAAATAATTCCTTTTGGTTTTCACTGTGTTTGTGAGAGCTGAACCCTGTGCAGGTTATTGCTGACAGCTCCCAGGACAGCTCTTCTGTGAAATTCCCCATTGGCACTCACACATTTGGGGTTTGGTGGTGCTGTAGCAAATCCCTTCTGAGGCACCACAGGGAATCCAATTTTCTTACTCTGTCCTAATGCTGGGCAGCAGGAAAGTTACAGTTGGAAGTGATTGGGCAAGTCTATTTTACTATATAAGAGGAAATTTTCTGCTTTGTTTCAATAACTATTTTAAAAAAAAAAATTGTTATGGTTTTCAGGTGATTTACCAGATAACCTTTAATGGTCAAACAATGCTATGACCAGAATATCTTCAGGATATTACTCAGCAAATGGGTCAGTTAAAGGAGCCACGTGGCTTTCCAAACATTTTAGGGAATCTGAAGCACTGACACAAGACTAATTTTCATTCTCAGAACCACTGACTGCTTGACATTGGCAGGGACCTTCAGAGCTCATCTGGTCCAACCTCCCCACTGAAGCAAGGCCAACTAAAGCTCAGGACCGTGTCCAGATGGATTTGGAATGCCTCCAGGGAGGAAGACTTCCTTGGTAAACTGTGCCAGCGCTCAGCGACCCTCACAGTGAAAAAGTGTTTCCTGATGTTCCGAGGGAATCTCCTGTGTTTGAGTTTGTGCCCATGGCCTGTGGTCCTGGCAGGGGCACCACTGAGAGGAGCCTGGCTCTGTTCACTTGGCACCCTCCCTTCCAGTACTTCTGTACACTGAGAAGGTCCCCCTGAGCCTTCACTTCCCCAGGCTGAACAGCCCCAGCTCTTTCAGCCTTTCCTGAGAGGAGATATGCTCCAGTTCCCTCCTCATGTTCCTGGCCTTTCACTGGATGCTCTCCAGTGCGTCCCTGTCTCTTGTACTGGGGAGCCCAGAAGTGGGTGCAGAGCTCCAGCTGTGGCCTGAGCAGGGGGGGATCAGCCCCCTCAGCCCCCTGGAAATGCTTCTCTGATGCAGCCCGGGCTCCATTCACTGCCTTTGCCCCAGGGACACTCATGTAGGTTTCCAGAACCACTGGATGCCTAAAAACGGGAGGCACTGGCTTGGTTTGCACAGGCTCAGACAGAAACAATTGCCTATTTTTGAAGAGCTGGCAACCAACATTTTTCTCATGAGGACATCTTGTGGCTAATATTTCACATTATTGGCAATAAGCCATGCAGAGAAGAGACTGGAGCATCAGGAGTCTTAAATCACCTCTTATGCCAAATGTACCCCCTCATTTCCCATTTAGTCCTAGTTCATAAAGATAGGATCAGAATCCAAAGTTATATTTGTAAATCCCACTATAAACTATACTTAAATAACCAGACGTGGTTTTGTGAGATCATTTCTCCTATGGTAGCATTCAAAATATTCGGTTTTGCTGGAGATATTTTCAACCCTCGTTATTGCAATTAATGGCTTGTTAAGAATGACATTGGTATCTACTGGATAAAGGACTGTTAATACTGCACCACTTATGGGCTCTATAAATGGCTGTGTGTTTGGGAGATGGTACTGTAACATCTGCTCTAGGACACGTGCCTCTAGCAGGAAGATAGTGGATATCTTTCCAAGACTTTCCAAGAACTACAGAGTGCCACTCTGTGAAGATGGCAGTAGCTTTTTAACATTCCCAAAACACTGCTGCCTTAAGATATTTCTAAGAAAATAAAATTTGTGAACACAGCACTGCTTTCTACTGGCTTTATCACACTTCACAAAGTCACTTAGGTGCTTTTCATTAGAATATTACAATGTAAAGGTGCTGAGACAATTATTGAAATAGATGGACCTAGAGGACAAAAAGTTTAAAACCTCAGACTTTCAGCAACTGGGATAGAAAAACAAGAAAAAAAATCTACAAAGTAATTTCCAGTGAGACTGACTTTAACACTGCCACCATCCTGACAGCAGCTGTATGAAAGCAAGGACACTTCCCATTTTATTTCAGTAAATCTCTAATCTCTACACTTGGCACCTCAAAGAAGTTCAGTTTATTATGCTTCAAAAGAATTAAAAATTCATCCTTCCCTTTATCCCAGATATCCTTATGATGAATTTTCTAGCACTGTCAGACATGAGGAAGCAATTATCTCAGATAAATTTGTTTGTATCATTTCTTGATCACAAATGATACCAGAACAGAAAATATTTGCCTCCATAAATCAAAATTTTATAGCTATCCTAGCAATGGGTTACAGTACATTAGGATCTCAATCTACAAGCTGCTGATGAAAGATGAACTATACAGTTAATGATTTAATCAGTATACTGTGTTAATTACAAATGAAGCTGAACTCAAGATGAAAATGAAATCTAGAAATAGCACATATAGGACCAATCCTGCCTGCTTTATTCACTGTGGCATTCCTGTGTAAGTGCAATGGCACTAGCTGCACGACCAAGGCAAGCACAATTCAATCCTGCCTATATTACCCCTCATATAAAATATTTACACACTCCTGCCAGTAGTGCATTTTACAATATTCTCATTACAGGGGAGATTATATCAAAGGAACAATGTTAGAAGTTTCTAATGGAATCCAGAATTGCTGGAAAAATCACTTTTTTGGAAACGTTCTCATTTGGGCTGCCTCATTAATCCCTTTAACCATGGAACTCACATTTTAATTGCAGATAAGACCCAGGCTCCGAAGTATCCAGAACACACCCATTCCTTCAGTGCAAAGAGTCTGCAAATCCCCACCTTTGGTGGCCCCAGCTGTGGACACAAGGCCTGGGGGAGACTGGTGGAAAGGCAGGACAGTCCCATGTCCGAGCTGCTGGTCAAGCTCCAGGCAAGATCAGCTCCTGGGTGAAGCCTGGCTCCCCACGCTCAGGCTCTCCAAAGCAGTGCTGACAGCACTTCCCCCCCAGGACTGCAACAGCAGATCAATCAAAACAACAAAGGGAAGCTCATGTTCACCCCAATAACTGATTAGTGATAGCTTCATGCAACGTTTTCACCCTTACACCTCACTTGAAAGCAGCTCCCTTTTGCTCCGTACTTTCTGTATTGACGAGGAGCAGCACACAGAGGGAAGGCAACACTGGCTTTTTTCAGCTGATGCAGTAGGGACTGCTTCAGGTAAAGTAAGTTAAATAAGCCTTCTGATTCCTTCATGGTGTCAGAGTTTGTTTCATTTTTCATATGGCTTCAGGACCAGAATTACTTCAATTTACTTTATTTTTCTCTCTTGCCTCAATCCTGTACCTAGGGCTGTCTCAGTGTGTACCTTGCAGCTGGCTCCCAGCTTTAACACTAACTGTGATAGTGTTAAATACATCTGGCACTGTTTTGAAGCAGTAATATAATGATTGGCAAACTTGTGGATTAAAAAAAGCCCCAGTACCGCATTTAATTGTGCCCCGGGGATCTTTTCCTACCCATATGTGCAGCGTACACAAGGAAGCACCTCTTGATGGTGGTCCCATCATGAGCTTCTTAAATGCATGACACCAGCTCACTTAAAAATTGTAAAAAATAGAGGAGTTTGAGCAAGAGCCCCAAAATCTCACATCAAACTCCAGCCAGATACAAATAAATAAATAAACCCCTGCATATACACATACACACACTTTCCTTCTGTCTTGTTTAATTCTTGTCTTGAGCTAGATGCAGAAATGAATGAACACAAACTCTGAACCTGTGTTGTAGATTCAGGTATTTCTTAGATAATTTGAGTATTTTTAATTTTGCAAAATCTAATCTGAACAAAGCATTTCCCATCTTACCAAGTGGCCTGCATTTATCCACAGGTACAAAGGAGAGGGGGGTGTGTGTGTATCTTGCCACGAGGATGTAGTACAAGCAATTAAACCCTTGATAATAAATGGTTCATCAGTCCGCAGGTGATGTACAATAAGTGATTGCTCCTGCAGGTAGTAATCATCTGCTGCAATTGCTAAATTATAAATTCCCTCTGGGCTGATTGGATTTTATCAAGAAGCCGTGAAGTAAAAAAGGGTTTAGGGTGAGGTTTTTTATAGTCTGAAACCTAATATTAGAAATTTGCCAGTTGGAAAGGAGGGCCTTTCCTTTGAAAACATGCTCACAGTGACTGAACAGCTGTCAGAAAAATGTAACCATTTTCAGAACAGCCTCTGGGACCAGAGTATATTCTAAGGCAAAGATTAAATTAAAAGGGTTTTTCCCACCTCCGCAAAAATATATGCAACTCTCATGCACACTGAAACTGTTTTCCCATTGGCAGAGAAACATTCCATAAATCTGTATAGGGACTGAAATAACATGATCACTCTTAAATTCAAACACAAGAGCTCTTGTCATTTGGACATTCTGTCAGTACAATTTATGGATTATATTTGAAAATATTATTTGTGAGACCATCAGTTCCCCTTTTAGGAACCTGAAGGACTTCTGTGTATATTGAATTTGGACCACAGTTGAAAATGGAACAGAATTTTTAAGTTTTGATAAAAGCCTTACCTGTTGAATATACCCTCCTTTTGTCTGTTTTACTTTATTTCCTTTTGTCACATTAGTTTTCTTTTATCAAATATCAAAGCAGTAAATGCAGCTGTGAAAAATACTACCCACCAAAAATAAATCTAATCCACATAATCAAAAAGCTCTCTAAACCATCTAACACTTATTTCCATGTCACATAGTTTCAAGGTTTTTGGGGGAAAAAAATCTAATTTTTGCTAACCTCTAAATGTTGGTTACTAATATTGTTACTTTTATGCTTATATAATATTGTTACTAATATATACTTAATGAAAAAAGAATACCCCAAAGAATATAAGCGATCAGAATTAATTTTAAATTGATGTTTAATAGCAGCACTATGATTCTTTTCTTTTCTCATTTTTCCCATGAAATTTCCTCTGAACACAAGGTGTGTGTCAGCCATTTCAGCTTCACTTTGGCAAGAGAATTATGGCTGAGATTAAAAAATGAAGCAGAAGACTGTTTAGTCTTTTATGAGCGTGCATCGAAATCCCAGTGTGGGCATGGAACATCATTATTTTCTAAAGTAATGCCAAGCCCAAATGCAGCCCAAATTCTCCCTGCAGCGATTCCAACTGGGAAAACCAGGGAGACTCTCCTTTTTTTTTTTCTTTTCCTTACAGCCTAAATGAAACTTTGGGATGTGGGTTATTTTATAACACACTCAATACACATCTAGATGTTTTAGCATAATGAACAGCAATAAGAACTTGACATATTTAAGACAAATTAAAAAATGAGACCTTTGAAAACACAACAGAGGCATCAATGAACAGCTGGAGGGTCATCCCTGTTAATTTGATTATTCTGACACTGAAAATCTACTTGCAGAGGAAAGTAGCAATTACAGTGTACTCAGATGGGACAGGAACCAATTTATAGCAATAACCCCATAATCCAAGAGCCAGCTTAACTGAAATTTCAAGCCATTGACCTGCCTGCCTTGTGGAAACTTCAGGAAAGAGGGTGGTGGCTGTTTTGACATAAGCAGAGAACTTACTGTAAAAGACAACTACACAGCTGGCTTAAAATCCTTTCATTTGGAGGTATGATGTGATTCTGTTTCCAGTGTAGAGTTAGGCAAGAAAAAATATGGGATGGTGACAGTTATAAACAGAAACCCTGCTATTTTAGAAAGAACTTCTGCAGTACCATTCATTCTCTTGAGGAAAGGCATTGATTAACTTTAGAGCCAGGCATTGAGAGCCAAACTAATGAAGTGAGGGAGAAAAGAACCAAAATCTTTGCAAAGGGCTTTCCCAAGGCCTGCATTGCTAAGTTAGCAGCCACGAGTGGTTCTTGTGGGATTCTTTGGAAATCTCCAGACACTGCACATAACATTTTCAATGACACAGGGACACTACAGCTCCCTGGAAAAATAGTATGTGGGTTCCACATCACTTGGGTGCCTCTGAAACGTGAGAGGCAGAAGAATAAAGAGAGAGGGGGGGAATAAGAAAAAATCCGACAGCAGCTAGAGTCTGTCACCGTGTCCCTTCTTTAAAGGACCGTGTCCCTTCTACTACCCAGAACCACAGTGAGGTTTGTAATACACAGCCATCTGCCCGGGAGGAGCGGTCGGTAGCAGTGGGGAATGACAGGATCTAGAGGGGGGGGGAAAACCCAAACCAAAGAAAAAAATAGCAACAGAAATTTCTTCCAGCTTTGATATCCGCTACTTATTTTAATATGCCAGTGTACAAATGAGTAATCTAATTAATTAGCATACATAAGTCTTCTTCACTGACAAGCTTCCTTAGTGATCACTTTACGAGTGACATTCCTATACCATCAAGGAGATGAGCTGGAAGCTCTTTTATTCTTTTGTTTTAATGGAATCTAAGAGTTCAGCAATCATTTGATATCTTCCATTGATCTTGTCACACCACACCATTCAGAGCAGCATTTCTATCTGCAATATTAATGTACTTTTCTGGTCTGATTGTTATCAGCTGTCTTAAGAGCATCCCCCCAGATCTCATTTTGAAGTGGTAATACATGATGTGCTGTTCCTATTCCTTTTTTCTGTATGTTTAACTCTCACAAATGGTCACATTGTTGAGAGTGTTTTCAGGGCTCTGAAGGGCACCTGGACTCCTGGATCTAACATTTACAAACTTCTGCATAACCAATTTCAAACACAGCTGAAAAAATGCCATTTTGATCCCAGACCAACGTTCCCACTTGGAAATCAACTGTGGAAGAACCACCCTCACCCAGTTACAGCATTTGCTGTGAGAGTCTGCTCTGCTCAATGCCAGCACCTCCCGACTCTGCGGACGTCCCCGATCCTCCAAGATCACCCTTCTTCCCCATAAGTACACGGCTAACAGAATGTTCACACCCATGCAGGATGCACGGCTGTGGATTTAGTATTTCCAAAGCTTGGAGGCATTCAGATTAGGCTGATTCCGGCCATCTGTATTAAAAATATACCCACTTTGCAGAATTTCCCTTTGAGCAAAATGGTCAGTTGTGTCCTGTAAGATGTTAATTAACATGGCAAGGTACTTTGACAAGATACCCAGGTGCTAAATTATTTTGAAGGAATTTGAATTCTGGATATTTACTTTCTTCAGCAGTAAGCAGCACAAGCTGTAGCCAGCAAAACTGGGAAACTGCTGTTTGAAGTAGTACAATTTTTAAAACCACTTCAACGGCAGAGCAGAATCAGGACATTTTTAAGGGAGTAGGAGGAGAGAGCCAATATGAAAGAGAAAATATTCTCACTCTCTCAACTCAAACATGAGTGAAATGAAAAAAACCCCAACAAATATTTAAATTACATTTTGGAATTTGTTATGTATTTGGAAGAGCAGACTTAAAAGCTAGCATTAACTGATGAAGTGGATGACATTACCTTTCTGGATTTATAACAGCTTTTGAAAGCTCAGAGGGATCCAAACAGAAAAACAAGAAAGTGCATCAAGAAGATGAGTCAATTAAAAAACCACGAGATCTTTATGGAATTAGTGAAGAGAGCCACACACTGTTCCCTTTTGGGAAGCACTCCAATTCTTTAAATCAGATTAGGGTCAGTCCTAATTGTTTCAAGCACAAAGATGCGTGGTATTTATGTGCTGGTTGCCTTTTTTTCTGACTGATTAGCATTATGAAGATTAGCTGCCAGTCATTTCTGAACTGGCTAATATAAGGTAATTAGCTCACAGTGTGCTGCAGTTTGCACTGCCCAGGAGAAGAGTTTGCTCATCTCAGCCATGAGGAGGATTGCAGAAGATATTGCAGAGAAAGAAACAGAAAGTTAGCAGAGTTCCTGCAAAATTTGATTCAGTTTTTCAAGATATACTACATAAATAGAGTATGAAGAACGCCCAGGTATGGCCTGAACTAGACTAGAAAAGACTTTAAAAACCAGTACAAAATGCTTGCGGAATGGTTTCCTTAAAGATATCGTGGTGTCTCTCTCAACTTTCCTTCTCTGTGGTGTTTTGTTTAATCTTTTTATGACATTCATAGAGAAAGAACAGTGATGCAATGAGAAAACTGCTCTTTTAAGGAGCTCTTAGGGTATGATTTATAGAACTTTCTTCTGAAAGCAATTTCGAGAAAAACAACCTGGAGTCAGAAATGCTAACTAGGGCATTGGAGAGATTCTAATCATAAAGCCATAATAAAGAGAAGAGGGAGGAGCTGTGATTTTCTGCAGAACTACACGATACCTTGGCTTCAGTTTCAGGAGGTAAGGGGAAAGTAAACAGGAACTAAGGAAACAGCAGGACTTAACAGCTGAGGTTAAAAGAAGAGCCAGTTGCATGCAGCAGCTCCTTTCAATAGGTCGAACCCCAGCTTATGGAAAAGGCAGCAATGAAAATCCCCTATAAACTCTTCAAGGCCGGTGACTACAGGAGCAGATGAAGAAGCTTAGCAGCTATTACAAAAAATCAGCTAAACACCCCAATCTAACAATTATATTTTTTATGTTAAATATGCCAATATTTTTTTCTCTAGCTGTATTCTATTACTTAAACCAAAAGGTTTTTTGATAAATCTCCCAAGTGAAGCAAAGCATTTGGTTACTGTTAGCACTGAGATTCTCATGGTGTAGTGCATACCATGAAAACTCAAGAAGATTTTAGCTGAAAGTTTTTAGGGTGCTCATTCCATGAGGAGGGTTAACACAGGTATTTGCTCAAAGCAATGTTCTCCATTACCCAAGTTCACCCTGTCATTCAGCAAGGCCCTGACTGACGTCTGCACAGAGCCAAGTGCACACGAGGCTTTGCCAAGCACTGTGAGCCTTCCACCCAGCCAGGGGCCTGCAGCACAAAGTCAGGATCTCTGACTTTAAAGCATTTATGCATTATTGAATTACAACAGGCAAGTAACTAACATCTTCACCCAGTTTGTACCCAATTTGCTTTTTCCCTAGAGCTACCTGTAGGCAGTGTTCAGGAAATATTTACAGGAATAGCTTACGAAAGTGGCTCATTTAAATACAGGAAGTTAAATATATTCCCCACTGTTAAGAGCCATGAAGTTTTAGCTACAGTTCTCTTGTTCCAGCATGTCCTGGTCACCTTATTAAACTGCAGTGGAAGACTTGTAACATTTTAAGAGAAAATTTTTTTTCCATAAATTTAATCACAATCCTTATTTTTCTACGCATAAAACTTCTGGTTCTTCTTACATAAAACCCATTGCACAATACATGTCAACATCCAGTGACTCAGTTAATGGGTAGGTGGGACTGTATGACAGATAAAATTTGTTAATGGAAAACTTAATGAGAGTATCAAACAAAATACCTATTAGCATTAGGAAGGACTGAAATATTTTTAAATTATTACAAAAAAGAAAAAAACAAGCAATGTATTTAAATGTGAGGTGAGAAGTGAAAAAGAGTATTAAAAGTTACTTCACCATAGAAACATACGATGTCATTGGTACACAAGAATAGTGTGGTTGCCTTAAGCTATACCCAGCTACAAGTCTTCAAGCTGCTATAAATAATGTTTGGCAAAATTCTGGGACTGAAAGATAAAATTAACAGAGTTTTTAATCTCAGAGGAAAACATGGTTAAACATTATAATTACCGAGACCAGGTATTTTAATATTGTGTTAATTTTAATGACCTTATTCATCAAAAGACTCATGAAAAGGATGACTAAACCCTAAGTGGGGAGAGTAAAATGTATTCTGCACAAACAACAAAGAATTTCAGGGATTCATGGCTCATGTTTAAAACTCAACACACAAAGTGATCTGACTCATAACTCTCTTCTCTGTAATGTTAGAAATCTAGGAGATACTAAAAATCGTTAAGCAATGTTAGGGAGAGCAAAGGATTTAATTAAACCAGAGTGTAATCCTTTTAAGGAATTTCAAAGCTAGATCAGTGTCCCTGTACAGATTCATTTGATCAGTTTTCTTTATCACCTCTCTACCCCTTTTTTAATTGTAATATCACTACATTAAACATTAATCACTTTAAATATACACATGCCAAACTCTTGTCAAGAATCTCATTATCTCATATCTTAAATTGCAATGTCTCCTCTGGCCTACTCCTATCCATTCAGATTGTTGCTGCAAAAACAGGTGGCTTACCAAGAACTAAACAAGTGCCCACAATGGATAGGAACAGAGAAAAACAGGATTTCTTCTCACTGGGAATATACGTTCCCTCTTGGAATGTTCATTTGAGGATGTTACCCCATATCTGCCAAGTGGAGTTAAATGCTTTACCATCCCCAGCAATGCAGGGAGCACTCTGGACACGGCCCACAGGCAGCTCTGTGGTACAACAGGCTGGCAGAGCTTCCTGCCAGCCACGGCACCCACCGTCCCTGGGCGCCTCCAGCTGCACGGGCTGGCACCTGTACGTCTGCAGGGGAAGGTGGGGTTTTCCCAAGCAGTCCAGACATGTGTGACTACTCATCAGAGGGATGAGTGCATGTGAAGAAAGGCATAACAGAAAATTTATAGCTTTCAGAGAAGTTTTCTCTTCTGCTATCATGACTTTTGAGAGAGAAAAATAGGAAGAACAAAATGCATTCAAGGAAAAGGAAAGAAAAACTGAAGTGGACTAAGCACTAGAAGCATCAGTACTGACCCGTAAACAAAATGAAAAGAAATTATGGTTATGGACTTCCAGGAAAAAATCCACAAAATTTTCTCCATCTTTTCCTTTAGTTTTCTCTTTTTCTATTCTGCAGCTTTTAAGGTGTTTAGAAACCACCAATGGAAATATTTCTTCACATTCTTACAGTGCAGGGGGTAGGTGAGTTTTCATTAGCTTTTCGCACTGATCTTCTCTGTGTTCTCTAGAATTTAATTGTCTGTTTAGGCTCTATGAGCTCCAGCTACACCACCACATGCAGATCCATCGCTCCACTGGCCAGATCCACAGGAGAGCTTCTTGGCACCTCTCTGTGATGAACAGAACACAGATGTGTTCAGTTAAGTGGCCAGTAACTGTGCAGAAGCCCACCTTTCCTTGCAAGTTGAGAGAGAACAGAAAACAAAAATCCCTGCAGAGCAGTGAATGCAGAGGCAGCCTGACAAAGGGACTCCCTGTCCCAGAATCTGGGGAGAGTTTTATGATGATTAATAGAAATGTGGGATAATTGAAAACACAAATGAAGAGCTCTCTCTTTTCCTATAATTGCTGCACTGGAGCATGAAGTCAAAGTCATCAAGTAGGAAAGATCCTGTACAGATTTCCAGAGATACTGCATGCTCTGGCTAATTGTGTCAGCCTGGATTAGGTGATTAGCATAATTAATCTAAACTTCTGATTACCCAAAGGGAAGAGGTGTTCCTGGATGCACAGGTGAAATACAAAGATTGAGACTTCAATGAGATAATATAGAGTAGCTAGGAAGTATTTCAGAGTCCTGTTTGCTTGTCTCTTGCATTCTTAAAAGGTCTGAGGGGAATGAGGAGAGCACACTGTGCTCTTTGCTGGGGAGAGTGTTGGAAATCTGACTCAAGGATGACAAAAGAGCTGTGCCAGTAATCTGTACTGTGGTACATTAACAAGTGTTTATGGTACAACAACACTCAATCTCAAATCTGACCTCAGACCTAACCTAATCCTATCCTAAACAAAAGCAACCAAAAGCACAGGCTATATCTGGAAAAGAAGCCTAACAACAGCCTAAAAGGAGGATCTGTGATGATGTTCCAGTAGAGTTCTCTAAAGTCACTCAAAAATTATTTTAAAAGCTCAAGATCAGAAGTTGATGGATACATTTAGAATTTTTTTATTGGCAGTCTGAATCATGTGTTTTGTTGTCCCCAGTTATAAATCTGTAAAGCTTCAGCAATTGCAACAGCTAAAAATTGAGTTTGATCATTTTACTATTTTTTACTGTCTCAGGAAGGACAGTTACATAAGTCATAATGGCAATGTAAAATATTTTGTAATTATTACATATAAAATATCTCTTAAGAAGATATTATAATGAATTTTAATTGAGTGAAAGTTGCATTTCTGGAAACCTTCTGTTTGTTCTCAGTATGGGCACTGATGATGAACATCAATTATTCCACTCATTTCTCATCTGCAGAGAATAATTATGGAATTTTCACTTAAAACTCTCTGCTAACTCAATCCTTTGTTCTCTGTTGATACAGCCAGAAAAGAGGAGGCTCATCAACTACAAATTGGACTGAAATAGCAATTTTATGGCCACATAAGCCACCATGCAGCTAAGGTCAAGAAAACCCAACTTGTTATACACTGTTAGGAGTCCAGATCACAGGGGAAAAGCCAAGTTTGAGTGGTCATCAAATATACTGGCTACCTTTGCAAGGTCCTTGCATGCTTAGTTCCCACAGTCCTTTCAAACAGGCTTATCAGTCAGAGAGAGTTCTCTCTTTTTTTTGTCATTTAAAAAAATTGAAATGCTCACAGAATGTTGTCAGTGAGCATGAATTTTAGACAATGAAAATGAGGTTCATTCCACTAGAATGAACAGCAAAGGAAAAAGATAAAAGAGACTGCTCCACTACAACAGGGTGTGTAACACAGCCTGCATGGACACGTGAAATAGTCTCACTCATGTTTGCTGCTGCCTTATCCTGTTCCTGTACCAGGACCAGGCCATCGGCCCTTCCAGGAGACAAACTTCGAAGATATTTAGTCAAAAAACTAGTCAAAAACCCAAATACAAGTGTTTTGTCAAGACATGCCCAAATGCCGCACAGCCTTTCAGGGGAAAAAAAGCCAATGACTGACAGAGCAGATGGAACAGGAGACACTTCTTCAAACTGAAATCCAGTTGCTCTGAGTGGGGGAAGGTACTGGAAACATAGACATGAACATTTCACTCTGCAATAAAAACTGTCAGCACATTCGAGAAGCTCATTACAATGTGAAAATGTTCTCCCCAAACCAAGTTTCATAAAACCTTTGCCACTCTCTGAGTGAAAGAACAAAGAGCTTGACCTAAAATTTGTCAGAATCATAAGGAAACTTTAGCAGAACATACTTTAGAGTCTAACGTCCAGGGGCTCAGCAGGCATAGCTGTTTCATTAATACTACAGTGGTTGCCAGCCCTCACTGTATCTGCTGTTGTTCTGCTATTGACTTGTCTCTAAACCTGAACTCTATGGATAAATAAATCACTAACTGCATTACAGCAGCCCTTTGTGATACTCTGGAGCAGAAAAGCAGCTGTCCTTTCAGATGCACAGTTGTCCTCTGCTCCCAGGGTAGAAGGCACATTTCGATCACTCAGAGTTTCATTTTGTCTTGCAATTGCTGTACACTGACAAAGCAGTTCTGTGGCAACCTGAGAGTATAACTGAGAAACAAGGGAAATCAAATGGCACAACATTTCCAAAAGGGCCTCCACTTTGCCTCAGGGAGACAAGGCACCCTGGTGCTCAGGACATGTCTCAGAAAACTATTGAGAAACAGCTGTCTTGTCCTTTAGCTGGAAGGTTTGAGTGCTTTCAAACACCTGCTTAACTCCTTGCAAGTAGTTTGTTCATTTATTCTGTGATTAGAAGGTCTGCTTGATGCTGTGAGTGTTACGCCGAATGAAAGGGAGACATGCGAAGGAGGAGAAGCTCATGCTGTCATGTGTTGCCAGGGGCTGGTTTAATTTTGAAAACCTCACAACACTGTACCATTTTTCATGTTAGATGGAGCTGCTTTACTTTAGATGCTCACAAGAGTTCAAATCAGAAGAAGACATTCCTTCAGGCTAATGTTCTAACCTTCAAAGCACGAGCTCTCTGAAGTCAAGCACTAGCTGCCTTCCTGGGGCTGAGGGGAGAGTGCTTTCAGGTCCCTCCAGAGCTGGATGTCCAACAAATTCACTGCTGTCAGTCCAACATGAGCCACAAACAGCCCTTGGCTTCCAGAGGAAATAAACCTTCCCAAGAAAACCAAGGAGTCCAAACACCCAGTCACACAACCAGTCCGATCAGCTCCAGGGAGGTCACCCACCCTGGGCTTCCCATCCCACAAGCCAAGCGCTGCTTTCTTGCTCCCAGCTTGTCTCACAGTGAGTTTGGCTGTAGGAGAGAGACAATAGCACTTTTCTAAACATGTAATTACTTATCTCAATGCTTATTTCAAATGAAGACAGCTATTTATGAAATGCATGCAGATGCTTTAGCTGATCCACAGAAAGATATGGATGGAAAGGCAGAGTGGCATTAATAGAGGAATTGCACTGTTCAGATGAATTTGACTTTAATTTTTCAGGGAATAGATCACCTCTCTCTCTGCTATGCTGGTGAGGCCCTGGAACATTACAAGAAATAGCACATTCCATGCCAGAAAAGCAATTCCATTTTCAAAAGCTAGAAAAATTGGGCTAATTAGAGTGGCTCAGATACTTTGATCAGAGATAAATTAGTGCTTTGTATGAGATCCTGCTCTTAGTTAACTTCTTTTACAAAATTCCCTCACTAATGCTTTCTAATTTCACATGGGAGAGAATGGGAGAAGATGAAAGGAAATTTTTTTAATCAACATGCTGCAAATTTAAGACTAGTTTGCTAAGTTTTTGTTTGGCTTCAAAAAATATATTATTTTTTTTTGTCTTATTAACACCTTGTTTTATTTATACCACAATTTATTAAGCCATTGCATGGTACATAAAGCAGGAGAACCACAGTGCATGGGGTATTTTACACCCCATTCCACATTTGCTATTTTCTCATTGCAGTGGTGAGGGCAGGGGCCAAAGCTCTGGTGAAAATATGAGAATTTATCCTGGTAATAACCTGCAGCAGTCAATACTCACTCTCCAGCTGCATTTCACATGAGTAACTCCATTAAGTTTAGTGGGACAATTTTGTACCTAAGGAAGCCTTCCAGCTGTGTAGGGTTTTAGGCATCTTCACATTCATACGCTCTGTGGTTCAATGTGCCTGCTCACTCTCCCAGGTCTTTACCACTATTAGCACTGTCCAGCTGGAAAAGTCAGGGCTTATGGGTGAAATGATTTAGGAAAGGCTGAGGAATGTCATGGCAGAGAAAGAAGTAAATTAATTCAACCTTACTTCCAAACTGCCTTGGATCATATTTACACAGTGGCATCTTTTGGAATAACAAAACAAGAACACCAACCAACCACATGAACAAACAGAAACAACAACATCAAAGAAAATAAGAGTGATTGGTTAAAAGTTTAGAAATAACAACAGAAAAAGCTTGAAAACTGAAATTGTGGTGCATATTCCCTTTTTCCCATCTGCATGCTTAACTAGTTGTAAATCTATCAGAGGCTCTTGGTTCACATTTCTTCCATTCCCTTGTTTACAGCAAATTCCCTCAGAATACCAAGGAAAAGACTGTCTTAACTACTATGATATAGTAACAGTATTTTCAAAATTGGAACTTGGGGCCTGCTTAAAGCCTAGGAGGTTTGTATAATTATATAAAGCCTACAAGAATTCCCCAGGAGAGCTTCAGACAGCATGTCTGCTCCTTAGAGACCCCACACCTGGCTCTTTTTCATGTACTCAATCCCTACTGGCAGAAGACATCTCCAGGATTTCGTTGTTGTCAAACGCCCTTTAACAGTGTGAATCCTTCAGCCATACTGACAGTGGGGCTGATGGCACACAAACACAGCTAATTACTGACTAAGGCAAACCTTGCTGCTCTCAGAACAGAGCCCATTTCAGGCCCCAAACAATCACAGCAAGAACAAAATTACATCCATCATCATTTAAATTATTTTTTAAAGCATACAAAACTAATTTGCAGTTTTCCACAGAAAGCTTTCTCATCTGGAATTTTAGGGTCTAATACTTGTTAGACACATAAAATGGCAGAAGCAATTATACAGCTCTGATGCAATTAGAACAGGTACCAGCTCAACAGACGCTTGGATACAGAAGACAACTGATACATTAAGAAAAAATACAGTTGAAATTTATACATAAGACTTGCAACTTAGCAGTCACAGCTCACAAGCATCAATTACCTCAAGCAGTTGCAGATAGGCTGGAGAAAGAGACAGGAAGAACAAGCAGAGACCCAATTCCCACCTCTCAACAGATGGTTAAAAGCTGTTGGTAATTTTGATCCACTTTCATCACTGTGTCTAGCAGACTTGAGCTATTCGCCTGCTATAAAACCTGCAATGTGTTTCTCCTCACACTTCCTATTTCTTCACTTGGATATCAGAGCCATGAAGTACAGCTTTGAGTTTTTTCCTTTCTTTCCTGCATTGGGACACCCATATTTTCTTAACCTGGCATATGAAGGTGCAGGAAGGGCCAGCTGGCTGTTTCCATTGGAGACAAAGGCTTATTTCACTATGGCACACGGTGGACATCTCTTCCAGCTGAGCAGGGAGGCAACACAGCAGGGATGCAACAGTTCAGAGAAATTCACTGCATTAAAACTAAATCAGTCACCAACACCCCCAGCTGTTATTGTCACTGGATTTAATAAAGCAGCTTGCTATAATTTTCATTGTCATGCCTTTAGCGCCGAGTAGTTTACCTCACCTAAAACTAGGAGCAAGTGTGTTTCCTGGGGTAAGAACTGCAGAATGACAGAATCCCGGACTGGCTAAGAATGGCAGAGCTGGACCTCTGGAAGCTCATCTGGTCTAACCCACCTAGTCCAGCAGGGCCACCTAGAGCCCAGGAGAGTGTCCAGACAGCTTCTGAATATCTCTAAGGAGGGAGATTCCACAAAATCCTTGGGAAATTGTGCCAATTCTTAGTCATCCTTACATCAAACAAGTGTTTCCTGATGTTGATCTTTAAAGATCTCTTCCAACCGAAACCATTTTGTGATTCTGTGATGTTCAGAAGAACCTCTAGCGCTTTCGTTTGTGTCCATTGCCTCTGGTCCTGTCTCTGGGCACCACAAAGAAAAGTCTGGCTCTGTCCTCTTTGCATTCTCTCTTCAGGTATTTAGATTCATTGATAAGACCCTCCTTCTCTTCTCCAGGCTGAACAGCCCCAGCTCTTTCAGCCTTTCCTCACATGAGAGATGCTCTAGTCCCTTTATTGCCTTTGTAGCTCTTTGCTGGATTCTTTCCAGTAGCGTTGCGTTTCCCTCTTGCTGGGAAGCCCACAACTGGACCCAGTGATTCAAACGTGGCCTAGGCCACATAGATCATCCAGATGCAGATGCAAGTTCATAGCAAATAATATAAGAAAAACATTAATGTTAAGACTGACTAATTGTTGCAGCTCATGGGAGGCATTCCCAAAGAACAGTGGAAGTACTGAGTGTCTACTGGCTCAACCACAGCATATCTGGGTTTGTATTTCAGGTTCTCAGACTCACAGCTTTCCAGTAGCTACAGTACAATATCTAGTCCACACAAATATTGCTGTCTTGTCCACACAGACCTGCTTTCTTGTGACTTCCTGCATGAAAACCCCTCCCTGACAACCCCTCTGTTAGCCTGGCTTCACAGATCTCGTGGACTTTGAGCAGCAGTGATTCAACTCAAATTCCCAGTGTTCAGTTGGCCCATAACACTGGAGATTTCTAGTGCTGGGTGCCTGCAGTTCAGCTGGAGGTAAACACACCTGACAGGCTGCAGCGCAGCCAGCGTTGCTGGCAGTGCCCAGCAATGCAAGAAGCTGATGCAAAAGTCATTTTCTTCCGTTCTGTCCACACTAATAATCTCCTTCCAGTCGTGTCCAAGTGCCACAGGCTGCTTTCCAAAGCCTTGCCTGACACCGTGGCACCAGGACATGTCATGCAGGGGTGCTGGGAGCCCACGGCCTCTCTTGCTCTGACTGCAGACACAGAGCAAGTCAGGCACTGCCTCAGCAGAGCTCAGGCAAACCCAGGCCATGCCCAGAACACAGTGATGTTTATACATCAGAACAGCTTTGGCTCCAGTTTGGAGCAAAGCCTAAGCATGAAATAGTAACAATCCTTCAGGTCACCTGGGAAATTATTGCATATATGTTTAATATTCACATAATGCAAATGAAAAGGAAGGTGCATGTCCACACAAGGAGGTATTTCTATTTGATGAACAGCATTGTGTTCAGCAAAGTGTGATATGCATATTGTCTGTCACTGGGGTTTGTTTGCAGTCCATGACAGGTTACAGTCAGGAAGGAATGCTGTCAGCTGCAGGCACATGCATATGGGAATACCTTATAGTTATCTCCCTGGCAGAACATTGTGATCATTTGAGAAAACTTTGAGGTATAAAAGAGGACACTTCAAGATTTAAGGATGATCAGGAATAAAATCCTTGCTGTTAGAAGATGTGCATTGTCATCTTCCACATAACGTTTAGAATCCTACTCTAAAATAGAACTGATTTTTAGAAAAAAATACAAATGCACATACTTGAAACAGAAACCTTCTAAAATAAGATTTCTGAAACCTATTTCTTGTTCTCTATGCACTCACCTATGCCATGCTAATCAGGTGACTCTCTAAATTTTATATATGGTAACAAAAATTACAGGTTATATCCTAAAGTAACAAACATTTCTTCACCATGTAATTACGTTACAATTGATAGCAAATGCTTTTTGTCTTTTTAAATCTTTTTAGTATAACAGGTGTCCTTCAACTTGCCCAGAGCAACAGCAAGCAAATTTCCTTGTTGCAGCTAAGGCACACAATCACTTAGCTGAATATCTTTCTCCAGCTTCTGTCTCTCTCTCACCACACTTTTCCTCCAATAACAATGAAATCCAAGTTTGAAGTCTAGAGACTGAAGTTAAAATGAGTGCATGAGTCAACTCTCAAGAATGAAAAAGAAATAGATAGTGGTCCTCTTAAGCAGCTCCTACTATGTTTGCCTTTCCCCGGAGATAGGATTGGGAAAAACCCCATTTTTTACTCAGCCTAGCACATCTTTTTATTGCAAGCATCAGTGCCGCATACTCTACTTCATAAATTCACTGTGGGCAGCCTTAAAACTCATTCAATTTTGTCTCCACTTTTCCTGCCTGCCTATTCCAGAACAAGACACTCATCAGAGCAAGAAACTATCTCATAATTTCAACTTTAAATTTATTTATTATCAGTTTATTACAATTTGACTTTGTGTGTTCTTTTAGCTCAGATCCACCTTTCTCCCCACTGGTACATAGTTTCTCAATATATTAGAGATAGCAATGCATCACATATCATACTTTATAGTTTCTTGTAAGATTGACTTTTCTTTCATAGTTGGCTTGGCAGTTTTTCTCTGAAACTGCTGACCAGGCCAGTTTAGAATATCCCAGATCCCACTACCGTCTTTTATGAAGGCATTAATTTCTGCTGTAAAACCCTGCCATGCAACAGCTCCTCCAATCTCATGCACATTTTTTGCACTTTTACATCTCACTGCAGCTAAAAGTTTCCTTCTGATCAGCAAGAAACCTTTGCACAGTGGTGGCCTTCTGACTCTTGATTATAATTGCTGAGTCTCCAACTTCAGCAGATTTCCCTGATCACACAGGCTGTATTCCTATACTTTCATCTGATTTCTATCATTACAGCCCTTAATAGCATTCGTTCATCCCTGTTTAGTATTCTACTACTTCTCCAAATTGATGTCATCTTCAAGTCTGAGTTATAAACAAGTTAATTAGCACATTTGTACTTGTTATGCCAAGATCACAAGAAAAAGTTTACTGGGAATTCTAAATGCATCAGTTCGGCACTTTCTCCTCCACTGCAAACCACCATTGTATGATTGTATGTTGTTTACCAGCTTCCACTGACCTTTGAATTTTTCCATAAAGATGTGCACAGCTCATTAGTTCTGCACCTGAATTAATAAATTTTTATTTATCTCTATGTTCCTGAAATCCACATTGATTACATTCTGCCTCAGTTATGTTCTCAAAAAGAATAACTTAAGATCACCTGATTTATCACTGGTAAAGAACAGCATGTCATATTCCACTTCCCACTAAAAACTGTTATTTATTCACTCTTACTGTTAAAAAACATTCTAAATACTTATATTTTATTGAGAGCAGAGTCAAGAGCTCACAATGCCTGGTTTACTTTCCTCCTCTCCTGAAATTTTCACAGCTTCAGCTTTTGTAACACAGTCTACTCCTTTTTTATTTCAGTTTCATATAAGAACATTTTAACTACTGATTTCCTGGTCTATTCTATTCTCTACTTCTATAAAATCCTCATTAATAACCAAGAGCAGAGCTAAAATAGAAAGTTTTTCACAAATTCAGCAATTGCTTTATGGAGAAATGTGTCACCTATCCCACTCCAGAATACGTAGACGCTACTATTGATAGAAAAATTTGTTCTTAAATCTACATTTAGGAAATCAGTCTTTTTCATAAAGGACACAAATCCCAGTGGGATAAGTCAATTTTTGACTTGTCACCCTATCACACTATAGTGCACTAAAAATACAAAAGGACTAATGCTATTAAAACATCACATCTCTGAAAAGAAAATTATGAGAAATAGACAAGGAAATGTCCCAGAAAGCCTTCATAGGAACAGTAATTTTTTGGTCATGACCTCACCAGGAGTGAGCAAAACACCATAGTTCCTTCACTAGCCCTGTTTGGCTGTGCAATAGGATGAGCATTAGATCCCAGCTCCACACATCCTGTCACGAGCACAGATGTTTTGGTTTTCATCCCCAGCCTTCAGAATGTCTGGATATATTTCAGCATCTCTGTCTACCCAAGGATGGGAGAGACAGACTGAAGAAATACCCAGTTTACATTCAGGACACATGAATTATAAACTATCCCACACAAGCCATATTATTAAAGTACTGGGCATCATTTCTCAACACACTGAACTTATTTCCCTCTCCTTTCATGCATGATTTGCTTCCAATTCCTTGACTGGCACAGGGCAGTTGTGATGGCAGCACAGCAAACAGTCTGATCCAGCTGGGGGAGGCTGACGGAAAGCTAGGAGAATGTGGCTGAACTATGGCCATCACTAAATATGGGCTTGTCACTCATATGATTGCAGAGAATAAATTTGATAAATGCATATAGCACTAAAGAATGACTGCTGTTTCCAAATAAAACTGCTCCTGAAATCAACCTTTTTCTCTAAGAATTTAGGAGTTTTTAGAAATACGAACAAAAGAATGTACAAATAATGACAGGAGCAGGTAATGAGGTTGAGCATCATAGTAGGGGTCCTATGATGTGTAATTAATGTTTCATCAGTCATGGCATTCAGCTGTGTTATTTGAAGTAGATTCTTGGCTTTTTAGAGCAGTTTCCTTATCTTTGGGAAGCCATTCTCTTTGTGCACAGGAAATACAATCATTCCCCAACTGAAGTTACACAGATGCTGTACAAGTCCTGGCAGAATGCTGTTAACACACCTTTTTCCCAGAGATTTAACAAATTAATTTTAAACAACGGAGGAATTGCCCAAATATTTATTCCACATGATACGGGCTTGGAGGACTAAGAAAACTAGAAATTATTTAATTAACTTGAACTATATTGGTCACTGACCTTTGGTCATTTTTGCTCTTCCTTGCAAACATATTTCCTGGAAACTCACAAAATTACCTTTTTTTTCCAGGAGTATCTACACAATCACATATCCAATTAAGAAGCCAACACTGACATCTCCAAACGTTAGGGTTTATGGTAAAATTAACACAATTTCAAAAGCAAACAGCACGAATAATCAGGAATTTTCCTTTATAGAAATTTTTCTTCAAAATATTTTGATAGTTTTTGAAACTGCAAATTATTCACCTTTTTTTGCAGGAGATACCATCTTTCCAGGACAGTTTCATTGCTATGTAGGTACTTTCATAGTTTCATTGCTATGTAGGTACTTTGTTGAACCATCCTGAAACATGCCCTTTGGAGTCAATTCAGTGATGAACTGAACTTCCCCAGTTGTGGCCCACTGGCTTATGGCAATACTGATATAAAAGCTTACAATGTCAAATGTAAGTATTGATGTCCCAAGACAGATGTCCTGATTTGCAAAAAGTTGTAGAGACCGACAATTTGTGTCATTTGTTAAAAATTTATTATAAGTCCTGAAAATCCACCCTTCTCCTTGCTTATTGGTAGGCATTTTGCTAAATAAATTCAAGTTTCTAAAAGGCTTTAGCGGAGCTGACCAGACACTTTCCTTCTAGTTTTGCAAAAAAATAACTACAGAAAAATTTACAGGGATAAGATTGGACAGGAAAGATTTACGGAGAAAAGACTGGACAAGAATAAGGGCACTATTTTAGAATAAGCTCATCCTGGATCTCAGCAGTGGCCTTTGAAGCATGATCAGACATCCCGAAGCTTTGCTGGATGTGCACAGCTGCTGGCTGAAGGAAGCCTGGGAATCCATCCATGACTGCTGTTATTTTTGAAAGCACTAAACACATCATCTGAAAAGACAAGTCCTAAATAGTCCTAAAGTCCTAAACAGATTTAAGGACAGAGAATGATGATTAAAGTTAAGGTTTACCAATCCACCGTACACTGTTTTAAAATGAACAGAGTGACACACTTCAGAACTGTTTGGATTTTTGTGGGGCTTTTTTCTTCCTCTTCGTTAATCCCAAGACACCGGGAGAAATTCTGGCCACACACACAACAAGGTGTCATGGGTTTTTCTAGTAAGGAGATTATGAGCAATTATACAGCTGTGACTCTAAAAGCTCAGCAGAAGGACTTACAGCCCCACTTGCCTCACTCCCCCACGTCCTCCGTCCTTTGCACTGCTCTGTGCTGGAACGGGCAGAGCGGAAATGAGGCTGGAATAGGGCAAGAAGTTACAGCAGCCAGACAATGAGTCAAAGCAATCAAAAGAATCTGACATCAGAGCATGGGCACAAAGGCTTCTGCTTCTGAACCGTAGTTTCCAATGCTGGAAAGCATTCACAAAAGTGGTTTTCTCTAAAGCACAATAAATCTCTTCCTCTGCCCTTTCAAAACTTGAAGTTTTGATCAAAGTACAAAGTACGTGGCCTGTAACATTAGATGAGAAAGCAAATTCGTCTTGTCCCAGGGGAATTATGGCAACTGACTCTATCTCTAAACCCCAAACACAGCTCTGCACACAGTTCTGCCTCTGGAGAGATTAAGAGATGCAAGCATATACGACAAACGAGAATCATTTGGTTCAATGTGCTACTAGAAGATCCTAAGATACTACAGTAATGAAAATTTAAGAGACATGAATAGAACAGAATTTTTCCTGTTAATTGCTGACCTGCTATCAAGTAGCAATTAAGAAACTAGAAAATAGGTAACCAGAAAAAAGAAAGTAAATAGGGCAGCAACTTTTAGTTTTAAGGCTCATTCTCTGATATTCCCACTAGGTAGTACCAGGAATTGGACCTAATCTTTAGAATAAAATCGAATCTTGCAAAAAAGTAGGAAAACAGCTTCTGTCAGCCCTCAGCATGTAAACTAATTTAGCATCATTCCCAGGTTTTATAACTGCCCTGCTTCCAGCAATACAATCCAACAGGCACCATTCAGTTGCTAGACTGCAAAAGCACAAAAATAAAAGCAACAGCAAAGTACATTGACAGAAGGATTGCAATGTTTATCTGCTGTAGGGCAGGTATGTGGTTTTTTTATAGTAACACCATGGAATATAGTCTACTCTGCCTCCTGAACTGTAATAAAAAACAGGCATTTGTAGCTTCAGATACCTTTAACAGTATTGGGTTTAAAACAAGTCTGCTGCAATAACACTGCCAAAATATACCACAAAGCTTTCAAAAGTTTAACTTTTGGCATCAGAGAATTTCTTACACATGTCCGTTTGCATCGAGCACCAGGAGCCCACCTGTACACCGCAGCAGATCACCTTCAGGGTTTTCAACACTCTGAGCTGCTGATATTAAAATCACCTTCTGCAGTGTAAACTCGATTCACATCAAATACCTGGGAGTGAAAAAAGAGATATCTTGTATGATGAGAGTAGCAGAAAAGATTTGCCCAAATTCTAGGGATCAAATTTCTTACACAGTGCACTTCAAGTAAGGAAAATTATTTTCTGTATAAATGAGAGTATGACAGTGGACCAGGAATGTGGGAATCAATCAGTGAGATGCAACTTGTTAAAAAATCATCAGAAAGCCTTGGAAGTCTGCAGCCCTGTGCTATTTCTGTGTGTATAACTATGCTTTTCTCCAACAGGTCTGCTTTCCACATTCCACCTGGCCTGAAATCCAACTACTAAATGAGGACATTAAAATCAAAAAGGAAAAGTGGTGGAGAGGATGATATCCTTGGAGAGAGGAGCAGTCCTCCAAAGCATCTTGTTCCAGGAATGTGAACTTGATTTTCCTAAGAGGAAGTGGTATGATATAGTGAATTCCATGGATGTAAACAGCAGGTTCCTCCAGATACTGCTCTAGAAGCACGTACAGTTAGTCAAAACTTACTGATCAAAATAGTTTTAACAAAAATCAGCCATTTTCTAAACCAAGCCTTCATCAAAACAGAAAATTTCCAATTTAATTTCCCTCTTTTTTTTTTTGCCTTCCTTTTTCCTCTTTTTTCAGCTGCTTGGGTCTGGATTTTTAAGGGAAAAGGTGTATTATTATTCATATTTACCTTTTTTCTTCTACTCTATTTCTAATGAATCTTCAAGTATGTATAATTTTTGGAGCTCTAAAATGAAAAAAGTAAAAATAAAAAACCCCAACCAAAATCTAAAATCCCAGCATGTCTGCCTTTGTTCCTTCTTCATTAATCACTAGTGCACTCATCTTGAAAATGGGATGAAACAGAGAAGAGAAAAATGGAAAAGGGGAAAGAACAGATCCTTAAAAACATGTGTATTCTAATACTCTTCTACCTCCACATTGATTTAAATATCAAAAATATTACTTTTAAATTCCTAGCAATATTTGGGGGAACAAACAAACATACCGAAAACAAACCAGGGAAACTTGCAAAGTAGAAGAACTCTGAAAGCACATCAGCACATCTGGAGCCGCATTCCAGTGCCAGCACAGCTATTTCCAGCGGCCTTCGCAGCGCTTCCACATTGTGATAATCCCAACCATTCACCCACCAGAGCTGCAATGCAGCACAAGGTGCATTTACACCGTGGTACGTACGGAGTGCTATGGAGCTTACACACTCCAGGGCTGCATTTATCTTCTTAGGAGAAATTCTGTGTCTGCAAAACATAATTTCTGGTCCACAATATAGGGGAGAGGTTTAGAACCACCAGATTCAGTGCAAGGTTCCTCAGTGGTTTATAGGCTGTTCAAGATAAGTGTTACAGACATTTCTGGCTCTAAATCTACCATCTGATTTTTTAATGAAAGTTTTGCAAATGATACTTGGTCCCCAGTGTATCTGTAAAATACTGAGTGAGTGACAGCTTTTATGTTGGCTTCAGAGGTACAACAGAACCTGGAGAACCTGGAGTTCTCCAACTGAGAAAATGAGTAGTAATTTATACATTCTCTTGAACCCTTTATCTGAAGACTCTCTTGAATCAATCCCATTTGAAAAACTTCAGGGTTTTTGTCTTCCTTGATCTTTGATCCTTTTTCCCTCTCCTTTTTCTGTCTTAAAAAAAAAAAAAAACCAACCAAAACCCAAAAACACACAAAAACCCCTAAACCAAAACCAAACCAACAAACAAAAAACAAACACACAAACACACAAAAAACCGCGAACAAAGGGGATCTCTCATATAATCTTTCCTATATATTAGCAATGATATTTTCCCTAAAATTTATGTCAATTTGGACCGTGGAATTACATACAAAATCCCATGAAATCTGCAGATCGAACTTCTCTGAGTTTACATTTTTGCCTTCTCACAAGGTGTTAAAACTCTTCTTGTAACACAGATCAACTGTACTGTGTCATTATTAGTGGAACCACAATCCATCTGTTGCCAATTCTTCACCAAACACCTCCTGACTAACCTGAAACTGCACATCAAGCTGAAGGAATGTCACATATCCGACCATTTAGAAGCAGTAACAATCCATCTGTTGTGCATTATTACTTCTATGAATCATAAACTTAATTTTAAATTAGCTGATTAAATAGTAGCATAATTCACTTAGATGTTAAAGGGATAATGTTTTGTTTATGGTTCCAGCTGTTTACCTGGAATTACATTAGCTGAAGCTTAGGGCATAACTATGTGAAAGTCAGCTAATGACTGGAAACCAACTCCAGGTTTTGTGTTTAAAAGTCAGATGAGCAATGGAGTTTGGGAGATAATAATCTTGAGGCAGCAAACACAAGTTAATGCCCTCCTTCCGTGTGATGCATGCTTTTGAGTGATAAGGGAGAAAAGGACAAAGACTGCGTTTTCCATTGTTTTTCTACTAGCAAAGCACCCTAGTCTTTCCCTTGTAACCTAATATTGGGTACAGGTACCACGGGCCTCAGTGGTGGGATGGTACCACCACCTGACCAAAAACTATTTCATTTCCATTGCAGAGGTTTCTTTCTTTTCTCACTTCACCGATTAAGCCACAGGCATATTTTCTATTGATAACTCAAGCAGAGAAATAAACAGCTTTTTCAAATAAAAGCAAGAAACAATGCTTCCGAAGCACTCACCGAGATTCAATCTCTTTCCAAATTGAACTATTGTATGTTTGGCAGGGATATGCCATGAAGTAGGATGAATTGCAAACACTCATCACCTTTTGGTTCCACTAGGCTGATATCCTTCACATTTATTCTGCTGGGGCCCTGCATTTATAGGTGAAAGCATCTGTGTGGAGAATGTCTCTGTTCAACTGCTTCTGTCAGAGAACTTCTCACACCTGTCCTTTTGCATCAAGCTACTACATAACTTTATGGAGTCAGCCTGCAGAAGCAGGAAGTAGTGAAAGGACCCGTGCTGGCTGACCAGGAGATTCACAGGAGGGTCAAAGTATGTGAGGGCTGAGCTCTCTTTACTTCTGACTGCTGTAGTGAGAGAGGAATATGTAATGTAAGCCATGCTCTAGCCGAAAGTATTAAATAATAAACATAACTAACTTAAATATCTCCAACTATCAGCAAGTGGTATCAATGTTTTTGTCACTTCCCCTATCTAGTCTATGATGCTTCTTCCTAACTTTAAATGAAAGTAAAAATATTATGTGCAGTCAAAGCCAAGTTCAAAAGGTAAGAAGGCAACAGGAATGTTCTCATTGACCTCAGCAGGCCACAGGATACTTAAGCACCTTGTACCTGCACAAAAATGCGGCTTTAATTCACCACTACTTTGTTCCAAAACATTACTTTAAAAAATACTATGAAGAAACTAAAGAATGAGGACACATAACATTCGGCTGCAGTGATTTAAGTGTAGACTGCAAATGGTATCTACTCACAGTGCAGAAAACCTGTGCTATCAGAAACACAAAAAGGTTGAAAAGAAGGGAAGAAGAAGGCGTAGAGTAATAACGTCCTCCCTCTGCTCAGCTGCAGAGAGTTGGAAGGGTGCCTGTTCCTTAGCATTTGCTATGATTTTGTGCCTGTTACACTTTCTGATGCTTAATAAATTTACCCTGACAAGGAAAGTATAATCTTTCCTGAGATGGCATGGTTATTATCTTCCCTACATGATGGATCTGTTCTCTGCTTTATGGGAGTGGTGAGAACAGAGAGGCAGCTTAGCTAACCAGTGGCTGGAGCTTCAGCACACTTTGGTGTGAGCATTGCAGGGTTTCATTACAGGGAATTCACAGTGTTGCCTTTGAGCTTCTCTTTTTTACTCTCTGGTTTTGCAAATTTTATTTGCTGCTAGAAAACAATAGTTCCCATTCCCTTTGCTGTAGGCAATGTCAGAATGTCCCCATCCAAATGGCTCATCAGCCTCATTCAGATCACTGTCACTCATGCCACGGGCAGATCAGTAAGACAAGACATCCTGAAATATTCTCATAGCTACATAACTGCCCTAATAATGACATGCAGCTCCTGTAGCACAGTGCCTGCAGCAGCTGATAAATTCAGAGTCTACTTGCTGACCAGTTCTCACTGTGCTGTAATAAAATGCTATTGGCAGGTGTAGATAAAGGGGGGAACAAGGTTCTGCTTCAAATTTCTGCCCTTAGAATTGCTTGTCTTTTAATAACAATATGAGAATGCAGAAGTGACGAGTAGAGCAGTACTTTATTGAAATTTATAACAAACCACTACTGATGTGCAGAGGAGCAGGCTCTGCAGAATGAGCTATTCAGCCCAAGGAAATTACTGCACAGTGTATGTTTGGGAACTATGGATTACAACTGACCTGCCATCTGGCACTAAAGGAAACAGTGTCACACTTCCAGCACAGAGCAGGCACCAGGGAGCCTCTGAGTACTCTGCCAGACATATATATATTGTACAGTCTCATTGATTGCATATTTTACCTCCACATGACTGTAATAGTTTGCCATAAAAATAAGATTTATTTACCAGCACAACAGAAAAAGAGACAGGAAACACAAAATGGAGGGACTCATTAATTCTTGAAATTTTTCCATCACAAAAAGGTAAGACATTGCCAGTCTTAAGCTCAGTCCAATGGATAACCATCTAGAGAGAAATTTATGTACACCCTGAACTTCCAAACAGAAAATTGTACATTACATGGACAGCAGGAAGACTCAGAGAACCCTACTGCCAGGAAAATCTATTGTCAAGGACATGGCCTTAGGAATAGAATACACAGAAACACAACAAAAACTTATCAAAAGAGCAAAATCTATCAATAGAAATGATGCTATTATCTCATGAAATCTCAAAGAAGCCCCATTTCTACAGAGCTGAGTCAAGGCTGAGTATACTTCTTAGAGTTTTGTCAAATTAGTTCTTCCATCACCTTGTCTGAGCACTGCTGTATTATATTGCTCAAAAAAAGGATGAACTGTATCCAGCTCGGAGTTCTTTGTTCAGGCAAATCTCCCTGCATGATTCTTGACTGATATGGTGTCATAAGCAATTATCCCTAGTGGTCAAAAAATTGTACTAAGCCACAGAGAAAGTGCCCATGCCAAAAATATTTTAGGTAGGTTGTTATAAAAAATGATAAATAATTATTTGAAGAATAATGTAAACTCCCAGTTGGAAGTCACAGTAGGGAACCTTCTATCCTGCATGGGATTCTTCTAAAAATTAAGAGCAATGAAAAAGGAAACAGAAGATAAAATTTATCTTTAGCTCTTGTGCTTTAACTAAACAGCACAAAAAATAGTAGCAAGTAACTTGTTTGCTTACATTTCAAACAGATCTGTCCAGCTCCTTAGGTCCCATGTATGAGATGCAGGTGATTAGAACCAAACATGGCAGGAGTTGTTTCTTAACTGGAATGTCAGTTCAAAGGCAAGCACTGACATCCTCAGCACCCCACACCAGCCACTGCCACACAAGGAGTGCAGAATTTTCAGTACCTGCTTCTGGCACAAGCACAGCAATTTTTACTAAAGAAGCCTGAAAAAAAAAAATCAATAAAAGTATGCCACAGAATCTGCCTCAGTCTTTCCACAATCTGCCAAGTATGTAATTCAGACACGTATCTCAATTTTTCCCCCAACTTAAAACTTTTGGCTCTAAATAGCTTTCTATTTCACTGTAGATTAGGACAGAACAGTCACTTCCAGTTTTTAAGTGAAAGCCTTTCTCTTTTTAAGAATTCCAAATTTATTCTTAAGACAATGAAGAAAAGATCAAGGAAAAACTTGTACAAGTAACTTTCCTGCTTACCATTTCTGCTATAAAGACAAGGAAAACATCGGCATAGCTCTTCTTCATAGTTCTACCCAGCATAACTGTGCACAAAGCTAACAAAGAGAAAACACAGCTGTGAGGATTTTGCTCTTTAAGGGTAACAAACCTGTAGCCTGCAGTTCTGACCTCCACTTTGAGTTCACTTTTCCTCTGCAAACAGTAATTTAAAGATAAACTGGCAAAAAGCTAAGTCACTCTAACTAATACCCTCCTCAAAAGCTCTCAGGGAAACAGAAGTAGTTATTTTTACTTAAAATCTCTTTAGTTAACCTTTTTAATTTACAAATTTTCAAGATAATAAAGAAAACTTTGTACAAGCATGACAGATCAGTACATACAAAAAATTATTAAACAACACGAGAAATAAACCTGCACATTACCATTAAAAAATAGATGTTACTGGAGAAGAATTTATGTCTCTCAGCAATAATACACATATCTAGAAATACTGTTATAAACAAGATATCATCTGCAGCTATTTTCATGGAAAAGGCTGAAGAAAAAAAGAAGGCTGCTTGCTGCTACTCTGTGTGTACTAAAACATCTGGACAACTTACAGTACCATGGGACCACCCAGCCGTGTAGGCTGAAAAGCCCTCCAAGATCATTGGGTCCAACTGCAACCCCAGCGCTGCCGAGCCCATCACAGTCCCTCAGTGCCACATCTCCACATTTTTGAACACTTTCAGAGAAGGTGACTCCAGTCCCCACTTGGGCAGCCTGTTCCAATATGTGAAAACACTTTCAGTGAAGGAATTTCCCCTCAAATCCAACCTAAACCTCACCTGGTGCAACACGAGGCCGTTTCCTCTGGTCGTGTCCCTTGTTAACGACAAGTAAAAGGAAAACCTGAATAAGAGAAGCAATAAACCAGATTTCACAAAAGAATGTACAACTTTACACAACTGACACCTGGGAGAGCCTCTTTGAAAGGACTTATTTGAAGAAAAAAATAAAAATGAGGCCCAAGGCACTGGGTAAACGAGCACTGTTTTTTCTGTGTCTGTAGCTGAGCAAAGGCAGCTACCACAGCAATATTAGCTCATCTTGTGTTTCTTTACACCAAATACTTGCCAGCTGCTGCTGTCCTGAGCCTTCCACCCCTCTGTCCATGAGTGCAGCCAGTGCCACTGCTTATACATGTGAGCTTTGCCCATTCAGACTCCGAGCCTCAGCTTTCTTCCTTGTTCTGAAAATAACACACCAGTTACTGCCTGCTTGTCAGCCCTCACAGATCAGTTGGGTTTTTTCTTTTCTGAGGAGACAGAACTACTTCATTTTGTGCATGAAAGAGTAAGCAGCTTTCAGCATTTTTCAAAATTATCGACATAATATTCCAATAAGCAAGGTACTTATTCTAATTTCCTGAATCAATAATAATAAAAGCTAGTACTTCTGAAACGAGTTATGGTTCTTTCATAAGAGATGTTGTTACCAAATAATTGATTTGTCAAACCATCCAATACAATGTAAAAGAGAATAAATTTAGTTCTCAGAATAAATACAGATAATTTTTCCCACCCGTGTATTAAGCTTGTTAATTTTGACTTTCCCTTTATGCATCGTATACCTCTTGAAACCATTCACTTTTCTGGCAAATAGTATCCTCTCTCCTATTTACCTCTGGTTCTTGAGCTCTTCTTTATCTCCTCTCATCATATCTCTTTCAATAAATCTTTTATGCACTGGAACTGAAATTTTAAGTTTGTGAGAAGTAGGCGTTCCCTACTGGGAACAGTCATCCTCCTGGAGAAAACCTTGCAAACCGACGCTTCAGAACACATCTAATTGTATTTATTTTCAGATGTTAGTGGGTTTAATTTCAACTAGATTATTCACTTTGATAAACAACTATCACCTCCAGTACTGAATTACCTAAATGAAACAGCAACAATTCTGCTCATTATCTCCAGGTCACCGCTGGAGCACCCAATACTCCGCACATGGGGTTTGGCCATGGCAATCCATCGTACCCTGGGACCATTTGGCACTTTCCTTCCTCGCAGCCCTTCCTGTTCTCAACAATGCAAGTTGGGTTTTAGCACAGAGAACCTCCTTGTGATCGGCGAAGAATTCAATTATTAATTCCCTTGCTTTTCCACAGCAAATTGTCATGTACAATCACAAATAATGTGTTTAATCCTCCTAATTTCTACAACAGCTTTAGGTTTTCACTAATTTGATGTATCAGCAATGGTTTCATCATCTGATCTCAACAGCTTTCTCCTCCCTTGAGTGCTGAACTCAAGCAGCAAAGTAGAAAACATCTACATTTGCTGGATGTTTATGTCACAGTCCCACAGCCCTGGACTCCCCAGGTGGCCTCAGCCCAGCTTGCAGCACATCAGAACATCCCAGCCCTTGCTGCCACTCCTCCCTCACAGCAACACAAGACTCCGCAGTGGCCCCAAGGCCAAGCAGCTGGATAAGATTTTGCTGGGCTCTGTCACCTTTGATAATGGATATTCTCCTTCCTACCTCCACCAGTCAATTTTCTATCGCAGACAGCTTTCATTTTACATGTAGATGTATTTAAAAATGGAGAAGTTTTAATTCACAAATGTCTTAATTAAATAAACATAACCATATGGCTAGGGCCCAATCATTCTGAAAGAAAACTACAGACCTAGGCAGAAGGAGAAAATGTGAGAAAACCAGGAATAACCCATGTTGGATTTGGTTAAAGAGTTCACAGTGCCCACAGCTGGATGTTATTTGAATGGCTTTTACTCCAGTCCTCAGCAATTATAACCACTTAGGAGTCTGATTATAATTTTCTTCTAGGGGTTCATTATATTACTAGACCAAATTTAATTCATATCCTCCATCAGCATCAGGAGACTAGAAATCAGCCATCATTATCATCTCACTTCCATTTTAGAGAAAAAGAAAAAAGGCACCAATGAGATTCTTTTTGAATTGTCGAATCATGGCCTTCGTTAGAGCCCAGTTGGGCTCATCAGTGAGCTCTGGGGTTGGTTTAACCCTTATTTCTCTGTGCCACTCGCACCTGCCAGGGTAAGTATCAAGCAAATGTTTACCGAATGGATTTTCTAAAAAAGGAAAAGAAAATCTATAACTGAATAAGGAAAGCTAAGAATAAGGATAGCTGGTTTTGTTCTGCTCTATTTAGAGTTTAATACTCAAATATAAATCTATATGATACCATATACCTCTTCCAGGATGCCAGTGTTAACACACTGATGGAAAAAAAACAGCTATAGTCAAAAAAAATTTTCCCCTTGAGAATTAACAGAAAAGACGTACTTAAAAAATAACTTTTTAACTGTATCCATTAATATTATGCACGCCTTTTGTTCTCAC
Organism: Oriolus oriolus; assembly: GCA_013400235.1. Lineage (NCBI taxonomy): Eukaryota > Metazoa > Chordata > Aves > Passeriformes > Corvidae > Oriolus > Oriolus oriolus. The sequence continues at coordinate 511,271 of VXBT01005579.1, forward strand.
GTCACACTTCAAGCTCTTTATTTGCAGACTTTCACTTAGATAATTTTCTTTTTTCATTTGTTTGTTTCTTCTGCTATTCTTGATTAATTAGAAAAGAATCTGATAAAGACATCACAGTGTGTTTCACTGCTTTTTCAAAGGCCTGTAAACAAAAGGACTGAAGCACTTTTTAAAAACATAAATGAGTAAATCATACACAATCATCTGGGTTTCAAAATTAGAGAAACTTGCTCTTTAATGATCACTTGGGTGGCAAAAAACCCACACTGGCATCTGAAGCAGCACTTGGTAAAAGATGGAAGAATGAGATCTTTAGTTCTCAATTCATTTTCAAATCGTAAAAATGTAATATCATCAGGATCCTACAGATGTTCAGTATCTTGGGGAACAGAAGCAGAGACATGAAACAGTCGGGAAAAGACACCTAACCTGCAGGGTAAACAAACACAACTGGCTTTGGGAGTGCACAGACCAAATGGAAAGCAAAAGCTTATTTAAGATTAAACCAGAGGTGTCATCCGAAGTTTACAGGCCTGTAAAAATGCAGCCTCTCCCTCTTCCAGCTAATTTTCCTGGATTCTGCCTTCTTACAAAACTCTCTCCAAGGATACACGGTTTTCTCCCGATTCCCTTTGCTTTTTCCCAGTCACTCTATTTCCAGAACATGAACTGAACCACTTGACACTTGCCCCTTCAGCACAGTCTTACAGATATATTTCTGTGTGTATTCCCGCTGACTTAAGTGACTTTGGGATTTTTACTGTATCACTGCTAGGGTGGAGTCAGTGGCACATCCAGGCCACCTCTGACAGCTCCATGGAAGCACCCTAGGGAGAGCCACCTTCACCTGCCTCAGGAGTAACGGGCATCCCGACACATCTGCACCTCTGCAAACTCGCAGGTCCCACTGGAATGAAGAGCCAGGGGCACTGGGACAGGCACTGAGGGACAGAGCTCTGCTGCCTGCTGTGTCCCACTGCTACTTAAATGCCTGCTTGCTTCCCAGGCCCTTGAGTGCTCTGCAATCTTTGGCATCTTGACATTGAAATTTTACTCATAGAGGAAAAAATCAGCAATTATTACATGCCTTTTCCTTAAAAGAAAAAAAAGGCAAGAGGATGCCTGACGTGAGATGAACTGAACTGGATGCTCAAACGACTGAATTTTCAATGAGAATTTTATATGCTTCAAGTGTTTCAGCTCTCCTCCCTCCCACTCCATCATCCCAGCAGCTCCCAGGCGTGTGATGTGGGCAGAGCCCAACCACCCTGGGGCCAGGGGCCACCTCCAGGCAGAAATCCTGGGAAGGTGTTTGGTGTGTGGTACAGCTTTTGAACCTGCCCCGTGGAGTGAGCCAAATACTTTTAATGCTTGTGCTGCACATAAATGGAGCAATTTGTACCACCTTTGATTTTGAACAAGTTCAACCTTTGCTTTACAGATTCAGATTTAGAATTAGTTTTGCCCCATAAATTGCTCAGGTCAGTGTAGTAGTCAATGCCAATTTGAAGTAATCAGACATGAAAGGTTCAAAACACGGAAATCCTTCTCCCAAAAGCCAAAGCTTTAACAGGGAGGAGTAAAGAGGCCTGTGAGCAAACATGAGCTTTATTATTTTCAATATTCTGTATTTATCTTTAGATTTGTTCCTAGAACTGAAAGGCATCACCAACAGCATGAAAACCAGCCCTGGCTGGTTCTAGTAACACAGGCTTTAATGTGCCTGCTGGAACCAGTGTGCCACAGCAGCTCAGTGGGAACTGAACCGGGCCGGGAAGCAGCAGGCAGGGCAAGAAGCACCTTCAGATCTCTCATGACCACACACATCTGGAAACTGGAAACTCTGTCAAGATTTACCCTGAGTTTAAGCCATTCAAAGCAAAGAAAAATTGCCTTGAATCTGCCCATTTCAGTCTATGATGATAAAATAGCATTTTTAAGGCTACATTTACATAACACTATAACTGATTTAATTGATTTCATGGAGATTTCATCCATATTCCAGAGGATGCTGGAGAGGATTAGACAAGAAAAAAGAAACATGAACAACCATTTCCCCTCTACATTATCTACTCTCTACCAATCTGTTTTTAAATCACTCGTCTCTGTTCATATTTTCAGGAATAAATAAAAAAGAACCAATGGCACCTCCCAGCTGGCAAGGATGAAGCTTTCTCTTTTGCATCTTAAGAGATCAGGAAGTTCAGCAGAGGAGTCTGAGCCCAAGGAGCTGAGCAGACCTGAGTGCCATTGTATTCCAGCTGGAGAATGCCTGGGGGCTACCCCAACTCAGCCCATCACAGTGCACTACCAAACACTCAAATTTTATGCTAAGCAAGTTTGACTTTGCTCTATCCAATTAATATCTATTCTATCCCATTAATATCAACTTTAGTAAGCATAATGACTGCAGAGCACTTCCAAAGACTTCTCAGGTCTGGAGTTAGAAATAATTCCCATTTGTTCAAAATTGGCAGCACTTACAAGTCTTTCTGCACACAATGTAAATGATGAGTTTGACAGACAAGGATGGAGTGATACTGGAAAACCAAGGTTCTGGTTAAAACAGGCATGAGGGAGTTTCTTCTGCGTGCCCTAGAAATATGCCATACTGGTCATGACATTTGAAATCTTTTCATATAAAGCCTGGAGTTTTGGGTTTGCTTGTTATGAAATCCAGTTCAATACAAAAATCAGAACATTTTATTATGGAAGTGCAGCAGTCATGTATTTTGAATGATTTCTCAATATTTTCTAAACCAACTGTTGACAATTTTAAAGTATGTAGAATTTGATAAAAATTACGTCTGTAAGGAAAACTATTTTACTTTTAAAAATCATGATCTGCTTATTGCCATAGACTGAGGACTCAGCTAGCTTTGTGTGGAATTTTGGGGTTTGAATTTATTGTTTTAGAAATAGAGCTCACTCTCTTAAGCGCTCAAGACCTTGAAAGGTCAGGTGTTGCTGTGCTGATAGAAACAGTCCCTGGCCACAGGCACCAGGCACTGCCATCCCTGCAGCTGGAGAGCCCCTGCCACGCACACCCCAGTGGAGCTGCACAGCAGTTTACACCATCGAACACAGAACTGTGCAGTTTGCAGTTTGCAGCAGCCGGATTTGGTAGCCCCTCTGGAGCAGCTGAAGGTAGGAAAGGCAACCTGACAACAACATTGCTTTATTGCTACGTGAGTTGCTTTAAAATGCTGTGTTGTGAATCTGTACCCAATTTGCTTCCCATCAGCTCTCCATGCAAATCCGTGTGCGTCCATCCGGACACTTAGTGCGAAACAGCCACAGTGATGGAAATTTATAGCACAACCTACAGGGCATTAACTTCCCAGTGTCACAGTACTCCCAGAATTAACAACTGCTTCGCTCACTTATGGAAGCAATGCCAAGCCATTGAAGTGTTTGCCAACTTCGTGCTCTGTGTTCCATATCTAAAGTGGGTCTCAGAAACAATTTGTGCACAGCATAAAACACAGAGGATGTAATAACAGATCAGTGCCCTTCCTTACAGTTATGATCTAACCCAGAACTTTAGGCGAGCTGCACAGATTAGCCCAAATACTGGTTTTTTTGCTCATTAAGATGTTTAAACATCTTGTGTTTCCTACTACAAATGGATTTCTACATTAGTATCTCATTACGTTTTTATGGACAATAATAGCATCAAGAAAATACCTGTGTAAATGTGATTTAGAAAGCACAAACATTTGTGCAATTCCCACGTTCAAATTTTTTGTGAGGTCTGAAATTGCTTCAGAGTCAGACTATAATAGAACAAGTTTTATTCCTCTATCTGTTGTTCTAAAGTAATAGACTGAATATCCAGTTGAAAATATTTGTACTTCTACCATACATATTATTTCAGGAAGAGAAGCTGATAAATGTATAAGTCATTTTCCAGAGGAAGGCAAAAGAACTTCTCATTTCCTCTATAAACAGTTGATCAAAACCCTACAGCAATACCAGCAACAGGAAGAATCTTTATCCCAGTAGACACATTTTTCTTTGTACAGTATCTGCTGAAGACCTTTATAGATTGTCTTTGCACAAAAAATTCAAAGGAAACTCAGATGTTTCTTACTAAATAAAAAAGAAATCTCGAGAAATCCTGTAATAAGAATGTATGCTGGACTGACTCACTGGTGACATTAGGGTGAAAAAATAACCAGTTTCTACAAGAACATTCTTGAATTCACAGCACAATAAGAACAGACTAAGGAAGCATTAAAAAGCCAACATTACCACTAGAGGAGAAAAAAAAAAGATGGTTTTAATAGAAAATCTAGGGAGAAAAAAATGAACAAGTTACCTTTCTTTGACAGAAGTTAAAAACACATCAATACTTCTAAACTAAATCCATACAAACATCAGGGGAGAGAAAGGTGTCCAGTTGCACAACAAAAGGAAAAGTCATTTACCAAGGTAATAAGAAAATACCCTGCAAAATACTGATTTGAGAAGACATAATCATTGTTGGTTGGTTGGTTGTCATCTAAGATGTAAACAAACACTTTCCAATCAATAGACTGCCCTCAAGAATGAACAAACTGAAACAGGATTGGGTCCTTCTGTCACCTAAGGAAACACTAAAAGGATGAGGCTATACTTCTAAGTTTTCTTTTTGCTAACTTCTCACATAGAATATCACATTGCATAAACTGCATGTTTTTTCCATTTAATCTGTTAATTTTCAGTGATTACATTAAATTTCTTAATTACTTTTTTTCCCCCCAGCTTTTCTTATTTCCACCATACAGCAATCAGAAAAGCAGATCTGTGCTGGAAACTTCTTCTGTCACAGCTTCATTCCAGACACTTCCCATTGTCTTCCCCCTTTTGAAAACCACTGCCAGAGACCTTTTTCTCTCAGGCCAGCTGGACACTGAACCCTGAAACATGAAGATGCCTTGGGCTGTGTTACAGTCACTTCTGTGAATGGTCCAGTGTGTATTTCCTATGCTGGAGTGGCACCAGTCGCTGCTTCGAAGTCCCCAGCACAGGTGAGGAATACCCAGCTGGATTATCCTGACCCCACAGACAGCTCTGGAGATGGACGGGAGATGAAGAGGCGATGCTACAGATCCCCACGGTACTGAAGCACCCATTGCCTGTTTGAACCATGACAAACATCTCTGACATTCCCCCTCCTCCAAAATGGACTCTGAAGCCACCAAATTCTCAGCCCAACTCACGTGTAAAAGACACCACAACAAACAGCATTTCCTGTCACCCCCCAGGGGTGGTCTGCCCTCTTCTCACAGGGTATAACCGCACTGTGCACATGAGATGCACCCCGGGACAGTGCATGGATGAACCCATAACACACTCAAAGGTCCTACAGACCCCCTGGACCCCAACACCTGCTGAAAGGCACGGCCAAGACGAGCTGCTGAGTTACCTGCCAGCGATCACAGCTCTGGCTTTGTGTCTGACTAGTTCCATTCTCTCCTTTTGTGCACAGGAAGCACCAAACTTTCATCAGCCTTTCCACATTCCCATCCATCAGTAAATTCTAATTCCTAAAGAGAGGGTGTTATTAGAGCTTGGTGTTTGCTGTGATTGCTCTCCTCACAACGGAAGATGCAATCAGAGAAAGAATTTATGTCCTGTAATTCAATGAATGGATGTGTTCCTACAGCAATTTCTTAGTAGTTACTTGTGTAAAGAATGTTTTCCTGTAATTGAAATTCTACAGTGTACAGTTATTTATTAAAATACATTATTTGTAATGGCATTTTCCAGCTTAATTACATTACTTTCTTTCAATACAATCCTTTCATAGTCACGTTTTAATTCTTTTTATTGGTCTGGAGAGACTGAAAGTTTTAGAGCAACTTAGAAGCATTCAAATAGAAGAGTGTGCTGTAAACAGAGAATAAAACCAGAGGAGAGGGCATAGCAGGGCTCTTACTAATACACAGACACAACTAGTCCATACGTAAACCAACAAAATGTTCTCCAGTATTTCCCTACTTTATGAAGTCATTCAGCTGTAAAGAACACTGGAACATTCCTAAATAGCATTCTTGCCCTCTGACAAGTATTCCCAAGGGAATAGGGAAAAGAAGGACAATGTCTTTGGAGGAAAAAATTAAAAGGAGGTCCTGAAGGACCCAGAAAGCACTGAAGACATCACCTCTGTTATTCACACAAGCACTTTTCCTGACCAAGTAATTTTGCTAGGTGTTAAAAAATCTTATTCTAAAATTACTTCAAATAGGTCTGTAGAGGATAATTTCCCACAGGAAGCCTACAGATTAGACTGCTAATCAATCTTTTACTAGAAAAACTAAATTTTACAAATTAAGTGTCTTAAGGTGTTAACCGCAAATCTCAAGTAGAAATTGATTCAAGTTCTCAAGGAGCAGCACATGATCAAAGAACCACTGGTGCAGTGCCTGTCTGGGGGCAGCCTCTGGGTGCCCTCTGCCAGGATCCCTCCAGAAACCAGGAAAGCACAATTCTGGCAAGGAGCAGTGGCTACTGGGAGGGAAAAGTCAGCAGGAAAGGCAAAAAGAGGAAGACAAAAGTAGGAGATGAGTCTCTTTGATGCCTTATCCTGGTCTTAAAATTAAGAGAGCTGAACACAGTTAAGAGGGAAAAGGGTTTTACCTCGGTATTTATTCAAGGATCCTTAGGTGTGATGAAATGCACATCGAAATGCACCCCGATGTCCCCACCAAAGAAAATGGCCACCCTCGATGTGATGAGTATACAATTATATGCCTTCCAAAAATTAGCATATCAATCAAAGATTCTCCAATGAGGGACTTGGGTGAGACCCCTCATTCAAGGAACCTTCCCCCTGGATGGGCTTGTTTTTGTTTACAGAATGAGTTCTGGAGACGCCCTTGATGTCTGGGGTTTTTAGAATGTTTGGTCTCTAAACTTAACGGGATACTGGGTCTAAGGGGAGTTATCAAATTTAAAGAATTATAACCATGTAAGCTAAAAGCACTGAGAATATATAAAGCCATATAAAAGACTGTATAAAAGGGGGATAAAAGAAAAGGAAAAAATCATCACGGCATCATCCTAATGCTGTGTTTTCCATGGGACAGAAGGAGAAGCCACCACCTTTTGGAGGGGGCCTCCAAGAAAGCTGGAAAGGGACTTTTGACAAGAGCTTGTAGTGCTAGGACAAAGGTAATGGCTTTAAACTGAGAGAAGACAGGTTTAGATTGGATGTTGGGAAGAAATTCTCAACTCTGAGGGTGCTGAGGCCCCGGCACAGGCTGCTCAGAGAAGCTGTGTATGCCCCATCCCTGGAAATATTCAAGACCAGGATGGATGGGGATTTTAGCAACCTGATCTAGTGGAAGATGTCCCTGGCCAAGGCAGGGGGGTGGAACTGGATGGTTTTTAAGGCCTGTTCTGACCCAGGCCATTCTATAATTCCCTAGGGAGGACAGAAAGGAAACACAGAGATGCACCACTGTGCGCCGTTCAGCAATGCTAAACCCTTGGTGTGTTGCTGACACTGTTTGCATCACAAATGCAAAGCAATGGCTTGACAGCAGCTAATGTGGAGAGAAATAATTCCATCCCTGGCAGCCCCAGTACAGTGGGATCCCACACTCCCTCAGCCTGGAGCCTCACAGCTCACCTGCAGGCTCTCTGCCCTCATCCATCAAATCCCAAGAAAGCCTGTCAGAGATCATGCCTAAGGAGAGAGAATTTGATTTTAGTAAGAGCAGACAACTGAGTTTAGAAATGAATAATGTTATGCTTGTAAGAAAAAAAGAGCATCTTGAAGGTTATGTTTTCTGCTGTTTCCACCATTGTAGGTCAGCTGAAAAGATTGCTCAGAGCTGCTGAAACCAGACAGCGTTGCTAGGATTTTGTGCAAAGTCCCTGTGAGTTACGGCTGGAGCTGTGAGACATTAAGTATTTAACAGATTCCGTTTATCTTTCCTGCAAAATAGTTAGAAAACATCTTTTAAGTACCACTTATGAAAATAGAAGCATATATATTTGATAGTGTGTTTTTGTTTTCAGTTTTATTTTTCTTTGTATGAAATCCTGACAATTGTGAGAAAGACTTAGCTAAAATACATTATCTGCTCTCCAGAAAGAAAACCTTTCTTCATTTTCAATTGTAAATGATTTTCATAATTGCAGCTGAGTCTCATTTTTTCTCAAACATGACCTGTTCTGTGAAAATCGATATCTCATTATCCAAGCCATAAGGTGAAGCAATTCCAGATCAGACTGCACAGCCAGCGTGTCCTCCCTGCTCTTCTGGAATCATTTGAACACAGTGAACCCCGATTCAGTGGGAACTTTACCAATTGACTTAATGTAGAGTTATTTATTAACACTGTGTGTTTCATTAAGGGGGGACATAAATTACCCAAGCTATCTATAATGAAAATATCCTATTCTGTTGGCTTGTGCCACATTTATGGGGACTTTTTGCTTCTTTACAATAACTGCTGGGGTCAGTTATTGCATAAATTATTTCAAAATAAACATTGCTCTGAGCTACAGCTTCATCATCTGAAATAAAACTTTACTTGCAAGATGTTTTAGAACATGAACCAATGGCAGATGTACCATGCATTTTGCTCCCTTCCAAAACATTTCAAACTCCAGACCATCTCCTTAGAGGTAACCAGAAGATTTAGCAATGGAAGCCAGCACTTCATACCCCGTTTACCTAAAATTTTGCCTTGTGAACACAGAACAGAGAAACATATATAGCCAAGGGAACTGAAGGCACTGCTGTCTTCTGTTAGTACAGGCTTGGGTATCCTTGCCTTCATCTCTCCAACAACCACACTGTCACACTTAGTGCCATGATTAATTCTGCTTACAAATTGACCTCAATTCCCAGATACTGTGCCACTATTTTTAAGTTAATTAAATTCAGTTTCTTGAACCCCTTTTTATTTTAGACTCCTGTCACAGGCTCCTCCCACACCCTTGGTTACCTTCAAGCAAGCTGGCTATCTTGATTCCTTTTGAAGTCCGTGAAGAGGAGCCCGGTACGCACCTCAGCTGTTTTAGATGTCAGCTTTCGGATGAGATGAAAGGAGGCCTGTCCATGATTTATGAAAGGAATCAAGATGCCTAGATTAAATGTAGATACCTACGCTTAAAGATACAAGAGTCTCACCCAAATATCACTTTTTCTCAAAGGACTGAAGTCTATAGCAAAGGCTCATCCTCCAAGGACACTGGAGCCTGTGCTTGCTCAGCATATGTTCATTCTGAAATGCTGAGACTCTTGGCTGGGCACCTGGTGGCTGCTGCAACCCTTACAGACAAACTCACACATGCAGCTGCTAAAACTCCAAGCTCAAATAGCAAATAATTTCATTTTACTAAATGTTTACTCTGGGCTTTTGTCACATACATTTGTTTCTAAATATTTTTTGGTTTAGTGTACCATCAGTTTACAGCAGTACAGTAAAAGTGATGGCAAAATGTTCTGTGCTGAGATCATGTGTAAATATCAATAAAAATTAATTTCCTTTGGCAGAGGATATTATCCAAGCACTGCAATCACCTGATCACAGTTAGACTTGATCCACTTAGATTTATCTGTTTACTGTCCTTGTCTCTACAGCCTCCATGAGTATTTTCAGAACAGCAAAAAATGAGAAGAAACATAAGCTCAGTGATGACATGATTACTCCTGTTTGCTCAAGGAATACACATTTTCTCTTTATAATGGGATTTCCAAGAGCCTTTTAGTAGACATCAGCTCTTCATTTAGCATAAAATACAGGAGTGAATGCACAGTTTGGTGTAGGATGTATAAACAATCCTGCAGACCCCATTTTCCTACTGAACAGGACGCCCAGGAGAGGGCTTGAGGAAGCCTAACTCCTATCCTTCTGCATTTTTTTTTTCCAAAGAATCACCTCCATTTTTTGCCTTTCAGTAATCTTTCTACTGAGTTAATGTGCTCAAAAGCCAACAACACAAACCAAGTTTGACTACTGAGTGCATATTGAAAGAAAGGAAGGAGGGGAAAAAAACCCCAGAAACCAAACCTAACAAAAAATGTCTGCCATAGGGAAGCACTGCAAATACAGGGCCCTATAGGGCACTAAGGGCAAGAGCTGACTACAACGGACAGAATGGGCAACATGAAACCCAGTGCTGAAAAACTGCACAAAGAAAACAGAAGCGAGAATACTGCCTTCATTTAGGGAGGAAGCAAAAGCAGGAAATAAAAGAAGGATTAGTGAATAATCTTGGGACTTTCCTTATTGAGAATATGATAAAATATTTCAAATAACCATCAAATTCAATGGGGGAATTCGACCTATTGTGACCATTTTCAGCAAGAAGACAAAATCAGCACTAAGGGGGGAAAGAGAACAACTGAGTACATTGTATTCAGCCATTTCACCACTAAAACCTCTGTTCAGCTTGACTGGATCCATGACAGGTGTGTTACTGGTACTTGAGGACTTCTGTAAAATGAAATTGAACTTGATAGTTCACCAACATTGATCTTTACCTGTGTCTCAGCAAAATTATTGCCTATTGGATACTTCCTTGTGGCTTCAAATTGATTGCCAGAGGGCAGGCATAAAGCAAACACTCTCAGTGCACCCAAAAGGGCTCTCATATTTATAGGCTGTTAAACTAACACCTTTCTAGAATGCAAAAATATTTCACAAGACACTCTTAAGCAGATTTTTCTGGAAAGGGAAGGTGAAAAACTAGGACTACATTTTACTATGCCTCTCCTGTGACTTCCTTGTTCATTTAGAGCTCTTCCAAAGCCCACCCCCCCAAAGCCACATTCCTCTCCAGACAGGATACTGAAGTGGAAAATTGGTATTTTCAGCATGCTTATCTCGGGAAGTAACGACGTGTAATTAAGACAGGAAATTGAGTTATCACAAGATATGTACTCTAAATTGCTTGAGAAGGTTAAAAGGGTATCTGAAGAGAAAATATAAAAATATTTCCTACTTCAACAAAATCCATAACACAAAGTTTCTGCAAGTTGAAAGATGTCATTCAAGGGCATTAAAGCACTAATGTGATTAATTGGTGTCATTAAGCAAGTTCTAATAGTTCACAGAGCAGTGACAACCTCTGTACATATTGTCATGCTGAGCAGACAGGGTCAACCCACAAACCTGGGTTTATTGATAGTTGATTCTTTAATCCTCAAGTTTACGACAGAAAATGTAATTAGTATCTATCATTTATTGGACATTCCTGAGAATATCTAACCATATCTGGGATGTTTTTTTTAACTCTAGAGTTTATTTCAAAAGCTTATTTTCCTAAGAGTCAAACCTCAAATTTCTCAAAAACTGTGAAAACACAAAGGAAATTTAATCAAAAGCACAGCAGCTTCAGCTTTTCTGAACACCTTTCTAATTTTCTTTATATCAGGTTTTTCTGCTGCTAAATTACTTCCCCCTGGATGGAACAGGAAGACAGCTTAAATCAAGCAGATGTTTGGGTTGAGAGTTAATATACAAACAAAAATCAGTACCATGATGGACTACACTGTCGCTGCTTGCCTCCAAGTGTAGAAGAATCTAATTTGGACACTTGTTTTGGTTCCTTTTGTCAATTTGTTTTTCAGGAACAGTTCAGGAAGGAAAGAGCAACTGGAATAGAAAGGATGAGTAAATTCACTAGTTGACCACAAAGAAAAGAAATGAAAATAAAACCAAAGAGAGGCAGATTTCCTTAAAAAGGTAGAAAGGTAAATTTTTACCTTGTGATTTACTCTTTTGGGCTTAGACTGATAAGTATTGACAGTTTAGTTCTGGGTCAGCTTTGTCTCACATTTTTAAGAATATTGGACCTGCTCTACTCTACAAAGAGTGAACTGTTCTTGACATGTTTGGAGCCAGCAACCGTTTACCATGTGACATGAACTTAGAGATAACCCTCTCCATTAATATTGATAAGGAAGTATTCTTTATAATATTTTTTTTAATTATCTAAACCTTTCCAAATTTAAACTGTCTTCTCATTTTGGTGTACAGCTCCCACTTCCAATGTATGAACGCTCCTGTATGAACTCTTGCTGTCACTTTCAACACTGAACATTTCAGTTACTTCCCTTTTCTCAGTGCCTCCTGAAAAGAACTATATACAGGAAGGTTCCTGTGCTCCCCCAGCACTCCACCAGATACAAAGAAGAAAATTAACTCTGCTCCAGTCAGAACTAGGACACATTTCTCTCCAATTCAGTACTCAGAAAGACACACACATCCTGTGTTAGAGAAGCAGGACTGCAGCCAGTTTGGTCTAGCAGCTCACAAGGTCTTCTGATTTAATATTATTCTGATCGTCTTAGTCTTTTTATTATGTAGCAAGAAAAATGAACCAGTGTGCCACAGTATTATTAAACAAAACAATTTAAACCTTACACATTCAAGGCCCTTGAACAACCTCAGACTATAACCAGTATAACTCTGAGAGGAGGGATTCCTGTGAAATGGAGAAGAAAACCCACAAATATTCCCAGCTCCACTTTAGTCTCTGCAGGTTATTCTGCTTCTGGAGCTATTTGAGTTCTGAAAGCCTGTGCAGCACCTATCTGGATATCCACAAATGCTGACAATTGAAGGGGGAGGAGAAATAGGTCAGAATGTTATTTCCTTTCGTAACTGAAAGATTTCTTTTCAGGTAGACCCTGAAGCAATTAAGAAAAAAAACCCAGAAGAATGACCGTTTCATCCGAAGGCAAAGCTGTAGCTGTGGCTTATACCACTTGTACCTGCATAATGTGAATTTAGCAAGGAATGTAACTCTTGCCTCTATATTTAGGGACAGATTAGAATGACAATTAACACAGTCTCCAGTTACCGTCTATACCCTGTCATATTGAAAATGAAATCCAGACTTTTCCCAAAGATCACCGAAAATTACTTACTATCTGGCACTACTTACTTTGTTGAAGAAAAAAAAACAACCCAAGAAACTTTCAGTAATACTTTAGGACTTATTGGTAACAAGAATCACAACAAAAAAGCCACTACTGTTGTCACCGCCACTGTTTTTTCTTGTGCAAGAAAATAATTCCCGAGTTGAACATCTCTGAAGTAATCCTGTTCAGTCTCAGAGCCTAAATTTGCAGCTTCATTTTCTCTAACAAAGGATGAAAATTGCTTTCTCCTGCACATTTCTAGCAATCATCAAGATGAAAGTTCCCTCTACACCACACTTTCTATCATTATGTTTTCTCAGCACATTGAGCATCTCTGTTTCAGTTTGCCCAATTGTTTATTGCTGAGCAAATCCCAGCACTGCACACACTGTAAATCTGAAATACAATAGGTCTTAGAGCAAGCCTCCCCCTATTCTCAGTGCTGCTCTAGAAGATGTATGAGCAAAAAGGTCACACATAAATGTTCACACACAGCAAATTTCAGGCCATAACTTAGATTCATTCCAACCACTAAATGTGTCTCACTGAACAACAACTCAAAGTGAAATTACCTGACAGGGAACATGTGTCCTCCCAAAACATGAGCTCTCACCACAGATTACACATTTCAGGTGTCAACCCCCTGGATAGGGAATATTTCACACATTTGTTAGAGCACACAGTTTCTGAGAATCCATGGCTTTGTATCTCTTCTTCAGAAAAAAACAGTGTTGAATTCCAAGTCGTGGCCAAATTGTCTGAGGAGTGGGCACAGGGCAATCTGTGCAGGGAGGGCTGCATTGTCTGAGAGCATTGACTGCTGTAAGCTGTTGGCCTTCCTCTGATAATATGGGGAGGAGGTAAGATTGAAGTTTATCCAATGTTTAGAAGGTAGGTGGAAAAAAAGAGCAAAACACTATTATTTTCAGTTCAGTCCCACTAGATCCACGCCCTTCCTGAGGGCTCCTGTAATGTCCATGTGTTCTGACACTCTCTGTAAGCTTCAGTCCCACTTATTAACTGATGCAAGAACATCAAAGTTGGCACAGTTTCAGGTAACATTGCTCATTGTATGCTGCATTTGCCTTCATGTCCTCACCTCAGAGCTGTAAACACACAGTTTTCTCTGAATGGGGTGAAAAGTATTTGATTAATGTCAGCAGCGAAAAAAAATTTCTGCCCTAGTCACCAGCACCCAGAACACAGCTGCTGGCAGGATATACTATTTCTTGTATTTCAACAGTTTTTAACTCAAATCTATACAGTTTCATTTCAGAATTACTTCAGAACTATTTTACAAAACATTTCAAATAGGACACTCCTTCTAAGTGGAATTCTCCTCTATTTTTGTTCCATTGAAAGCCCCAAAACAGAGTGCAGAGCAGTGTATATTCTCAGTGAGCTTCTGGCAGAATTAATGCCAATCTTTCATTCTGTCTGCCATGTCCATGAATAAATTATCACTCTTCATAATTATGCAAATCTATTACAGTTCATTAGCTTATTTTGAGAACACTATTAATAATAAAAAATTTCATAAAAAATAAATAGAAATAAAATCTATTAGACACTGGATAAAAATTTGGATACAGAGTCCAGTGGGACATAGCTTCTGTTCCATATCTAAATTCCCATTGATGCTGAGAGTATTTAATATTAACAACCCTGAGCAAGTATGGAAAAGAAATCAGGTAAGCTTGATTAGGTTTAAGGAAGTTTTAAAACTCTGGTGAATTAGATGCAGAAATTGGTAGTTGACTACTTTCAGTTAGATAGTAATTTGTTCATGTTTGGTTTATAATTTTGCAACCCCATCTTTCTTCATTAGGTTTCTGGCAAGGGAATATTCTGTCACCAGAGCACAGTGTTTCTGTATGTCACAGGAGGGTATAAACCATAAACCAAAGTGAGACAAGGATCATGCATTTAAATAACAAATTTTACATTTCGGTGAGTTTGGTTTAGGATTGCAAAGGTTGTCTCTAATAATCTTAATGGGACTTCTTTGATCAAGTGTTCCAAAAGGTCACTGTATCAGTCAGCTAACACCACTGTCAGAAGTAATTGCAGCTAAGTTTTATTGTCAGCCAACTGCCAAGAAGGGCATAATGTCAAGTTAACTGGAATTTACACTGTAAACATAACCTCTGTGATTTAGTAATATATTCCAGGATTTCACAGTTTTCTGGGAATGTCTTGGAGCAGCACTTAGAGTTAGCATGAAAGTGTACTGCTAGACTTGTACTCAGAAAAACATCTAATCAGTCTTTTTTCATCTTTATGTATTTGGAGGAGGATGTAGGTGGATGTAGATGTCTACCGTGAAACAACACTGCCCATTTCAAATGTGACATCTGCTTTTCAAAGATATTTTTCTATCCCTATTTCACAACTATTAGCTTCTAAACTAAAGTATTGGACTTTTGATACCGGTTCAGATATTTAACCTTCTGATACATGCTGGGATAGTCCTAACAATTAACCCCACCAGAGGTTGGGATGTTATCATCTCCCATGCTTCATACACAGAGCATGAAAGAGCTTCTGAGTGAAAACCATGAATGCCCTTCCTCGCCCTGCAGTACTCCAGCACAGCACAGACACGAGTGCCTGGGGGGGGTATGTCAGTGTTAAATACACAAAAAGATCTGTTTGCTTTGACTCACCCTTCATGATGTCACTGGTTTCAGCCTGCACACTTCAAGGAGAGCTATACCAGGCCCCTCTTTTACAGGTGCATGAATTACATTTCTGATGAGCTAAGCAATAAGAATGGTTTGGAGTGATGCAGGGACAGATTTCAACTTACAAACTTCTGTACAACTGTTATTCCATCTGGGAGTTTCACAAATTAACAGGAAAACAGGGCAGGAATAGAAACACATTCTATTTGAAAAGGCAATACTTTTGCATAGGTTTGGGTCCTTTTAAATGCAGAAAACAATTTACCATAATACTCTTACACCTTTTATGTGACTTTTATACTCAGCTTTCCATCAGCCATGCAGCACATTTCAGAAACTCACATCAAGTCTCAAGGTTCCTCAAAAAGTTCACTGTAGCTAAACATAATTTATATCTTTCAGAAAAACTAAAGTGAGTTCCTTTCTGTTATGCTGATGTCAAACAACCTCTCAAATATAAAATATTAACAATTTCAAAACAACCAAGCAACTCACACCAAGTACAGGTTGGTGTGGCAGTTGCAACGATAAATAAATGAGCTGGTTTCTGCTAAATGCTTTAGGGATTTTCATGTACAGTTTATACATTATAGATTTGGGGTTTGCTGCACAATTCCTTGCTCGGCTAGAGATGATCAGAGGTTCAGTGAGTGGTGTTTCAAAATCTCTGCAAAGCAATCCATTACTTATCACCTGCAGAGGGTCCCTTCTTTCTTACTGCTGGTCAGAGGTGGCCCTTTGTTCTGGGTGGCCTGTGACAGGTGGCAGCACTGCAGAGGGCTCCCCTCACACTCAGAGACTTGCAGTGACTTTAGTATTTAATACTTCAGTGGTTCTGTATTGCATTCAGAAAGCAAGAAAATGCACTTGAATGTCAACCACTCATCTGGAGGCCTCTTTTTGGTTTTGCTATTTTCTCTAGAAAAACTTTCCGTTGAAGCCTGAAAACTTTCTGGTTTTTCCCCAACACAATTTCCATGGCCTTTTATTTAACCTTAGCACTCTCCCTTCCATGCTTGATTTTAAAGGACAAAGTGAGACTTGAGCGGCTCAGAATTCAGCCATGCAGCTCAACTAGAGAACATAGTAGAATTATAAGGATATCTCATCTTCCTTTCCTTTTGCAAACTGCCTGTCATAGACTGAATCAGCAAGACTTGACAGCTCTCATCGTAGTTTCTTTTCTACTACAGGATTCTGTTCCAAAAACTCTTCATCACGTTGAATGAGATACACAGCTTGCCTAAGTTGACAACTAGGCAGTCTAGTGTTCAGGCAGACAACTCATTTTTAACTCCATCTGGCAACGTACAGTTTCCAAATAGCGCATCACATAACCACACCGTGAGACTCTTGCTGCCTTCAGGTGCAAGGACACTGGTCCTGCCTTATGCCATTGAGTCACAGGCATTTCAGGTTCTCTTTACCCAAACATTTCAAAATGAATACACCAAACTTGCAGCCTCATTCTTCCAACATTATTTGGCATTTTATGAAATCTGCAAGACCACTTAATGATGCCTTCGACCTTCTCAGTATTATTTTCTTGGTTTTGATCAATAATACCACTGAAATTACGTTAAACCAAACTCAAAATTATCTGCTTTTTTCTGGCCTTATTGTATCTTTTCCTATTTTTTTATTTAGTCAATCACTTATCTACATAGATCTCCATGAATACAAAAACACAACTAAAAGTTTCTACTCTACCAGTTCACCTAGCTCCTTCTTTTGGCTTTTCTTTCTAGTGTCAAGAGATGCTAACAGCTCACCCAAACATGCACCAATATCCCTTTTAAATGAGTCTTTATAATGTCCCACTTGGCTTAGGGTGTCCGGTTATCTTCTGCAACATCATGCATTACTACAAAAGAGATCATCTTCATGTGATGGCCAAGCTTCTGTCTCACCAGCACAGCACAGACTGAGGCAAATGGAGTGGTAACTGTGTCTCCGGGAACACCCATTCCCTGAGGACACAGGGAAACCCAGCCTGAGAGGAGCTGGGTTGCTTGGGAACAGTGCATGTGAAAACGATTTACCCGTCACAAAAGAGATTGCAGCAAACCTGACAGGAAAGTCATGAAAATCTCATACTACAGGGACAAGACAGTGCAAATATCAAGATGGGTAACTGTTGTACTTGTAAGACAAATAGATGGAAATTCGCTTTCCGTGATAAACTGTGGAAAAAGGAAGAAATCATCACTAAGAAGGCTGAGAGCACACTGTACATGAGCATCTACTGTTTTACCAAGTAAAACATCCTAATTAGATTTCTCACAGGAGAACAGCAGTAAACCTTTTATGTTGGAGCACCCGACTTAATTTATTGTTGACATTTTAAACCCTAATGCAGTTTTACATATAAGCACAGATGGTGCTCAGTGCTATTCCATAAACCTTCTCCCCACGGCCCTGACTAAGAACCAGCTACGCTCCATTCAACTCACAGATCCAGAATAATGTTCAGGAGGTTTGCACGTGCCCTGGCATGACAGGGAGGAGAAAAACACCTGGAAAATAATGGGAGCCATGAGCCAAATGAGAAAGTTTTCTGGTCTTACAGGTCCAGTGTTTGATGTCAGAAGCACTATTAAACCTGCTGGTGAGTATTAGCTGGGTAACTGTCGGCTGCAGTTCTGCCATGAGTGAGGGTCAGGATGCTGGCGTGTTGTTGAGGAATACAGTGGATAGTGTAAGGTTAATGTCTCACTTGGGTTGAAATGTGTACAGCTATCAGGCAGCACAAGCGTTTTCAGCAAGAGCAGAAAGAAGAAAACAATAGCACTTTCTCTAAAGCCAGTACCCTATCCCGGTGAATTCACATGCACCTCACAGACCAGAGCTCTTTAAGACAGGTGGACATACAAACTTTTAACTGAAACTCTCTGTATACTCATAACCTGCTGAGCTCACTAAACTAAGCAAGGTTTGAGGTTGCAAGACAAATTTTTGCTCCAAGCATAGAGACAGGCTGAAGTTTGCTAGTTCCAAATTGCCATTTTTTTCCTGACACTTCCCAAATTCCACCCCCTGCAAAGTAACACGTGGGGTAAACTACGGGGAGTCAGAGCACCAGCAAAGGCAAGCCATTCTACCTTCCCTGACGTTAATGGGAGTAGGAGGACTTTTAATAAATTACTTTAGAACAGAAGAGTTTGGTTTGTGTTGTTATTTCTAGATAACTTACTGGGTAATATGGCCAGGATGCACTCAGAAGAGGCTGCAAAAATGCAAAGTGAGCTGCTCTTAGAGATCTAACTCGTTTGAATCTGAGCTGCCTCATGTGGAAAGAAACGCAAGACAGACAGGATTTCACAGTCCAACCTTCATAGTGTCAATAACCTAAAGCAATTGGTGAAGACATTACTGATTAGCTTCATGGTTTATGTTTCAACACAACTTTCCAGAGAGCGTTTTCCTAAAATCCGTGCTGGCGCGTCAGCTGCACCTCACGTGGCTGTCACTCACTGCCTGAGCTCTCTGTGCCCCACCAGGCACACCCGGAGCCAGAACAAATGGCACTTCCCTGTCCGAGGCACAGCTACGCCAGTGCTCCTGACCTTTGCACTTTTTATTTTCCGTGTTCTCTATGGCCGTCTATGAGCGGTGTCCCTTTCCTTGAGGGATACATTGCCACTGAATTCCAAGTTGCCTTTCACTGGGTCACTAGGTTGTTAAACTTTGTAGTCATACGCACACAGCCTTCGAATACAACTCAGTTCTCCTTCCCCTTCATTACTCACACGCCCCAGAGCCAGCCCCAGCTCGGCGGCACAGCACTGCACACAACTCCTCCCGCTGTGGAACCGCTAGAGTGCACCACAGCTCATTCCCAGCAGTTCTCTCTCCCAAGTATTTCAGAAGTGAGTACTTGACTGGATGAGACGTTTGGCAGAGGCAGAGGCAGTTCATGGTAACTCTGTCTCTGTGTAGGGCATTGTCCTTTTCCATGTGCCTCCACCAGGCTCAGAAGAGCTTCCTGAGACTTTCAATCTCCACTAAGAACCAGATCTCATTTTAAAGCTAGCCCTGCTCTGCTTTAAGCCGGGGCTGGACTTGATGACCTCCAGCGATTCTTTCAAGCCTAAGTTATTCTACATAACAAAAAAAAAAATCCTCTTTAGGTAGAAGACGAGGGGCCAAGAATCCACTTTAAGTGAGACGCAGAGAGAGGAATGTCTGCCTGCAGCACACACTCTGTGGCGGCAGATTCCACTTCCATCCCTGACAAGAAGGCAGACAGGACTGTGCTGTGCTGCTGGCAGGAACTGCCTGCCCTCCACAGTCCAACAGCTTGGCCAGCCCGGCTCCAAAGGCTTTCAGGGACCACCAAAGAAAGCCTAGTTAAAGCATATGGATTTTCAGTGTTAGTTTTCTTTCTAATTTACAGGACAGCTAAGAAACTCAAAATTTTTTAAACACAAGCATCACTAGAAAAAATTACTAGCTTAACTATTTGACAGCTGTCTTTGATAAGTAAATGTCTTCATGAATACAGACAGCCCTCAAGACTGGATAGGAAGAGGTGTGAGCTGTGATTGCCTATGGTGCAACAAACCCCTAAGAAACCTTGTTTAGAACTTTTGATCAATTCGTTTTCCTTAATGGCAGTACAGAGACTCATCAGATTGCCTTTCATGGCAAGAAAATTCGACTTTTTTTTTAAAGGTGAGGCTGAAGACATTCAAAGTTCACTCTCTCTCTCATTCCTCCTCTGGCAATTAACAGCTAGTGGTAATACACTATTCAGCTTGGTGCCAGTATTTTCAGGGTCTAATGTTATCTAGCAACAGGAATGAGGTCAGGAAACTAGTCCAGATACATTACTTTCTAGCCTCTTTTCTTGATCCTTAAACTTACTGATGCCAATTAGCAAAGTACTAATGAACCTCTACCTATATTGAATGGCTGCTGCAATTCAATTGCAAAACAAGCCTCTTCAAATCCTAACTCTCTAAGAAAATGTGAATTGGATCATGATATGCATTCTAGTTAATGAGGAGTGTTTAATGTAGATCTTCTTGCAGAGTGCTCACTCAGGTGGGTCACAAACAGATAATTGCATTGACACTTGATTGCAGCCAATCTTTAGAGCATTGATGCACTGGTTTATAACCCACTTATTGCACACACAGCTCATGAGTGCTCTGCTTCTCATTTCACACCACAGCTCTGCACACTGCTGAGTGGCTGCGAGTAGCTTTGGGAGACTGCAGTCTCTTTATTTGGTACTACTGAACTCCAAATCAAACTGCAGGGGAGATTTTCAGCACTATTAGTGCTTGCTTTCATAGAGCCTTAGTACCCTTGTGGTTGAAAAACACCTCTGGAAGCCATCCAGCCTAACCCTGCGATCGAAGCAAAGCCAAGTGCAAAGCTCCTCTGGTTGCTCATGACCTTGTCCATTCAAATTCCCGACTCCTGCACCATTTCCACCTGGGCAGCCTGGTTTCAGTATTTAATTCCTCATGTTTCAATTCTTCTTGCTTAGGTAGGTAAAACCCATACAAGTTGCTCTGGGTTTTGGGGGGTTTTCTGACTGTTTCTTTTTCTTTCTTTTATTCTTTTCTAGTATTTCTGCAGCATTTACATCTTTCACATCAAATGAAGTGAAGGTCAGAATCACAAGCCAGTATTACTAAGCTCACAAAAGTAATTTTTTGATAGCACTTTTCCAGTCAAGCAATGGGAAAACCTCCCCTGCCCCTGTGGGCTGGCTCTCCAAATATGCTTAGTAAACATCCCCAAAAGTTCCATATGACTGAGTCCAATGAGCAGGACCAGATATATCCCTCCCTGTATAATTTCTTAACAATTCCAGCTCAGATAATATAAAATAACTTTTTAAAAGTGCTATAATCTATTCATATGAAATTGTATTTTCTCAAAATATGTCACACCAGGGAACTACCTTCCATTTTTAAACTCTTCACAAAGAAAAAGAAATCTTCATTCGCATTTGTAAAAGCTTTTGTCATAACTAATAAACTTTAAAGTTGCTTTGCTGCTTTTCAGGATTATACTTTAGAAAGATTAATCACTTACTGTAGGAGAGATTTTTCTAAACCTTATATTTGATTATAAAGTGGAAAAGATAATTTGCTAAATAAGCAACATCTGAGCCTCTTTAAACACAGTGACTGAGCAGGAATTGTGATCACACTCCTGAAAGTTTGGTTCTGTTTCATCATCTGTCACAGACTATGACTTCAGAAAGTCATAATCTGTTTTAATATTTTTATTTTAATAAATAAAAAATAGAATAATACTTCTCTAAACGTATACTTGTTTTGAACATATGTGAGATAACATTTGCATGACAATCAGGTTGTAGAAATCTGGTTTATATGAACAACAAAACTTTACAGAAGGCGACAGTAAGGAGAGACAACTAGGAAAATTCAAGTAATGAGAAGACATTTACATATTTAATCATAATATATATTTTACACGGCCCCAATTCTCTGAAACAAAAGGCGGTGTTTCCTTTTCATCAAGACAGGGCTTTGTTCACACATTATTGAAATGCACTTCTCTGCCTGGAGCACACAGGGACGACCCTGGTAACACTGAAGAGCTGAACTCCTCTTTCCAACGGATCATAATTTAACTAGAACTATTAAAGATATATCACATTAGATGGAGAACTAAGAGTGCTGCTGGAGTGACAAAACAGGGACGTTGCCTCCCACTTCTTTCATTGATGCGTCAGTTTATTAATTGCTGCAAAAAACAAGAAGCAATTACCATGAAACTCGAAAAGGTTTAGCAGGCACCAACAGTGAGAGGTTACAGATGATGTCCTGTGCAGTTTCAAAGAAATTCCTTAGGGAAATGCAAAAGTCTTGGTGTCATTTTTAGACATCCAAACAAGGCTTTGGATCGAAGGACTCCCCTTAAGATCAGTGAAGGTTTAAAATAGGAATCTGTAAAAGAACAGATAAAACTGCACCTAGAGTAGAAGAGGACAAGCACCAGAGATCTAGGGCCATCATCAGTAATCTTTATATTTCAGAATTCAAAAAGCCAATTGATGGGTTACAATAAAATAATAATTTCCAAGGTGGGCCGTAACAGAAGTTTGTAGCAAGAACAGTCACACTAGACAGAAAAATGTGTTCATCTTTGTTAGGCATCAGACTCAAGTGACTACATGATCTATAGAATGTTTAAAGAGTGATACTCGTCCATTCAGCCTGAAGCCTGGAAGTACCTTTTTAATTAAATATTTCCCTCACTCTGATATATGATCAGATTTTATTGTATAAAGAACTAACTGAAATCCCAAACCAGTGAATCTTTGACATTGTCAAATATTTGCCAAAAATCAGCCTTGTCCCATTTCAGCACAGATTTGCTCCAGAATGCAGAACTCTTCTCAGATAATAGTTTTTATACATGCTAGAAGCATATGATGAGTATATTTTGACTTGTACTTTCTTAGACATAAGATTATCATCTTGAGCTATGGACAATAAAGATACAAAGATCTTTCTTTCATTACAGTCAGTATTCTCTACAGGACAGATTTCCTGTGAAGGCCCTTTGCAAAAGAAATGCAAATTTATCTTTGCGCTTGAAAGACCAAAGACCTGGTTTTCCACAGGCATGCTGATGGCAAAAATAAAACAGGTAGGAAAGTTCTGCTATAATGATCAAGATGATTCTTTCCTTTCAAATTCTCTAGGCTTTCAATTAAGAAGAAATTCTGTAGCCTAGTGACATAATGGCAAGAAATTGTGGCATATTTATCTGTCTAACTGAAACTTCAAAAATTAGAAAGCACAAAGTGTGCTGAAAGGTCAGGACAAGCAACTGCTATCTTCTTTCCCTTAATATTCACTGCGGTTTTTCCTCCTCCAGTTGCAGTAACAGAGCTATTAGTGGTTAAAAAATAACATCGATCCCCTTTTTAATTGATCTCTGTGGGTTTCTGGTTGCATGGCTTAGGTCAGCAATGGCCAGGGCTTTCCCAATGGCATGAACTTATTTCCAGTTAGCTTCCCGTCTGCTCCTTTGCATGGTGGTCACAGTGTAAGAAAATAGACACCAGGACAAGTAAGACTCTGCCTGGGAGTCTCTTTGTGTTAAAGAATTCCTAATTTGACCTTTTATCAAT
Source organism: Oriolus oriolus (assembly GCA_013400235.1). Taxonomy (NCBI): domain Eukaryota; kingdom Metazoa; phylum Chordata; class Aves; order Passeriformes; family Corvidae; genus Oriolus; species Oriolus oriolus. The sequence goes on from VXBT01005579.1 coordinate 534,951, forward strand.
TGGTTTTGTTTAACCTTAATATGCAACATATCTCAATTTAGTTTTTCCTGGATCTAGAGTTTATCCCAACAGGTTGTGGTGACCTCAAACCTCTTGGGCAGTATTTTATAAGAGACCATACCAGATCCTGTTCAGTATCCAAAACTTTTTTTGGGATCCAATATAGGACTGCAGTGAGAACTTCTCAAAATCCCCGTAATTTTTGACTATAGAGCAATTAATTAGTGATGTTATCGCAGATTTCAACACGATCCCATTTCAAGAAAGCCACTATGTGCAGCTGTTCAGTGACACACACAAGGACATTCCAGACAATGGTGCTAAATTACAGCACTATCTGCTCACCTTGTTATTTTGATGTCAAGTGTGATGTGGCAAAAGAAACCCAGAAGGAAGAAGATAACACAGCTTTGGTATGAATGGAACTGAACACTCATAGAGGAAGAGAATGCTGGAAACAAGCTGGTTCCAATGAATAAAGAATAACTCAGTACTCAAGCTTCACTAAATGGATGAAGATCAATATCAGTTTTGAATTTCTAAAGATCATATGATGTGTTAAAGAGTTACAGAGAATTTTAAATGATATTTTAATATAAATTTCTTACAGATGCTGTCAATAAAAAAATAGAACTGTATGGACTTCTGTAGTCCCTCTTTCCTTCTGATTTGATAAAATCCTTTATAATGCAGTTTTCAGAACCCAGTCTGCTGACTTTGACTGTCTTTTATGCAATATACTGGCTTACACTTGTTAAGGACTGGATGGTTACACGAATCCAAATCAGTATCTTTACAGTCATCGCTGTGCATCTCAATGCCGTTCTAAAATGCTAATGCACAATGGAATTCCTACATTTCCCACCGGTGATTTCTGCCAGTTTCCTGTTTTTCATTTGACTGGCTTCAGAAACCACAAGGTGAAAATACTATTTCAAATTAAGAACACATTATCATTTCCAGAGTTGCAGTTAATCCAGAGCAAGACACAGTACTAACTTGCCTAGATAATGAAATCAATTCTCAGGGTCATTCTGTTGGATGAACGAGAAAGACAATCCTTTAAAAGCCCTTGGAAGTGCACTTAGTGGTAGATGAGGCATGAAACACTTTTTGACAGCATGCCTCATTCAGCATATAAAACATTAGCAAAGGATCAAACTTCTTTACTGATCATTCTGGGATGTAGTGTAGTCTAACGAGGGGGTGATTACTCTGACAGCAAAGTTAAACACACATCATGATACCTTCCCAAGGCACTGGAAGCAGGTCTGGATGTTCACATTGCTGACAGTTTCTGGAGCTGTCTTCTGGAGAACTGCAGCAAGCCCAGAAGAATCCATCCTTCATAGACACACTGATGAGTACAGAGAAATATTGCCATTTTTCTCCCGCTTCTGCACTTTTTCCTACATGAAGGAGCAGGAAGTGCCAGAGACAATCTTCAGCCTGAGCAATCGCACAGGGAGGAGCAGCAGAGAGCCCATGACCACCACAAGCTGTAGCCCATCTTTTTCTTACATTATTCTCCAGGCCAGAGGTCCCAGGAAAAAGCAGCACTGTGGCACAGAAAGCCCTGCTGCTTTCTGCCCTTGCTGACATTTCTCCAGGACAAGTGTAATTGTTCAGCTTAAAGCTTTATCATATTACATAAACCAACAGTTATTACAAAATTAAATAGACTTCTTGTATTCAAGTTTTCTTGGCTGAAACTTCTGCTTTGGAAGAGACATTTCATTGAGATTAAACACAAATCTATTTTGTATGACTCAATTTTTAACTCCCAAGGATCAGTTTCCCCCACTACTTAGGCATGTCAGTAGAACAGTTGAAAATTATGGATTACGTTTCTTAAATCGTGGCTACTACAAACTGAAGAACAAAAAAAATGTCTCTCAGTGTTTGTTTTTTTACAAAAAAGGAGCAGTTGAACAGAGACACGCAGCCTCAGAATAGTGCACACTCCCTTCATATCGTTCGCTTAATTTACAGAAAGTACATCAAAACTTAAAAGCATAACCGTGGATCATCTTGACTTTATTTACACAGTTCATTAAGATCTGAATATAAGGAATGTATATAACAATATATAAATACTATAATAAACAATGCTACTTTGGGAATCTTTTATTTTAAAAACTAGGCTTATTTTTAAAAATGACTGTACTGAAGGAGCCAACCAATGAGTGCTTTTTCCTTGGGCAAGTTCTGTTAAATATTTTTTTGGTGTCTTGGACAAAGGCTGATGGCTTATCTCCTTGTCTTGTGCTAACATAAAACCTATAGCCCAAGAGAGAATATCTGAAGGAGCTCATTATTACTTTTTTTAATATCTTTACGATACGTTTTTGCAGAACATTTCTCAAATTAGTGCCATGCTGCTATCCCTGGCCTAGAAAGACATAAACTGACTCTTAGAGGGCTGGAGGGATGTTGGGAGGCAAAGCTGAGTGGTGCAGACACCCCAACAGAAAACAGGCTGTGAAACCACAGCCTACAGCTCACTCATATTAAGTAACATGGTTGCAAAAGATAAATTCACTCATGAAGTGCAGTTTCACATCACAAACAACTAGGGGAGGTTTGGTTTTAAATATCAGTCTTCAAGGAACAGAAGCAGAATAATTCATAGTTGGAAAAACCCATTTCCTCACCTGCACTTCACCTCTCAGCTGTACAGATTAACAGTCATGGTCCCCAAGGCTTCCATTTTATTTTTCTTATTTTTTTCCTTCAATCTCCTGTCATTAGGGAATAAGGAAACAACCAAAGCATTGGAGAATAGAATTCCACAGAGGCTATTTTGCCCTGCTGAGAAGCATATTTCTAAAATCTAACTGAAATTTTAGAAGAATATTACAGACGAATGTTGTTTCCAGTTACTGTAATGTGTATGTTATGATAAATGGATATTTTCTGCATATTCATCAGACTTCTTTCCCCCCCAATTAAGGGAAGGAAATTTTAGTAATGTTGCTTCCTATTGCAAGAAACTACATTTCTTTTCCTCTCATTAACTCTCACTGTGATACAAATATTAAAGATTCATTTCTCTTACTCTACTTCTGAAAAACAACACATTTATAAAGATATTGTAAGTTAAGTACAGTGATGGAATAACTTATTTCACTGTAATTTCACTTTTGAGGGAGGAAAGCGTAATCTGCCCAATTTCAATTCTGAATCTAGAGAATACTAGCCAGCCCCTAGTTTTGAATAACAGCTTTTTATTAAAAGAAATTAAAAGTTGTGAGGCGTAGAGCTTTCTGCTCAGGGCATAACTCATTCTCTGACTGAGGTGAGATCAAATAAAATTTTATCCTAATTTTCCCATAAATACATATAATTACATTTCTGTTTGCATCTTTTACCGCGTTTTTACAAGGCAGTAATTCTAGTGGTCTGTGTAGATATACTTTATGTTAAATTTAAGCAGTCTTTCACAGTGTAAGCTGTGCAATTTTGACAGCCTAAGGCTTAGTTGAAAATGCAAAACGCATCCAAAAAAAGGTGGATATGAGGCTGGTGAGCCATCAACATGAAGTCAGGTCAGTCTTCTCATTACTTATCTTGCACCTTGTCAAGATGCACACAAAAAAGGAGCAGTTAATTCATTACAAATGCATCAAGAGAAGGAATTCCTGGCTAAAAAGACTCAAATGTATAATCTAATGGAGAAATGTCCATCTGCATCCTAAATTCTGTAGTACCCTCATTGCACTGACACCTAAGGCTTTCCTTGATAAAGGGGCATAGACAAGAAATGCTGGTCATGAGTAACAACTCGAGTAGAAGTTGGGGAAGAGAATACAAGCAGCAGCACATCCACTTCCCAGAAAATACACATGTAACACAGCAGAGATCCCAAATCTCTTATACCTTTTTTTTTTGTGGAAGAGAGAATGAGATTTCCTTAGCTATCAAGGTGATGTATGAGATAATCTGATCCACCTTTAAGTTACTGCTGTTCAGACATAAGGCAGTCTTAAGAATCCTTCATTTTCTTAGTCTTCTCCCCACATTTATTTTCCATTCCATCTGTAACATTCAGTAAACACAGCAGCTGTCTGCAATCCATCTAATCTGAAACACAGACTTTTCACTCTGAAACATTCAGTGCATGTGTTTTGAAAAACAAGTCATGTAATATTCTACATTATTTAAAAGCTTTCATCATTCTTTGAAGGCTACTGTAAACAGTAGCTGCAGGGGAGTTTATTTAAATATATTCACTTTGAACTGCAAATTGTGTACGGTAGAAAACAGAATGACACATACAATTTTACCTTTTTTCCTGCTAACTGTTGTTTACAAATGTTATAAAATCTGTTTTAAAATTTAAGGGTATGTCAAGTTTCAGGCAGTTAATTATCAGTGTTGGAATGAGTCTTACAGGCTGCTTGATGGGCCTTGGGGGGGAATTAAATGGCATTCGGATTAGGTAAAAAGCATCGCTTCTCACCAAAATGCACAAATTCACAAGAAATCAGCCACTGACGTCAGGAGCTGTACCTACTGATAAGCACAGACAGGTGGAAATGTGGAATATCCCTGGTAGCCGAATACTCCTGATTTCTTTGTAAATCACTAGCATTAGCTTCAGAAAACACAGCGAGAGCTGAGTCATGTCAGTGAGCCCTTTTCTGTGCTCATAAACTCTTCACAGCCATTTCATCCCTTGCTCGACGTGAGCATTTGGGGAGGGTTGATGTAGCATGAATTGAATACAAGAGGACATTTGTGGTGCAGCGCTGGTACTCCAGCATTTGGGAGCAATAAAGTGTACAGCACCCTGGGACTGACACTCTGAGCACCATCCACAGGACCACACAGGAAACATCTACAGAGTAAAATAATATTTTCTACTAATAATAAAGTTCAAATGTGAAAGTGATAATGTTTTATAGATCTTGCCAACTTCCAGGACCCAGATCTTGTTGCTAATGTCATTATCACAGCAATAAAGCTGGGTCGCTGCATTGCAAGAACGTTCCAAAAATGATTAAGATTAGTTCTCTTTGCTACAGGCAAAACCACTTTTTGATGTTTAATATGTAAATGTCATTAACTGCCACATAATAATTGCACATTAAGTTAAATGCTACTCCACATTTTTAGATTAAACAACACACTTTGATATACTTACTAGCAATAGAGCATGCTTAAAATGAAGAGCTCCCACACTACTGCTGAATGAAGAGTTTACTGTGGTGAAAGGATTAGGGCAGGAGGGAAAAATGTAAGATTTATGCTTGTGCACACCAGACTGCCAGGCACCTGCCTTGAAGCATTTGCTGTGGGACATGGCACTGCCTTTGCTCCTCACCTGGCTGCTGCTTGCAGAACCAGGGCTGTTCAATAAAACAGGGGGACAAAGCTGTACGGCTTCACAGCTAACTCTTGTTCAAACTCAAACATCTGTCCCTTTCTGAAAAGCAGTTTCAGAAAGGCTCAAGTTTTATTAAGGACCCTGGCCTTACTGTGATAAAACTTGAGAGAAAAAGGACGAGTGAGATAAGCAGCTACAGCTGCACCATGGCCTGGAGGCAGCAGTGCCACCAGAGGCCAGCCTGACTCCTCTCCTTGAGAAGCCACAAAGGTGGTGATGTAAACATATTTAAATTTTTAGTTTCGAGACAAGGAATCAAAGGTAAAAATCTAAGTTCTAGGAAACAGAATTGGAAAGTAAATGTTCTGCCTTGAACTTGTAGCCTATAGTTCCTTGAGACACTTGAATCTTCTTATTTTAAAGAGCAACAGCTGGAAATTCAACAAACTTGTTCTTTCATATCTCCTCCTTTACCAGACAGATGCTTTTAACCTGAAATACAAACTTTTTTGCCCTACTTAAAATGCCTCAAAATCTGGTTTGCAATTAGAAAATTAGATAGCCTTTGTTTAGATCAAAAGAATATATTAGAGTAGATAGCAGTAGATATTATTGCCCAATACTATTTGTTTGGGTTAGTTCTACTCCTCTCTCTCTCTCTGACACGGTAGTGGTGCTCTGAGCAGCACAGGCCAAGTTCCAAGCACAGAATAGTTACAGAAAACAATCCAGCAAAAGAAGCCCAACAACCCTCATACGAAAAGGCGTCAAAGGAATTGGGCTCAATGCTACAAATCCTGAGTGCTAATTTCACTGGTTTCCTTTGAAAATCTCAGCTGAACAGTTCATGAGAGAGCACAGGAGCAGATTTTTTCAGTTGTTTGTTAGGTGTACATATTCCATTGTTTTGTGAACGTGTGTGTGCAGGGAAACAGCACTGAATATGAAAACGCATCAGTACTGATTTTAACCAATATTTTGGCAACAACAGCTTCAGTAATGTCCTTGGATGACAACTCTACACAGATAATTGGTTTGTATGCATCAATAATTACATCACTGTGCCAGTTTTTTAGGATCTTTTTCTGCCAAATGTGAAGTGTTTCAACACTGTTCAGACACATCAGAAACTATTAATGCAATAAGTGACTTCCACTCTAGATTCCAACCACAGATTATCATGTTAATTTTTTTTCATACCTCTGGCTTTAATTTAGGCACAGGCCAGCAGCATTAACCCTAAATGGAGGATTGTTATTTACTTAGCTGCATTTGCCCCCTGGTTGCCCTGAGCCAAGAGGGCAGGGTGTGGTCAAAGGTGTCCCAGCTGGAGCCCGCCCTCTCCATGCTCACTTGGCAGCTTCTGTGGCTGCACGTGTGGCACAGGAGTGCCCCAGCCAGCCCAGAGTCCCAGACCACTGAGTAACCACACCACACTTATTTCTGCCCAGTTAAACAAATACCAACTATTCTGCATGCTCAGCTTCTGTCCCCTGCAGAAGCTTCACATGTTCCCACCTCTCTGTTTCAGGCAGTAGCCTACAGAATGTGTCTAGCACTGAACAGGAGAGGAAAGAATGGTATCACCTAATAATAATAATCTAGGTTTTCACCTCAAAAATACACTGGTTTTGCCAACATATCTGTCTCTTTTATTTCACATTAGCATTTTGTGGTCATAACAGTGCAGAAAATTGTAAATATGTCAAGAGGATGCCAAAGGCACAAAATGCAAAGGAAAACTTATGAGCTGAGAATAGACAGTGAGAAAGGTACTTCCCTAACCATAAAACCTAAATTTTCTTTCATCCATAATCTGACAGGAGGAAGTTTTCCATTTGCCTGGGTAAGAGCACTGGGGGATGGGAGGATATTTGCCCTTCACATCTTCAGTGAGGATCATAAATATCTATTCTGTGCAGGTGCAGAAACTGAAGCAATTGCACACAGCTCACTTGCTGCAGGCTTGTGTCAAAAAGCCCTGTCTACACTAACTGTGGAATAGTGATCATAGAAGTGTGATCACAGAAAACAGAGACCTACACAAAGAGCAAGATCAGGAAATACAAGGCCAATCTGAGCAGATTCCTACCCAAAAAAGAGAAAACTTGGCTTACTACTGAATACAATCAAAATACAGTTTTTTTAACTAGAACTTTTTTTTCCAGATAGAAATGGAATCCTGAATGAATCTTTAAGATATCCATAAGTCAAATCAGGGCAGAGAAATCTGCATTTGCAGGCCAAGCCTCCACTCAATGAGGTTCCCCAGAATCAGGATTCTGCTGCCATCAGTATATTCAAACCAATGTCAACTGCAGAGGTGAACAAAGGATCTGCATTAAGGGGGTTTCATTTCTTATTTTAATTGAATTACTTGGGATAGTTTAGCAATATTTTTATTTGCTTAACTCAAATATGAGTTACCATTATAAACCCTGAAAAGTTCACAGCAAATCATTCACCCACAAACTAGCTGGCAAGAACATCACTTTACATTATTCATAGATCAGCACAGACTTACCCCTGCACTTCACATGGACAACCTTCTCTGAAGTGCCAGCAGCACTGATGTTTTTATATGTATTTCTAAATCATTCCTGCCTTCCTGAACAGAGGACAAAATATACTCTAATTAAAGTCGTGCTGTTGGGTTGAAGTAATACACACTAAATGCTCAGTTATGAGTTTATGAAACAGGAAACCGGAACATAACCTCAGTCACCAGCACCTGCTAAAGTGTTGCCACTCACAGGAAAGCAAGCAGCAGGACATCCAGCCACATTCCCAAGCCTGGCACACCTTTCAGGAAAATGATGTTTCAGTATGGCAGCCCTCAATTTTAGAACCTTCGATTTGCAACCCTAACTTCCCTCTACAGTAATATTTCTCTGGAATACATTATATTGCACAAATAAAAATACAGCCACAAGAGTATAGTAAAATATTTACTGCATTTCTTTACTGACTTCCGAAACCCCTCAGGAAAACCCTGGGAACCTGCCTCTCACGTATCTTACACAAAAGCTCTAAGGAAAATCTTGCTTTCTTTAGGAAAAGCTTGTAACTGTTCTCATGTTTCCTTTCCAAGAAGAGGATTTTTGGGGGCCCAAACAATGGCTGCTGTTGAATCAAAAACATTTTAATGAGAGAAACAGCACGTACATATTATTTTTCTACTCGGTCACCAACTCTAAAAAGTTCTCTTTTTTGCACTCTGTGTAAAGCATCCTACTTTCAATGGGATTCTGTAGTTAGAAATAACCTCTGCCTCACACTTCGGGTCAGTGCCACAGGCTAAATGTGCCACAACCTGGGTAAGTCCCTGCACTCTTTGTTTCAATTTGCCCCAGGTTTCTGAATTTTTCCTTGCTGACATCAAAAAGTTTGGGACTCTGTCTTTAGAATAATTGCCCTTTAGATAAACTTATTTGGAACAAATACCTTCTGGAATATTTCAAATGAAGGGATGAGTCTTCAGCAGTGACAAGTTCTATTTCACACCTTCTTCATGATTTTAGCACTCTGAGGAGCTGCAAACACTGTCCAAAACACGCCCAGATGTACCTCAGATCTTCAACAATTACACGACTCAATACTCAAGTCTTTCAAGTGTTTCCAAGAATCTGTGACTTCTGAATTTCAAGATGACTCCAGTAAGTGAAAAAGAGCCCAACCCTAACTTCCCATTCTATTTAGGTGTATAATATCCTGAAAGCTAAACAAATTATTGAAAACAGCCACGTGCATGTTTTATTATTTGCAACCAGCAATTGCTTTCTTTGACAAAATACTAAATGAAGTACTTCCTACATGAAATATTCTATAAGAGTTTTATAAAATATCTTGCCCAAATAGAGAACATGGCATCTTACATATACATTAAACATTTACAAGGACTTGGACCATTTATATCCCAGATAAAAATGATCAATGCCTACAAACCCTCTCAGACCCCCCAGATGGTTTCGTGGGCCTGCTGGTGAGGTGGGCTGCCCATGGAACAGGAGCTCTGGCATCTTGAGCTGCTTTAACTCTGCTGCTAAAGTGTTTGATGAAAGAAAAATGCTCTGCTGTGTTTTTATACAGCTTCCATGCCTAGAGAGAGGCTTCAAATTGGTCTCTGTCAGGGTTTATCTTATTAAGACACATTTCAGAGATTGAGAGATTTTTCATAACGACTCCTAACTTTAAAAACAGGAACACCCAAAGCCTTTTTCCTAATCTGATTTCTAATAGAAATGGTGTTTCAGAGCCATTACATTTATTATTAAAGAATCTGAGCATGCATCCCCTAGTTCTGTCTACTGCATAGCCAAATTATAAATTAGAGTGCCTAAGCATACATGCTATTAACTATTCAACCACTGAAATCCAAAGTCATGGGGTTGACTGCAAAATAACTTAATTAAATGAATGCAAATATCATTTGAAGAGTCATAAACTCTACTGCCCCAGAAGTTCAACCAATCCTCCTACAACAGCAAACAGAAAGTATCAGAAATCAGTCTGTGAGCAGTGATATAATACAGGCTGATTTCTAGTGTCTCACTTCATATATATTCTCTCATGTCAAATAAAGCCACTTTCCATTATTGGTTTCAGTGGACGCACTTATGGTCTCTCTCCCATCTCACAAAATAAAATAAACTAGAAGGAAAAAAAACAAATAAACATATTTCTCCTGAGATCTCTAGTCCCTTCCAAAACAGCTGAAATTGGCCAACATATTCAAAGGCATGGGGTGAAACGGATTAGGAAGAAAAGCAGGTGCAGAGAAAGCCATCTGATAAACCAGGGCTACAATACTTATTTCAAAATTTAAGTATTTCCAATCTATCACACTGATCTGGGAATAAACTTGCTTGTTTATATAAATGTTATAAACCACACTGGATAGCTCTTCAAAACAGAGTCAGGGTGAGAGCTCTTTATGTGTGCCCTGGTGGCCTTTCCTGTTTCCTTCCCATTTTTACTGTTTCCATTTCTGAGTATGAATGGTGAAAGGCATTTCCAGTGAACCTGGGACCCCACCTATCTTAGCAGGCTTTGGTACAAGCGGTTGCCTCCTGCAGTTCCTGAGATATCCTTGGAATGTGAACTAAGCAATCTGAGTGAGTATCATGACAATTATTGTTGGACCTTGAACAATAATTCTGAAAAATATAACTTGTTGTATTCATATGAACATACAAGATTTAGTCAGGAATACTTTAAATATCAACATTTTTAACTATGTCCCCATGCATGAAAACAAGCAAAAATAATACATGGAAGATCTGAAAAAAAGGAAATACTATCCCCTTATTCCCCTAATGGAAAAGAACCTTAATTTAAGACTCTTACAGGACCCTGTGAGAACATAGAAGAATATTTGCATCTCTGCATCCCGAAGTTAAATGCAGACAGCCCATGGGGAATGGAAGGCTTTACCACTTTCATCTTCCACTAAGTGAAGTGTGAGATTGCTGACGTGGTTTGCAGCAGAGGCTGGGTGAGTACCCTTTCCCCACTCCATCAGCCTTTTCCTCACAGGTTTTCACTTGGTTTAGCCATGAGACACACAGATCCATTTCCAGCCCTGCTGGTATCTGCAGGGTTTCGTTTTTGCCCAGCAAAGGCACCAGTACTGTCTGTTCCATGTGGGCTCAGTCTTACTGCAACAAATCCTGGGAACAAACCTGTTCCTGTTCAACAGAGTACTTCAAGTTGTTTAACCAGATTGCTTAAAACTCTACTTTTCTGAGAATAACTCGGTGCAAATGTTTAATCATCAGACTTCAGACTTGCTACTCCATGATTAAATTTTTACATTTTCCTGCTTTCCCTCACAAAACTGAAAAGCAAGAACAGAACAAGCGCCTCAAAGGGTAAGCCAAAAATATGAAGAAAAAAAATCTCAAAACCCTCACAACTCCAAAACATTTAAAATCCCTAAAGCATTTGTCATTTACACTATAAAGCAATAGAAATAAAACTATGCAATAGCAAATAATGAACCCTAAATATCTGTAAATGATAGGATCATTTATTTTTAAACATAATGTTCAGTTCTGGTAAGTGTTGAATTTTAATCCCTGACCAAAGTAATTGAAAGAGGAATTTCTACCCTCCAATGAGGATTTCCCTCTTCTACATAATTCATGATTTCACATGAATGATGACAAACACTGCTTTATCTGATCTTACCTGTAGCATATTTTTAAAGAAGTATTGCTTTTTTACTACCTGATTTATTCCAAGTATTGGTTCAGTAAACATGGTGAAGAATTATTAACAAATAATTAAAGTTAAACAAAATCACCATAGAGTATTAAATTCTATAGGTGACTGTTTACCTTTTTCAGACAGAGTCCCTTTCCACGGAAAAGTGAATTTCACCAGGCAGAATTTGTGTATTTCTGCAGAAAATTACATTACTTAAGGGTAAAGACACACAGGGACATTCATCTCTTTGAACAATTTCTAACAGCTACTGACACTTTTTACCCACCATGTGATTCAATATCGCTGCTTAAAATTAAAAAACTTCATTTAAAAAGGAAAGCGCTGGGGAATCCATGATACAGATAGCAACAGCAAAATATCATTCACCGTCCCAAATACCAGCAACCCGACTGGCACACACGGACACCTTGGTTTGGAGCATATTTTCTTTTTTTTTCCCAGCTACATTTACAGGAATTTTTCACTTTTTCTACTCCCTTTTTCAAACCCTCTTCTAATGATTTGGTGAGATTAGCACAGTACATTTTAAACAAAGGAGAAATAATTACTCAATCCCTAATAAACTACTCATTTACTTCTGTTTTTTAATGGGCAGGACATCAGTGATGTGAATGTCTCCTCGTTTTTCAGCAATAACAGTATCATCCCAACAACAGAAGTTTAAAATGAAAGTACAGCCCCAAAACCTTGAACGACAACAGACTGAGCGCAGACTAAATGCAAGTCACTGTATTTCCAAGCGGAATTTAAAAATCTAACATTTCCCTCTTCAACTGCCATATGAAATAAAACTCTGTGAATCACAGCCATGATTGACTTCCTGTGATGTGAGTCCCAAAGCCACTGGCACAGCAATACTTTGTTGTTCACTAATGTGCTCAGTATTGTCCTTGCTGCAAAGAGCTGGTGGAGGGAAGGTTCACCACTCACTGAACCCAATTGGTTAGGCAGCAGGAAAGCAGTGAAAGAAAACCTACTACAGTTGAAAATGTAAATGGCATTAAAATGTCATTGACCCATTTAGAGAAATGAAATGTGAAATCTCTATGATGCAAGTTACGAGAGGATACAGTAAACCAGACAGAATCGCACAGAATTCCTAACATTTCAGAATTCCTTGTCCCAAGAAATTCTGGGTAAACAAGCTTTCTCCTTTGTGTTTAACATTGATGATAATATCTGTAAAATTTGTGAAGACTAAGATCTCAAACAGGAGATCAAACCCTGTTTTGAATATAGTTGCAGAAGCTCTATTAACACTGGAATAAATAATCTGGAAAAGGAAGCTATAGAGCTGGTGGCAACAGTAGTTCCAAAATAGGACTTGGCTGAAAGATCTGAAAACCTTTCGTAGAGCTCTTCTGCTTGAAATTACATTATCTGCTCTTCTCAAACATTGATTCTTTTTTGTCTCCCATCAGTTGATTCCTACTCAATTTCCTTCAGCACTTTTCTGCCATTCTCCCAACTCCAGTCCTTATACTCAGCTCTCCTTGGATATTGCTGTTTCCCATTTCTACTACCTCCTCTGAACTAGTTTTTCAGCTATTTCACTTTCTTGCTTTGCCCACCCCACCCACCATCTGCTCCACTCCAGTCCCCTTTCAGCTTCTCTCTCCATTTGTCAGCTGTTCTCTCTTCACTCCCTTGGCTGTTTTCATCCTTCTTTCAACTCCCACAAGATTTCTGAATTTCCCTTACCTGCTCTGTTATCCTGTTTTATTCACTGCTTTCCTCTATATTACACCTCCTTCTTCAAGCAGCATTTCATTCCATAACAGCAGGAGCATTCCCTTTGGATTCTGCACACACAATATTGTAATTTTATAATTATTTCTCCTTTCTGATTCCAATCTTCTTTTTACCTTTCTGCTGCTTAGTACTATTCCCTTTTAACTTTGTTGCATTTATTTTTTTGAGACAAATGAACATGAGTAGAGAAGAAATCATACAAGATGACAAAAAAAAAAAAATCAAGTGACTTCAAAGATGATACTGTAAAAGGATGAAAAAACCCCCATAGCATGACAAAAAAAGGGAGGGGTTTCTGTGTTTTTCATAGCATCAGTGAAAGAGAGGTTTGGAACAGATGGCAGAAGACTATAATGCATACTTGCCATTAAAGACTGAAGAATATTGATGTTACCTACAACAGATATTTATCAAACATATTCTTAACAAGCAACAAAGGAATTTCTATAACCTCTGTAGTTAGCCTGCTGTAGTGCTTTGATGCTCTTACTCTTTCCAAAACATATACAATCTAAGGTGTTTGCCTGTACCCATAATGACCTTGAATTCACAAATAGTACACACAGTCCCACAGCTGGTTTAAAAAAAAATTGTCAAAGTAATTATTCAAAATAGTCTTATTAATTTTTTGGAAACACATTTTTAAACCACTGAGGAGAAACTCCCTCAGATGACATGACATCCACTGATAAAAGCAGTGGCATAATCCAGAACTATCTGCCCCATCATAAATGGTACTGTTGTCACTGAGTAATAAATTGTCACTGCTCCTTTTTCCAGCACAGAGCTGGCAGTTCCATACTGACTCCTCACAGGGTGAGTTTTGTTCTTGACAGCTTTGGTTTAAAAGTGCAAGGGCTGCAGAGCTGTAAAAGTGGGTAATGTTCATCCCTCACGTGACGCACAGGCAGGAAGGTGCCTGCTCCCTGCCCAGCAGCTGCTTTAGGCACTCTCGGCGTTTGGTACTCGGCTTTGGCAGCAGCAGCTGCTCTCCACCTCCCTGCTGGCCGGGGGCACAGAGCAAGGAGCTGCTGAGGAGCCCCAGTGTCCTGCCTTCTCCGACCTTCTGACTAAATAAACTTGCTTCACTTAGTCTTGGTCACAGGTCATCATTTCCATTTTGTTCTCCTTTGAAATTTGTCAGCATGTTTGACATCACCGTGTCAGACACCATCAGCGTGATGTCCAAATCTGAGCAATGTTTCTGCTTCATTAGCTCCAAATAGCACAGATTAATTACCTCCTGTTTCTTACACACAAAACCCTTGCTAACACATCCTGAAGTGACATGTGGCTTTATCTCTTGACAAACTGGCACAGTCAGCCCACAATCCAAAAAATCAGAGAGTCTGCTGACAGGACCAGCACAGAAGGAAGGACAACAGGAGAAGTTATGCCAGTTACACAGAATCTCAAGAAAAGCTTATAGCTCCAAAAAGTGTGATAATACTACTTTCAATTCTTTAAAAATCAATATTTTTGATTTCTCAAATGGTAATAACTATCGCAGAATCAATTATTAGAATTATTATTTCTGACCAAATGTGCATTCATCAAAATGTGAGCAATCAATACAAACTGGAAAGTGTCGCTTTTATCTCTAATTTGTTGGAAGATTTGGTATGGCTATTAATTCATCTTATTAATAGATAACCTATTACATGAAATCTATTGGTCTTATTTTAATAATTATATTGAACAGGACATAATCTGGAATATCTTTTTTAATCTGGCAACAAAAACTAATTTTGCCTTTTCAGAATTCTTCATAACTCCCTCTTCAAAGGCCATCTATATTCTTCATTTCTAATTTGAGAATATAACACATTTCAAGTTCTTCAACTTTCTAAAGCAACAACTCTACAGAAAAATAATAAATGCAGAGATCATGGATACTTGTAGTGCTTCTAATGTTCAGCTATGGAACGGCAAATTTTTTGTTGCCAGAAAAAGAAAATACAATGAATAGATAAAATATTCTTGCATATACTTCAAGCAGAGATTAGCAGAGATTCAGTAATAAAAAGGAAGTAGAAGTCAAAGATTTAATTCGTCAGATGAAATAAAAATAGCTGTGTTGAGCCTTAAAAAAGAAGTGCTAAAAAAAATCTGATGAGTTTTGACATACAATCTTAATTACACTCAGATTTTTTTTTTTAATATCTAAATGTGGATACAAGGGTCTATTTTTAAAGATCAATTCATTTTCAGAATCAGAAAGATCTTGATGTCCTCCTGACAGCCCCAGAACTCTGTGCTACTCCCAAAATCATGCTTCTCTCTCTTCTTTCTCAAGGTATGTAAAGAACCCAACTGAAGATCATGCAAGTTTTCCATTACTTTAGCATCTATCCCAAATGGATACAATTTCCTTTGATCCACATCAGAGACAACACGGATGGATTCCTTTAATGCTTTTCTTTTTCTTATCAACATAAGGTTGACATCAGGTATTTTCCTGAATAGTGACATCTAGAAATGAAAATAGATATGTACAAATAAAAGGTGTGAACTTACATAAGCAACATGCAATGATACCTTTTGATATTCCTTTTCAAGCAAAAGTATAAGCTAAGTTCCACAGTACTTAGGTTTTCGTGTTTGTCTTATTCTGCTCATGACATGCCTGCTTCAAACAAAAATGACAATCTATGGAATTTTTCAATTAAAATCCTGAGACTACCTTCACCAGTAGAGTTTCTCATTAAAATGACAGCTCTTTCAAGTCATCCTTTCATTCTGAGCCTCCATGTCTTACATTCCTAAAGTCAATGGCAATGGAAAAGTATCAAAACAGGATGAGAAGCACGAAAGTAGCTTTTAAGAGTGGAAATGTCTACAGACATGATTTGCACACATGAACAACTTGGAACAAGTTCCACAGTCAGTATAAAAGATTTCCTCTAAAAAAAGCAGACTGTATTGAAAGGGCTCCAGGAACGTCTTCTGAAGATTACTGACAATGCATGTCCCAGACCAAGTTCTACAGCCCTGGAAAATAATCTCCTAAGCTCTACCCAAGAGCCCTCACTTCTGTAAAGAGGACAGGAACAGCAGCACAGACCAGGCCTGTGGACACTCTGCCTGGACACTGTCCTGGGGCAGCCAGGACCTGCTGTGAGCCACCAGTGACCCCTGCAAGGGCACAGGGCCCAAGGACAGCAGGGAAGGCTGGGGAGCTCAGGAAGCTCTGAAGAAAATGTAGGAACTGACCACAGCTGTCATAGCAACAACCAAGCCCTTGTACAGTGATTGTGATTTTGATAGAAATCTTGAGAAAGCAGGTGAGATGAATTCCAGTGACCTAATTTCTGTTCTCTTCTATTAACTCTAGGGCAAGAGGGAGTTAGAATCACTAAAAACACTTTCAAGTGTTTGTGTAGCTGCTCCTCAAGGTGTTCATTTCCCTTTATTTCTCTTTATAAAAGCTTGGATTTCCATGGTGGCCTGCATGAGCATGTGAATTACTTATTAACTTAAAAAAAAAAAAAAATCACGATCAGATCAGTACTAATGACTGTAACAACTAATGCAGCCAGTGCAATTCCCCACACCCAATTTTCACTCAATATGCATTAAAAGTCACTGTCACCTCTGAGCAAGAGTGCAATGAATCATCATCAGGATTTATAACAAATTTCACAATTTGGCAATCAAAAGTGAGACTGCAAAAACACAACCTTTTATCATTCTTGGGAAAACACATCAGGGGTAATGGAGAGGTCAGTGATGACATTACAGAGTGCAGCATGTGTGCTAAGGAATGCATCCCTAAAAAAGGAAAAAAGAGTACCTCTTATACTTTTCACGTAAGATTCAAAACAGGCAATGTCTCAAAAACAGTGCTGCAAGTTTAGAGTAACTGCTACCTGTAACTACAACACAGTACACCTTTATTGCCCAAAATATCAAAAATGTATTTGGAAATATCCAATGACCATGAAAGGGTTGGTTCTTTAATATTTGATCTGCTTGTTTTCCTGAAATGGAGGGGAGGGAGGGAGCAGGGGGAATACAGGAGAGCTTTTAAAGTTTTATTCTTTGTCTATAAAATGCAGGGCAGCTGCCAGCTGCCCCTCTGAGCACCCCTGGTGTTTACAGAGTCCCCAGAGCCAGCACCCTGCATGAGCCCCATTCCACTGCAGCGTCCATCTCTAACCCCAGGTCAGGAAAGCAGAGCAATGATCTCACTCCCACTGCCCTGACCACTGAGTCATAACTGCACAAAACCAATCGGGTTCAGAAGCTGAGCCAGGAAATCAAGGAGCAATCCACAGAGACAATAAAATTCAGAGTGGCACAAAGACTCTCCCCAGACTCTCACTTTTCACCAATACTGAGGAATACATTTAAAACTCATTTCACACAACAGCACATCAAAACAAGTGATTCATTTAACTGCAGGCAGTCTCCAAGGTTAAAACCTCAAATACAGTTTTAATTTCCATATATCTCTTTCTTCCATATATAAAATAATTGTATTTTTTGTACTTTATCACTGTTTATTGTATCCCTAGGTCTTATTTACTCAGTGATGGGACCCTTCTACTCTATGGACGTACCAAATCTCTTAGCAAGGTCTAAGCCAGACTGTGTTTATACAGCAACATATGTAGTTCTTAGGATCAGCAGAATATTTCCATTAGTGTCCCAAGTAAACTGGGAAGTCTACAGTTCTCTGCTGTGGAGTGACTACAGCTCCAAACCAAAAAAAAACCCCAAATATTTACAAGAAGTTTGCTCTTGGAGAAGAACATCAACAGAAGTATTCAGGAATTGTTTTGCTGTGTTGAAAGAGATTAATTTTTCTGCCTGGAACTCCAGCCACCGCAGCTTTCACCATGACAAAAATCATTACACAATAAATTTTTGGGAGGTTTCCAAAGTCCATTCATTCCCCAGCATTCATAGCTACTTAATCCCTTCAAGAAATGCATGCCTTTAGCTGCAGGAGACATCTGTACTAAGAAGTACAGCATACCTTTAGTCTAGACAATTAATTAAACCACCAAAAGTAATGCACAAACAGCAGGAAGCAATTTTCTATTCTTTAATAAAAACACATTAGTGTATTCAGAAATATTCAGTAAATTACAGCTACAACCAAAAGGGTATATTTAAAAGAAATTAGAATTTACATTAAAAGAATTCTATTCCTCATGCACCCTGCTGACAATCTACAGCACATAAATTCTTACACCTTGGGCCTCGCCCTTTTTAAAAACAAGCCAGAGGCCAGCACAGATTAGGCCCCTCTGTTAAACAGTTGCAGCTTGTCTTCACTGGAAGGCTCTAGGTTTTGTTAGAAGCATTATCCACGTACTGGAGCACAAAAATTGTCTCTCAGCTTTACGTTTTCATTCCTATTTTGTAGATGCAGATGCTAAGCACCTTCTTAACACCTTTTTCAACTATGCTGTTAAAAACACAGAGATTTACCAGCTGCACATTAGGGAGTCTGAGTTTTCTTTCAGTCTAATGCCATATAAACAAAGACATTAAGTTGCAATGTTGGACACCAGTATTGGATACACAACAAGAATTCAGTCACCAAATTAGAAACAAAAGGGGCAATTAATACAAGTAAGAAAAAGAAAGGCCTGAAGGAGGGAGGGAGGAAGCGAGAGTAAGAAATTTTAGGCATTCTGGGCACCACTCTAGACTGAATCTTTGTATTAGGGTTTAATAAAGCCCTAGTTTAGATTAACCCCATACACAGTAAGCTACAAACCCATCTAAACACACACATGCACTGCCCGTGGGATGTGTGGCCTGGACTCCAGGGATGCACATGGACCATGGACAATCCCTCCCTGTGCAGGACAGGACTCTCACCAATCCCCACTGCACCCAGGGCAAAGGGGCTCCCCTGGCCTGTGCTCTCTGGGCAGCTGCCTCTCCCCAGAGGAAATCCCAGGAAATGCCCCCAGGCCTGGCACAAGGAGCTGCTCCAGCACATGAAGTCAGAGCCTTCCCATCTCTTCTGGCCCAGGCAACTGGAGATGCAACTTCCAAGCAAGTTCTTGATTTACTGAAAGCAATTCTCTGTTGCTTTCTAAACAATAGCTGTCAGTAGCACAGCTGTAGAAAATTAAATTGATCCTATCTCTTCGTGAGCAGTACACATGATTTATGTGGTATTGCAAAGATTAAGTCCCTTTTTATTTAATCAGGATTTGTCTTGTAAAGTGATTGATAAACTTGTCAAATTACTGCTGTTGATTATACACTTGAAGGACTCGTTGGATAACTTCAATGTAATGCAATTAATTATATTTTGAAGAATTTGCACTGATTCAGCCTAAAGTTATGCTGCAGAGTTCCAGCAAAGGGCCAGCCTTACTCTGCCCCAAGGGAAAAGGAAAGTATGAGGTTTTTTTTCACTCTTTGAAATCAAAACCGCCAACTTCAAAATTTAACAGAGACCCTTTTAAGGGAAATACTTCTCTGGCACTTCTAGAAAGCCCCTGCCTCATAGAAATGAATCATTAGATCATGTGTTTAAGTGGCATGTTTTCTTATTTTGAGCATTCATTTCAAAATTTTAAAAATTCATTGACAGATCAGCCCTAGACATTACCTATTAAAATGCTGTTACACTTGGTCAAATATAATCATAACAGTTTTGACATCTTTAGGTAATACATACAGATTTAAGTCATGTTTTACTGAATTTATTTTTGTTTAATATAAGTTCCAGTTTTAAAACTTCAAAGAAACAATAACATGTCACCTCAAAACTTGTGTTGAAAATTGCCACAAAACCACAATTAATCCCATTTTTGAAGATTTCAGCCTAACTAAATATACTTTGGAATGGTCTCTCACCCCAAGACTAATGACATTGCTTCAAAACAAAGCCAGAAATATCACTGGTGTGCTCTGGCAACTGCTTATGCAAACTGTCCAGCTGTGCAACATCCCACACATTCTATTAATAACAGACTGATAAATAACCTACTGACCACTTACTACTTCTAGAATCTGAAGAATTCATTACAAATTGAAAGTATGGAACTAAGCTGCCAGTCTCTCCACCAGTATAAATCACAAAAAATTTAAGCTCTTCTTGAAGAGGAAGATGCAAATATTTATAGTGGTATAAGTGGACTTTCCCATGACACTTAAACAGGATACAGCAAAATATTGCTGAAAGAACAGCCATTGTTAATCACTTTCATATGTATTTGTCTTCTCCAGAAAGTAGTCACTGCATCTCAACAAATATTACTAAAACTACATAAAATACTATTTCTAAATGTACACACATCCACAAATATCTTGTCACAAAACCACATTAAAGTTCCATTATTGTTAATAACCACCACCCCCCCCCCCCCCCCCCCCACAATCTGGTGTTCATGCTTTATTGCAGTGCATTCTTTACTGCATGGTTTATAATTGCTTCCCTTCTTTCACACCCAGAACTATCAATGCAACAAAGGTTGAGAGTCTCCCTTCTTGTCTGAGGTACCTTGGTGGCCACCTCCAAGAGGGAGCATAGACAAACCAAACTTTTTGGATGGAGAAGTATCCCAGTGTACACTGCCCTTCTGAAGGGCTGAGAACAGCTCAAGGGGAGGTGGGAACCTTCCAAAGCTCCCTTGAAGATTCCCACAGCTCAGTGCTTTCCCTGGTGCCTCCCAGCTGGAGTTGCTCGCTCCAGCCTGGATTCACTTTAGGACACAACCAGTTCCTTAAGTTTAGCTCTCAGCCATTTCAGTACCAGTAAAAAAACAATCTGACTACTCTGACTGAGTAGTAACAAACCAAATCCTCTCTTGTATCAATGGCTAGCTTCCACTTCAGGACTTCCCTGCAAAAGTAAAGTCCCATATTCTATGAAAAATAAAAGCTAATTAGTTGTCCCAAGCTACATATAAAAATCCTGCTTTCCTCACTCTGTTCTCTGCAATTTTGCCTTCTTTCAGTTGAATCTTCAGGGTTTTTCTCCTCATTAATTACAAGAGATGCATTTGAGCTCATCTATTCTTTGGTAAGATGGGGCTGTCCTTTATAACTGAGCTCCCTGGAGCCACCCAGGAAGTAGATTAGGTCTGTAATTTGCAGGAATTTCAGCATATCTTTCTTTTATTGCACAGCTTCCTAGCTACATAGTGCAGTTAATGCTCCATGTAAATCTATTCCTTGAGATTTCAGCTTGGCAGGCACATAAAAACACATAATCTTGTGCTATTTTGAGGAGAGGGTGGAGAAAACTGGCATTTTATAGTGGAAGGCCAATTACAACTTTCTGAATTGCATTCCACCAGCTTCTGCTGAGGAACAAAGTATTTCTACCAAAAAGTACTTTTAAATCTTGATCACAGCAACAATGGTACTGTCACACTAAATTAAAAGATACAGTATAAATATAAGTGTATCAGAGTTGCATTTATTCGCTCTAAATCTTGCGGCTTTTTCTACACCTTTTTTAATTTAACTGTCTTTCATTAGAAGGAGTATTTTGATGTCTTTGCTGCTACAAAACAAAAAAACAACAAAACAAAACAACGAAATTAAGTGCACAAACTGAAAGCAAAGTCAATTACAAAAGCAGAATTTTGATCTTCAAATAAACTAGAGAGCATGAAAGAAATAGGTCAAGTACCACTGCAACTTGTGCCACAGCTGTTTCCAGCTGCTCTGCCCACTGTCAGCACTCAATACATTGCTCCCATCAAAGCACAGGGATTCTGGGTACCATCTGTTAAGTGTGAACCTACAAAGACTGTGTTATGGCTTCCAGACTAGGTCAATACACCTGGTTTGTTGTTCTTATTTCAGCTCCCAACACAGGACAATATTGTTCAACTCCGCCTGGATTTCCTGCGGATAATGTGAGCCTGAGCAGTCTCATCAGCATCCCTGTGCATTTGAGACCTATAGAAACTGTCCAAGTTCCTTCCTGAGGTCTTTCAGGTGCTGAACAACCATTCCACAGTTCTTTCTTCAGTGAGCACTTAGCTTAGAGTAGCAATGTAGGTCAGTCCTCACATGAGCCCAGAAGGTGTTTTCATTTCTTTATTTCCACAAAACTGACATCTGCACAGGCCAGCTGTAGACTTGGTTTCAATATGCTTTTCTCAAATGTGCTGCACTATGGGACTGCAAATATCAAAATCTCTCCTAAGTTTGTGTTCAATTTACACAACATGTAATTGTAACTGAAAAGTCATCTTTACTTCCAGAATGCTTACTGGACTCTTTTTGGCCATAATGGGTGTTTTACGAGCTGTAATTTTAACAGTGCAGTCACACAGATGGGATAATATTTATAAAGACTCTACTCAAGGGTGGAGACCATTATTACAAAACCTACTGCTCAAGTTACAAACACTGCTGTGGAAATCCATGGTCATCAGAAAAAGCAAAAGAGAAACTCCTAGGAACAAAAGAAAATAGGAATCCAAAAGTAGGGCTAGCTAATAAGAACACGATACCACATTTCTGGAGATTGCCAGCCCAGCCAGTTTATAGTTGGAAAAAAAACTACTTCCTATTACACACAGACTCAGGAGGCCAGGTAATAAAGAGGTGACACAGCACCACTTTTCTCCCTCTTTAACATCTGTTTAACTGCTTTGTGAAGTAATTTCTGAAGTTAAAACTTGTGTATATATGATGTTTTCTTAGCATCAATACAGAAAATGCACACCAAGACAGACAATTTAAACAGAACTCCTCTTAAGTGGATTCCTCATTAAAACATCAGGGAGAGATCTTGCTCTTTCTCCTAAATAAAATTACTGATTTTTTTACATACCTGTTAAGAACACAGAGACTAGAAGGAGGGAGGGTTTGATTATTGCTGTAGATCTCCTACTTCATTTAACAAAATGGATGGAAAAGGAGATTATGATGAACTCTGTGTTGAGTATATTGGTAACCTTTATGAATTCAAGGAGTGAAAGAAGAATTCTTAGCAAATAAATGGGACAAGAATAGCTTTGCTGGTGAATTGTCAGTGTGGAATGGATGGTTCACAGACGTGTTCAAATCAGATAATATCTCCTTTTCATAGCACTACTCAAACTGTCTTCAACTGAGCTAGTTTTGATTTACACCATGGTGTGTGGGAGCATCTGGGGACCTTGGCTGGGGTTCCACTGTGTGTGCAGCTCACGGCTGACAGTGGCTGAGTATTAATCACCTCTCCCAGAGCTCAGTCAAATGTCTAACCATCAATGGCAGCTCAAAGTTTTTCTTCTCGGATACATTCCCTCCAGAGAATAAATCGCCTCTCCAGGCATTTCTAACCTTAAGGACAAAGAATGAGAAGCAAGACAAACCTTCTCCATGAAACCTTCTGTAACTGTGGCCATTTAAACAAAAAATATTATCTGTGACACATACGCTCCAGAGTTCCACTGCTTGAAATAACAAGACATTTTCCAACATGCACACAGTGCTCTCCCTCCCAACTGACAAGAGGATATAAAATATTTATTAAATTATCCTGTTACCTACCCCAGCTAAGTCTGGCATCATTTCGTGCTGAGGGATTATCCTTGTCTCCCAAAGGAACTGTGCTGTGCATGGTTGGCCCTGATTTGTTCCCATGGTGGGTACCCTGAGCAGTCACGCTGCAATTCCAAAGCCAAATTCCAAGGTTTGGGACTCCAGAGTGAGAGCCAGCCACCCACAAGGCAGGAGAGACCTGTTCTGTGGCACTGCTACAAGCTCTGCCTCACATTTGTCCCCCCACTTGCTAAATTGAATTCAAACATTTTGTACAGAAACTGAAAAACATTTTTCTCCTCTCTACCCACCGCAGCAGTTCCTGTCAGCAATTTCAAGTAAATCAAGTTCATCATTCATGATAGCTGCAATAAAGTCACTGATGAATACGTAAAAAAAAAAAAGTATTTTAAGTTTTCCAGAGATTTTTGGCATTTTGTTATGAAAAGGAAGATTTTATTTTAAAATAAATGGCTGCTAATACAGAGATGATAATGTGAAATGTAAAGATGAGGTAAAGTTTCGAAGCCAAGCTCAAAATAAATAGAGGATTTATATTATCTGGGAACCCTGATCTCACAGTTATTGTTGATAAAAGCAAAGTTTCCCTAGGTATCTATTCGATAAACTAAAAAGACCAAGGCAGTTGAGGGTCCTAAGGCAAGAGAATTGTTTCAAAGAGAAAAACCAAAATCCTGTTGCACAATTCACTCTGTCTCTTTCAAAAAAGTAGCACTGCCCAAGTAACAACACACTGAAGTTCTCATAATTGCATGATCTTTATCAGCAACTGGCTTTCTTCATTTATTTGCCTTTTATATTCTCAGTCTAGCTGACCGGGTGTTGTTGCTTATGCTGAATCCCAAATTGTTTCTGGACAATAACATGAAACTCAAGTGTCAGAAAAGCACAATTCATTTCTAGAGTTTACAAAATGATGGGTGACAGTGAAATGCAGCAAGTGTTTCTGTCCTTCCTATGGTATGGCCAGCCAAAATACAGGCTTGTCCCCCTTCAGTCAGCTGGGAGGGATCTGGTGCTAACCTGAGAGCAGCTATGACAGAAGGCAAATGGTGACTTGCTAACAACACAATAATTCATTGTTGAAGTGTAAACAATCCTTTTTGCTTCCCCATCTAAAAATCTGTTTGGTTCTAGCTGACAAATACATGTTTCTGGAACAAAAACCTGACGTTATTATCTACTGGGACAAGTATCCTGGATATTAAATACACAGCTCAAATTTTCATAGGTGATCAAAGTGAAAAGTAGGTAGCACATGAACATAAACCAAAGGCAGATGGGCTGCTGAGAATTAATGATGAGTTGAGTTGCTAATGAGGAACTCATGCTAAGTTATAGTCAGGGCAACAATTGATTCCTCTTAGGTTCTTCCCTGAAGGCTCCATCTATCAAACAGCCTTTCCAAGCTACTTGACAAAACTGCTTGTGGCATAAAGATTTTCTTTCATGTTTATCACTGAGAAATTAATCGATCACTCGACAAATACTGGTGGTTGTTAGTCCACCTTCAAGTATCTAATGAATCAAAAGTTGTCTATGTTGACCAGTACGACCTTTAGCTTGTGTGCCCATGATCTGTGCTGAAATGGGGTTTTTAAATGTCAGCACATATTCCTGCTAAAAAACAAAAACGTTCAAAATATCTCACAAATTGTTTTGTCTTTAGATGAAACACACACCAATGCCTCAGACATGCAGGATATTACAAATGACAAATATGCTACAACTGTTAGACATTATTCAAGGTATGACCAAACTTAAAAAACAATACGTATTGCAGTAGGAATACAATTTAATATTCTATGTACAAGCTTCCAAAACATTGTAACTTCTTTCCTATCAGCACACCTCTGCATATTCCATTTGTGAGAGAATCTTTTTTTAAAAAATAGTTATTTACCTGCATTTATGACAAAGATAAACAATCTGCCAAAACTATTCCCTAACTAAATTGTAAGCATATTTTCTCCACATGAAAACAAGCAATGCATCAAGTGCTGAATGACTTCTAAGAACTATTAGTTTGAAGAATACATTAAGGACATAAAAATACCTGAGGGAAAGTCAATAAATTGCTTCTTGAGGGCTGTTTGACCTGACTGCAGGACCTGGGCAGGTCACACATCTCCAGGGCAATTAATGGAACAGCACAGCTGCTGCTTCGCTGCTCAGGGGAGCTGAGCTGGGTGTCTGCGTGACCTGCATGGCACCGGGTGGGCAACACCGGCTCAGGGCCACAGAGGATTCACAGTGTGCCTTCCAACTTCCCCAAGCAAAGCAGGATGCAAGGGATACACACCCAAAGGACACTTCAGCAGGAAACATCATCTCTGGCCTCTTTTGGGCAGAGTTATCAACAGGAGATCCCTCTTGATTTGAATCTATGCACTCAGGTTTCACCCCACCCAGGAAAGAAGCGACTCGCATTTAGCCAAACCTGTTAAGCATTATGATTAACGGGAGGAAAAGATGCTTTCAACAGGTTTCAATTTCCCTCTAACTCATTTTTCTGTAGGCAAAGAACAGTTGTTTCGAACAGTGAGATCTGGCAGACAGTTAACCTTTATTTCAGAGAGACAAATTACTTTTTCATCACAGTTTATCAAATCAGCAGTTCAGCTCCATAGATCAACACAGTGGGAAAATTTTATCAGAACTGAAAGAGGACTTTACTGAAAACAGATTGGCTCAAAATAAGATATGCCTGCTTCTGTGAGGAAGAGCACCAGAGTTTTTCATGGTAATCCAAAATGAAGAATGGGGGCAGGCAAATTAGAGGAGGCAGCACGGCTTGAACTGCCACAAATCTTTTCCTGTAATCTCTTAATGTAGGGGAAGACGGACATTTATTGTGGATTAGGGAACATAAACCCC
The DNA here is from genome assembly GCA_013400235.1 of Oriolus oriolus. NCBI lineage: Eukaryota > Metazoa > Chordata > Aves > Passeriformes > Corvidae > Oriolus > Oriolus oriolus. The sequence continues at coordinate 561,619 of VXBT01005579.1, forward strand.
ATCTTCACACAGGCTTGTTTCAAGGCATTTTTTTTCTATCATTTTATCAGGGGAAGGTTGAAAAAAGAATATGGTAAGCACAAAAAGCTTGAAACAAACAGTAAAAATAAACTTCAGTGTGTTAAAAAGACACATGAGTAATGCTTCAAAGACTTAGAATTTGTGGGTACCAGGACACCAAGCTTTAAGTTTCTCTTTAGTTCCAGTAGCCTACATGTTCTGTGAAAGCAACACTTAATACAAACAGGCTCCTCTAGTTTAAAATCAGTTTTTGTAAATCTTCATGGCCTGCTGCTCCTCCCTCACCTGTCTTTTCAGTGTTCTTCCATCATGTCTGAAAAGCAAACAAGTTCTTTCCCAAAGAATATTAGTTTTTCAGGCTCAAAGTTTCCAACTCTCCTGACACACACTCAACTAAACTCCAGTAAGCAAAGCCACACAGTGCCAATGAGAACAACAAAAATGTAAACATACAAATGGCAGAGAAACTTTCCTTTGGAGAAAGGACTGACAGTTTTGCCCCCACTTGTGTGTCTATGTTGTTCAATGCACAGCCTGCAAGGTTCTCAAGCTTTGAAAAGCTACAGACTGGTCTTTTCTATGCAGCTGGTTTCTGGTTTATGGCTCAACCTTCACCATTTATTTGTCCAAAACCTTATAAACCTGCACCCCTGCACATGTAAGCAATCCCATGAAAATGCACTCAGATGGGGCATCTGTGTTATTTTGTAAGCACTTTGACCCTGCTTTTCCTCACATCTGTGCTACATGCTGGCAAAAAAACCCAAAAAACAACAACAAAAAAAAACCACCAAGACAGAAGTGCATCTGCCTGGGTTTATTTTCAAAGAGTTTTTTCCTCTGTGTTACAGGTAAATTACAACTCTATTAGTATCATACTGCCCTGGTGTTATCAATATCTGAGCACTGTACTTTCAATCATCACTATGGAAAAGCTGTGTTTATATATCACAGTATTTTTTCCTCCCCAGGAAGCCTACAAAATAGATTTCACATTTTTGTCCTGGGGTACAGAAATAGTGTGTATGTACTCATAATGAACTAACTTCTACATCTTTTACTGAACTGGAATTCTCAGGAATGTTAAAGTTCATGGCTGAATCGTTTCCTCTCTGTTAAAAACAAACTTGTGGCGTTGTAGAGATGTAAATTTTTTTTTAATTATTCTAGAATAAGTTGTGCTTTATTGCTTCCTGATTTCCAGTGCAGTTACTGCTCTTGGATACCATCCTTAATACACCTTGAGGCTACAGAAAAGACAGCTGATTCCCCTGAGCTCTCAAGACAAACACCATTTGGGGAATGAGAATAAATAGCTCTGAGAATCTTGAATTATTGAAACAAAGATGCATCTGAATAATTTCTTCCCAGATTGTACTTTTTCCTCTTCAGAGTTATCTGGTGATGGAAAAGACTGTTCTGACCCTAGATCTATGTAAAAACAGGCAAATGCTTTTCCCTTTGCCCAGCCCAGCATGGAGCAAGCAGCTGCCACACAAAGACAAGGAGGGGAGCTGGGCCTGTGCCTCCTCTTCCTCGTGATACCTGCATGGGCAGAGCTCTCAAGGAAAGGGAAACTCAAAAGTGTCTGGAACATGGGGCCTAGTGAAAGACCCTAAAGGTCAACAGGACTTGAAAAAGGTTCAGGACTACGCATTTGCAAATCTTACTGTGAAATTCAGGACACATTCCAGCTTGAAAGGAAACATTTATAAACAACATTCCTCTGGGGAAAGCTAGGTTGAAAAAATTGGTTAAGGAAGTCATTGTTGTCAACACAGGTAGAGAGCAAGGGAGACTGGTTCTGTCAAGAGAGCATATTATTCTCTTTTCATGTAGTTCTTCATGCAATCAATTTTCTCTGTGCTGAAAGGGAGGATGAGGCCTTGCCTAAAATAATAGCACTGTGGATAAGCATGAAAAAACCTTGATTATAGGTCAGATCTGACGAAGATGATGAGAACAGGAACAAAGGAGCAGTGACAAGCTGTTACCATGTACACCACCGATATTATTTTGCTCATTAATTGCTCATTACATCCCATTACAGTAGTTGCTGCTTCAAATTATGCCAGTGCTCCTGCAGAAAGAAGCATAAAGCAAAATTGTGATTCACTAAATGTGACGATGAGTAGAGTTTTAACAGTTTAAGTAGTAGTGCTCTGCACTGGGCTTGGCTGAGCCCTCAGCAGGAGGGCAACTGTTGGAATCACAAGGAGCTTCTCAAACTTCACTCTCTGCTCTTCACTTCTCTCTTCACTTCTGTTCACACAGAACAGTATAATTCCTTCAAAGGCAAATCAAAAAGCACTTTTCAAATACCAGAGATTAAGGCTTCAGAAAGCCTTTGGAAATAAAGTATCATCTTATCCTCTCTCCTTCCAGCTGCAGGGGAAGATGGGGGAAGAAACAGGAAGAGCCAGCAGATCAATACCTGCTCTGATTGTCAGAGGTGTCACCAGCAGAATTTTGGGGTTTGTGATCGTGGGCCTGTTTACAGGACAACAGGCCAGCTGACAGCACACTGGGTACACCTGACTCCAGGGGGGAAAAGGATCTCTGCACAGGACTTAGCAGTGATCACAGCTTTAAACTAGATTTGAAGAGGGAAAGGGATAAAAACAGGCTCACCAGAGATAAGCCTGGGGGCAGCACTCCAGTGTTTGAGGGATGATGTGCTAGTGAGGTCTCTCTCAGTCTGCATCTTCACTGGAGCCAGGGCTGGAGATCCATGCGGTGGCAAAGAGAAGAGGCGGCAGGATCCCAAGGGAAGCGCATCTACACCGATGTACACAGCAAGAGAACAGACAGCAGGAGCTGGAAAAGGCTCTGGATATCTTCTACCTAGACGTGAATAGCACTTTTGACACTTTTCTTCAGCGATCTCATGGAGAAACTGGCTGCTCATGGCTTGGATTGATGGACTGTTTCCTGGGTAAAAACTGTTAAACACCTATTTTTGTCATTTAAAAGCAAAATTCATGATTTTTGGGACTCCAGGGAGTTGTTGGAAGGAGGCAATGCATCCACATGATTTTTAAGAGGTTGCTTTTTGGTTTCTAAACACGTTTCCTTCACTTCCCCAAGCCCATGGTGGATCTGATGGGGGGTGTAGCTATTAATAATCACAGCTCTTTGGAAAAGGTGTGGTCAAACCTGGAAGCCCAAATTCTTCTCTCAGTTCTGGCAAAAAAAGTGGCTCCTAAGCTGTGACTATCTGCAAATCACCTTTGATAATATGCTCATTCAAGCTGTAGCTTTAAATAATTTTTTTTTTTTTTTTTAGATATAGGAAACATTTTCAAGTAGCATATCAATTAATTATGAGCAGTAATTGTACCATGTATATCACCATATTGTCTTAAACTTTTCCTATTAAACCTAATGAATTTCTGAGATAAACTATACAGCACAGGGTCAGGGTCACAATCTGATCTGAATTTAGGACACTGTCCATATAGCACTGATAATGGATTCATTTATAAACTTAAATATATCCTAAACCCTGAGCATCTTTGGTTTTAAATAATAAGCCTTAGAGCAAGGGAATTGAAATTTTGCTGCAAGAAATGGATGTGTTTGTACAATACACTACACAAAGCACTGCAGCTCTGAGGCAGGTGGCCCTCTGTCAGCCTGGAATTATAGACAGCATCCACTACTGGCATGGGGAGGAGTACAAGTGAATCACCCATCTCTGGAAAAATCTATAGGAGGGAAACACCTGCCTGCCCACCTGTTTCTCTGCATTCCTTTGTGCAATTAACACATGAGCTTTGTTTTCAAGGGCTGTGTGTTAAAATCCATAGACCTGAGGTAAGGGCTTGTTGAACAGCATGAGTAGGAAACGACTGAAACAGCAGCAGTGTCTCAAATCAGTTCTGAGACACCTTTTTCTCATCCAAGCCCGACATTATTTTAAACCCTGAGGTTCTTTCCAATCTGAATTATTCTGTGAGCTGTTTAGTTATTCAAAATGCAGGAGAGAGCTCTGGGTGACCTTCACCTGAATTACTGAAGGAGAATCACTTGTTTGGGGGCTTTTCCCTGCAGTCATAACATTCTATTGTCCTTTAGGAAAAGTACCAAAAATACACACAGTAGGTATAGAATTATTTTTTAAATATGAAAATTGTGCAATTTTAGATTGTTCTCTTCAGCATATCACTGCCCCATTTCTGGGGCAAGGAAGCCAGAAATCAAGAAAAATGTGAATAAACATTTAAAATGTTAAAGAGTTTAAAGCCTATACATAAAAAATATTCAGCTATCTTAAAGTAAGTGATGAGAAATTACAGGGTTTTTTTCTTTTTCCTGTAATTTCAGTGTATGGGGCATAGCTGTTGCTAAAAGCACTCAGAAATTTAGGCAGGATAATTATAATATGGAACTTTTCTTCAAGAATGAAAAATGATGTAAATTTGCCACCTACTATATATGCAAGAGAAGGAGAACATACAGGCGTAGCAGAGTCACTGCTTTTACTTTCTAATTAATCTCAACTCTTTTGACTTTGGCCGTTATTTAAATCATTATCTCTCTAACTATAAAAATGTCATCATCTATATTTTCTCTTACAGGATACTTGAGTACCCTGTAAGATACAGAGAACCTGGGCAGTAGGCACAGGTTCTTTAAAATACAGCTACAGCAAAAGGAATCTCCACATAATTTTCTATAAAACTTCAGGTAGACACTGCAAAATAGTTTAGGAGTGATAGATTTGCAATATTGAAGAAAACAACAACAATATTGCATTAAATAAATCTTCCTCCACATTGATGGCCACTATCTTGCCATGAATTTCAAAACTCTGTATTTGGCACATACAGTTTGAAATAAGAGCCCAGCTCCTCCAGCTCTTTCCAGAGGTGTTTTTTTCAGTTATCAAATTCAGCATCTTTTTTTTCAGGAAGCAGGAGAAGTTTTAAAGAAAGGAAAAAAAGAAAAGCACCCAGTAAATACTGCAATTGAGCAAATAAAGCACCGCATGTTAGTTTCTCTAAGGGTAAACTAGAGGTAACAGTCAGAAACCTTTGTTAAATTGCTATATAATAACCAGGGATCATTTCACACACTGCAGACATAAATCTTTCTCTAGGGATAAACGGAGCAGCAGTTTAATGAAGTACAGCCAGACAACAGATCACAGTTTTGCTCTAGAAGAAAAACCAGAACAAAGCAATTTTCAGTTTCCTTATTTTTGAAAGGAGTCTAGGTAGACAAGGAGCTGCTGGACAGTTGGCCTTTAGAGTTGTGTTGTTGTAGAAAAACCACAGAGTGTCTATAGGCATTTCTTTTAGCTTCCCCATACACTTACACTGCACTAAGACATGGCTTGTTGACCATTCTAAAGCAGGAATCCCACAAAATAAGCAATTTCTGGCACAACTTAGCCTTTCCTGCTTGTGTGAATTCCTGCTTGATTCTTTTTTATAAGATTACAGCAAAATCACACAAGATTGCATGGCCCCTTGCACTGTGTTATTTTCAAATTCACTAGCAACATGAAAAACGTTAAATAAAAAGACTGGGAAAGTTACAAACAAAATCCTATAAAATAATGCAGTTAACAGTATTATTTTAATCATAATATGTTGGTAATATCTTTAGACATCTTTCCCATGTTGCAGGAGCAACAGGTTAAAATGTTTGCAAACAACTGTCCCCTTCTTCCCACCACTATCAAGTGCTGGAACAGCCAGAGCACAAATACTTGCAGATAGTGTGATTTCATCCTGATTGAATACATGGTCTGCAGTGCTGCTAAGGACTTCAGTACTATTGTTTTAAAGTAGTTTATAGTAATTTGAGCTCATTTGTTCAAAAATACCTCTCTGTTTCTGGCCAGTTCTAAATAAACAAGATTTGAGGTTGGGATGCAAATGTGTCACACCTGTTTCCACATAATTACTTAAAAGCTTTTCTCTGTAGACAGGTTTTTTCCACAGCCCTACAGGAAGGCAGCATGTCTGAATATAGAATTAATCATTACAGTATAGACACATTCTGAAAACAAGTTCACCTTGCATCCCCTACAGGATATTGGATGAAGTAGTGGCACTTTTAGAGAATAAGCTCTATGTCAGCCACCTAAATGTGCACTTTCGTCTACATTATTTCACAGATTACACACATACACACACTCCTTTATAACACTTCCAAATGAGCTGGCATGGCTGGGCAGGTTATCCTGTATCAGGACATAAACAGCTTCATATAAGAAAAAAGTGAAACAGAATGATTTACTAGCAAAAGTTCCTAGATGGATGCTTTCACACTCTTATACTACTCATCTTAAAGGACACTGTCCGCTTGGGAAATTACCCTTCTGTGAGAAGAATGAGGGATGAGTGCAAACAAGCAAAAATTTCTGCTGGCTCTGCTGGTTTGCAAGTCTGGCATTTCTGTGGCAGACACAGATAAGTTCACAGATGAATTTCTTTCTGAATGAACCAGAAGTGTCCCACATTTTCTCTCAGACCATGCAATTGCATCCATTTTTACAAAGAAATATGGTAAGACCTTATCCATCTGGAAATCCCTTCTCTGCCTTGGCAGTATTTCCTTCCCCCCACTCTCATCTCCACAAAAGAAGCAAAGCTAGCAAGGGAACTTTGCTTTAAGAACTGAGGATCACTGGTCAAGAAAAACTTAGATGAGACTGCATAAATCAGTCAGTCAGCAGTTTTTTGGCTGCTTAGTTTGTTTCTTAAAGACTTTGGTAGCCCCACCAGAGAACAAACAGGGGAATTTTAAGTACAAACATGTTAGAAGTGAGCTCAGGTTTTATTGGCATCACTGTTAATACACAGTGTGAGAACTACCAATCTTCAGTTGTTTTAAACTAGTACAGATTCACTGGAGTCAGCTTGATGATCTAATGGACTATCGCTGGAGAATCCAGCCCAAAGTGACAGCAAAGTAATAGTTCAAAAAACAGGCCTGCTCTTTTGAGTCTTCAGAGAGTTTTTTTGAAAGTTATAAGTATTTGGAAGTTTGCATATATACATATATATAAAAAACCCTTTTTTACATTTTGATTATATAAGATTAAGACAAAACACTATTCTAATCCTAAATTGGCGCATTCACTCATGGACAGATGATTTGATGCAATCTACAAGAAAAAAAAATACTGCTTGAAAGGAATTAACTGAACTCAAAACAGGTTTTGGGGTTTTTTTTTATGAAAGCTACTTTGGGATATATGACCAGCCTTGAAGGTTCATTTATTCCTTGCTAATGAGAGAGGTGGGATTACTCAGACAGGAAGCAGGCCACTAGTTATTACAGCCCAGATCCCACTGAATACAGATGAATACTAATGAAATGTCTGAAAGGAAACAAGGGATACAGAGAAGCTGGAAATAAATGATGAGTCAAAGAACACTACAGCACTTAAAAATCCTCCCACCCTACCAGCTACCAAAAGACTTGGAAAAACATTTGTATGCACGTCCTGTACCCCTGTTCCTTCAGCCCCCAGGAAAACACAGTTTGTTTTTCATGGTTGCATCTTCTCCAGCCATAATAAAATTGTATGTTTTTTCAACATTGATATTTACTTTAATGAGATGTACATTAAGCAATTAAAATACTTGCACACAAGAAAAGCCTTCTATTGAAACTGCCCAAATGAAATTGCCCAAACCTGCAGTGAAACAGGAGTGTAGCAAGACAAGGGTGATCTCCCATACTGATATAAGATCAATCACACAGTAAAGACATAAGCCTAAAATCCCAATCAAATTACAGCAAGATAAGAGGTTTCAGAACCAATCAGTGCGCTCTCCTGTGAAATCATTGATAGTTTAAATTAAGTGTTACTGTGGGGAACTCGCTCTAGTGCCCTTATTCCCACTTCTCCAGGCCATTACCTGTCCACATCCTGCCAAGTGTGCCCTAACAGCCATCCACACACCCGAGAGGAAACAAAATGCAGCCCACTATAACATCTAAGGCTCGGTCCACTAATATCACACAGCAATTTGAGTTTGTAAAAAACTAAAATATTGGAAAAGTTACACCAGCAAAAAAGATATGCTCACCTGAAAGAAAATCTAAATTACAGATGATTCATTTGAGTGTGCTATTTACTAAGGGACAATAGGTTGAAGTTCAGTGGATGACCTCCTTTTATGACAGCTTTTAGATTCTAATCAATGAGAAAGTTTTGACAATTCTGGTAAAATCTTTCCTGCTTCCTGGCAAAGGCAAGTGTTTCACATCTCTAGAATTGAATTATAACACTTCAGCAATTAAAAACAACATGAAGGTACAAATGAGAAAGGTAAAAGGACCAAGAACACAAAAAAAGTGTTTTTTAAAATTTTATAAGAAGATAGTTTTGTTCTTGCACATTGTAGCCTTGGATCTTATTACTGTAAATACATAAATGTGTAAATACTTTATAAAATAATCACCACTTATCTTCTGCAAGCAAACAGTTTCTCTCATCTAAGCTCCCACTGCTTTCAGAGCAAATGTTAGTTCACTGCAGCTATGGCCAATTTGGCAAACAGTTTGATAAAATAGGACCTATTCAGGAGATCAAAGCAGCCAGAGAAGAGGTCAGTGTATCAATCTATATTATGTGCTGTACAAGGCTTTTACTTCAAAGCCTACTTAGCGTCATCCCTTAGACTGAATTTTCCCATCAGGAGCACAATTCTAGCAGCAAGTCATTGGTTTGGACTCTTACATCTCCAGTAAGTCTCAAAGCAGGGGTCCTGTGCACCTAGAAGAGAATTTTTGGTCTTTTTCTTCTGAAAATAAACTGGTCCAAGCACCCCACAACTGCTCTGCTCTCCCCAGGTATCAGAGAAATTCTTGAAAATGTGATATTTCACTCCAAAGAGAAAATATTACAGTCTAACTCACATAAGGAATAGCTTTTACTGCTAGCCAGTGACAAAAGCGAACAAAGCCACTCGAGTAATAAACCTGTGCATTCCAGAGGAGACAAGAGTTGTTGCACATGCACATCCAGTGCTCAGAGGATGCTGCACCAGCCTGTCCTGCACAGCTCATCCCCCAGGCTTTCACCAAGGCACTCACCACCAAAACTTCCTGTGCAGATAGTGCTCCATGTGCCCTTCCATCCTACTCCATGGTTTTTCCACAAGAGAGTTTTATCAGACTCTTTCAGATCCTCAGCTTCTGGCCTTCTGTGGGGCTTACATAAAGCTAGCATGGCTTTTTTGGTGTTTCTTATAAACACATACAGCCTATGAGATTTTTTAGTGATTCATGATAGCATTCACCAGTCACTGATGAATTCTACTGTCTGTGCTTAATTCTGAAAAATAGGAGAAAGAAAATGGAGTTACAGGCATTCCCATAGTATTCCAGGCAAACAGAACTGAGAAACAACAGTAATTCTGAGTTTGAAGAGCTCTTAAATCTCTGGTTTTGGTATGAGGTGTTTTTTTAAAGACTGTAGAGAAGCACTGAGGTTCTCAAGCCCCAGCAAGGAATTCAGTATGTAACTGCCACTGAAGCTAAAGATAATTGTCCTTAATCCTTTTTCTTTTCCCCTCTGAACTATCATCCCTGAACCTTAAGCTCAACACTGCTGCTTTACTCAGCAAAACAGAACAACTGATCTCAAACAATTCACATCCAAAGCCCTCAACAGCCATTCCCCCCTCAGTTATGTAAAGGACTTCATTCCTCAGTGGCAGGAGCTCTACCTGCAGCAGTGGCAGTTTTGGCTTGGCTTCCCAGCTTTCAGTCAAGTGCACACAGCCTGCAAATAAATTTACCAGCAAGAAGAATAAGTGATGGTGGACAAGCCAAGCCTGGCAGCAGCTGCTGGAGAAAAAGACTGATGAATTGTGCCCCCCAGATAAAGGGAGGAAACTAATACAGACAAACGATGCTTTTGAACGATTTATGTGCTGCTAATTTGCAGGTCACTGCTTAGTGCAGAAAACTGTCCTACAGCAGACCTGGTAGGGGTGACGTACTGCAGGAAGAACAGCCTCTTAGCACAGGGGGTAATGGTACTTTCTGTGATTACTGCGCCTGCCCAGGAGTAAGAAAATGATGCACACACAGTACAGTTCACAGTTATTACCTCCTCTGCAGTTACTACAGCCCCTACGCCCACTGCACAAACCTTCTCTAGCCTGCCATTCGTACAAGGATTGATCCCTACATTTTGCTCTGCATAAGCCACTAACACTTTTCCAATTGCAGAGTAAAACTTTAGTTGCAAGAAAAAAATTAAAGATGCTGTTTTCAACAGGTGCTGCTGCTGGTTTTACCACCTTCGTCTGTCTCTCAGCATCCTAGTGAAGAAACTCTTGGGGACAGCTGTTAATTCATCTTCCCATTAATTTAAAGGCTGAAGAAAGCATATAACAGTGTCAGCAAACCATTTTTTTACCTAAACTCATCTATTCTTTGTCTTAGCTCTGAGGACTCATATTTATTCATGATGACTGTTAAAACTGGGCCTTTATTGTGGAGCTCTGTCACCAGTATCCTTTATGTAACTTTGTGAAAATCATGTAGGAACTCCCTGATTCAGAGGGAAAAATACAGCAAGTTGATTCCCAGCCTCATTTCACTTGAATAATAATTTATATACATATAAAGAGGACACCGTCAGAATCACCCACAAAATGAAACTAAGGTAAATAAAATAGAATGATATGCTGGGGAAGAGGGGCAATATCATTCTTAAAATGTTTGTAAGAGACAGACTCCAACATATTCCCCTTCAGCAACTCATGTTCTAGTTTCATCAAAATTCTCTGGTTTAGGACTCAGTTTCTCCATATCTATGGTCCATAAGAATGGGGCAGATCGTAGATAGGACAAGCAAGGGAACCTCACGAGAGAAATGCATCATTGTCAAGGAACAGTCACTATTTGAGCCTGGCTTCTCACCTCGGCACAAACGTAGTTCATCCTCAAAAAGTACGTTCAGTATTGGAAACTGCTTCTTGTTTCCTGCCAAACACTCAAGTTAAAGCTCACTGGGGGAAGTTTAACCAGTGCTCTGCACATGTTCTGCTGAGAACCTGTCCCCATTTGCTGAACACAGAAAATGGGGTTTGCACAACCGCTGTAGCACTGCAGCCAGTCTGGCAGTGCCGTAACCATTGAGCTGTTCTCTCACAGGAAGGATGCAGAGCTCACTCTCAGAACATTAGGACCATAATCACGCAATAAAGGAACCAAAGAGACGCTCAGTTCCTTTGTGATGATAAAATTGTTCAAAGATTACATCCTTGCTGAGTTCTTTTCCAACTTAAATCGAAATTAAAAATGGGACAAAGCAAGAATGAAACAACATATTGGTGTGGAAAAGTAGGGCACATCCCATGAAGAACTGTATTCAGTGCAACTACTGTGTATGACCAGGAACTACAGCCTGGTGACAAGGCAATCAATCCCTTATGCCAAGCCTGGATAGAGTTTATTCTCTTAGAGCATAGCACCTGAATTTTTAAAAGATAAGAAGAGAAACTCTGCACTTTATATTTCTGTGTAAAGAAATTTTTCCATGTGAGAGAAATGTGAACACACCATGGACAGAACCAAGTTGCATCCTATCCCTTCCTAAGGGATACCATTATCTATCATTGAATTAGCTACTGCTAGATTACACCTTGGATAAAAAAAAAGCCTCAGAATCCAAGAAAAATTTTATTCAATTCAATACATTTAGACAAATGTGATTCCTTTGACTCTATCAGTGGGAAAAAATCATCCTTATACATACTGGTTTGGCTAAGTTTTTTACAGTTCAGGTAATAAAGAAGCCAATATCAAAGCAAATGAAAGACAGGGTTTACACATTCCAAGCATATGTCTGAGCCTACGTCCCTCCAGGTGACAATGGCATAAAAGTCCAGAACTTTGGGAAGACATCAAAATCTCTTTATACCAGATATTCTGGACAGATGTTCCTAGACACGAACCTTACATATGAACAGTCACTGTCTTCTTATTAAAATCATGTCTAGAACTTAAGTTTCAGTCTTGCAGGGACAGAAATAAGCCTGGCCTAAATGACCAGAAACCAACCCACGGCTGCCAAGCCAGGCCTGCCACAGCCACCCCACAGAACTGGGTGCAGCGCTCGGAACGGCCACAGAAACCCAAATTCCTCAGCTCACCTGTTCAGCTGCCTAAAGTTTAGAGATTCGAGTGACACCTGAACTCTTTATAAGACATTCAACTATGTACACAAATTATTTTTTATCCCTTCTCTCACTGAAAAAGAAACTTTTCCTAGGTTTTGTATCTATGGGAATGGTAAGCCAGGAAATTTTGCAGATGTAAGGATTCCATTTCTTCACACAGAACAGGGTTTATTTTTTATAATAGTATACTATTTTCTGCCCTTTTTTAAATCAGTTTTTTATGCTGCCTCTACAAAACCAGAGTAAAAAAATATACCCCTTTCAGTTCAGTTCAAATCCCAGTGTGTTCCTCCATCACAAAAACATTCTTTCTACAAGGCTTTCAGAAATATGAGTCCCAGTGCACCAAGATGTATTACATGGTAATATCGGAGACTGATGAAGTGATTTAGTAGATTTTCAGTCATCTCTCCCTCCCTCTTTTCCAGCAAAAAGATTTTATCTCTTCTTCTGGCCTTTGATCATGGTGGTGATGAATTACTTAAACAATTACACCAAAATTAAATGCAATTTTTCTATCTGTTCTTAGTGCAAGTCAGAGACAAAAGAGTTACTGTTTCCCACTTTCTACATCATGTTTCTGTGGCAAGGTTATAAAAGGACTTAGTCTGGTCAACATTTATATTAAACGCAGAACTGTTTTCTCAACCCTGAAAGAAACCAGAAAAAAAAAAAAAAAAGAAAAAAACAAAGACAGGAATTCTTATCACTGAAAGTAGTAAATATGAGTGTGGTATCTCCTTTAAGAGAAGCTGGATGCAATTTCAATATTAGAAATCTCAATTAAAGAGTACATAATCAAATGTAAAGAGTTCTAATCCAGTGACTGCATGATAAAAAGGGCAGATGGAATTTGTTTGACATGACAATTTTCTGTTATTGTTTTGGGACTACAACAAACCTACACCTAAACTAATTGTGCCAGGATGGGTAAGGTTGTGCCAGCACCTTCCTTGTAAACCTTTTATCCAATGGATTTATTACTAAATAAGAAGTTTTTCAGGGGCTGAAACCTGGCATGAGAGACTGCATTTATCTTCAGAGACTTTGAAAAAGAAATTCAGCTCGTCTTCATGGAAGGAAGAAAATTGCTGATTTGGGATACATAACCTTCCACTGCTAATCTTACCAGCACCATGCATATTCTCCATGCTTTAAAAAATACAGGGAAAAATACTTCGTGGATGTAGCTTCATTTTAATTTAGAAAAAACAAAAATCCCATGCAAGCCACCTTTTCTTGTTATGGAGACTTTAAATTTTATAGAACATATGTAATGATTTTTCCCTGACTATCCAATAGAGTGCCATAAATAGGCCCTAATTACACCCTCTGGTTCCACAAGAGACAAAAACAGTCTATGAATTACCCAACACATATTTATTTTTAAAAAACCCCTCTTGTGATATGCATTTATTTTTCAACGGCAGCAATCATGACTAGAAAGAAAGGCACCCTAAACAGAATTTTTTTAAACTGCTATATGGCAAAGAGAACAAAAAAGTATGAAGTCAAGGGAAGGTTCTTGAATTAGACTGGGAAGCATCGTGAGTCCCTTAACTAATTGTAATATCCCAGGGAATCCGGGATGGCCCAAAGCAGGGGCCTGGCCCCTGGTGGTAACTCCCAACCACAACCACATCGGCAAAACAGTGCACAGCCAAGAGGCTGGAAGCTGAGCACTTCAAATACAGAACAAGCACTGAAACGTCCATTCTGGGAAAAGCCTGCTCATCACACCAGCTCTTCATGTAGGAGCTAAGGCAAACTGAATTTAATGCAAAGGTGAAGAACCTGTGACAAAGATTGGACAATGCACCATCCTTTAACACACCAAGTTATCTGAAGCTTGTACTCTTAGTATTTCGCAGGATTTGTTGCACACTGGACTTTCAGAGGTAGTCAGAAGAGCAGCTCATTTTTTAAATAATTTGGCTATTCTTCAGGTATTTGACAGTAATACTGAATCATATCCTGTACAAGCCTCACATGAACATTTTCTCTGAAATTAGATTCAAAACATCTTAGATTCAAACACTCTCTACACTGGAGACCTCAAATTTAGCTGTGTTTTGTCGTTTTTTACAAACACCTATTGCCAGCCCTGCCAACTCATATTGGATTAAACAGCCACTCTGGCTTTTCTCTCACACCCCCTATCACCACCAGCAAAGGTCTGAGCCTCCACAAGGCACAGCTGCAAATTCATTATCTTTAAGGAACACACATAAAATGACCATTTTCTCAATATTGTTCCTCATGGACAGGTCTAGTGCTTTCCATGCAGTTCAGAGATGCAATAAAACATTAGTACACCCTTCTGCATTGCAATTCAGGAGGAGGATTCTGGTACCAGTCATCAAAAAACTCTGGTCAGCTCTTCTGCAGCTTTATCACTTCTGTGTGCCAAGAAAAGTAAAAATAAAATAAGTTCATTTTAAAAATCAGCTACTTGAGTCAGTAATTCAGCAGATACAAGCAAACAAAAGATCTGAAATGTAGGAGTTCAGTTTTAATAAAGACACTCCTTTTAAAGAGCAGTTCCATGCCTCATCACCCATTTCAGCCTTGTGACCCATCTATCGGAACACAGAGAGGAGATCATAGCCCTTCAAATAGTTCAGTGAAGGCTTTGTACAGCCCCTTCTCCTTCAGTGAAAGTCCTCTCTAAAATCTTTATTCTTGTTCAACTAGATAAAGGCTTGGCCTTTTTCTTTCTAACTTTTTTCTCCTCTCCCCATTTCCTTATTGTAAACACACATTTCAGAGAAAAGAAGACATTAAAGAGGAACAACAGAACAGCAATGACTACCTGAGTACTGCTTCATATGAAAATGATTTTATAGAATCAGACAGTGCCTGTTCTCCTGAGTAAATAACTGGACCCATGCCACACCACACAGGATATTAATGTTCTTTATGAAGTGGAAAAAGACTCAGATGAGGCAGACACAGAGCTATCAAAAGAAACATGCA
Organism: Oriolus oriolus; assembly: GCA_013400235.1. Classification (NCBI taxonomy): domain Eukaryota; kingdom Metazoa; phylum Chordata; class Aves; order Passeriformes; family Corvidae; genus Oriolus; species Oriolus oriolus. Next base: position 576,777 of record VXBT01005579.1, read on the forward strand.
TTAGTTTTGCTTCAGGATGGCATGTCAGAATCTGTAAACCCCTTCCACCTCAAAGGGCATTCACCCTTCCCAGTTAGGACATGTGTGTTCAAGGCTTTGCTCAAATGAAATGTCTCACACTGTCTCTCCTCAGCCTTGTTTACCCACCTGGTGAGTCTCCTTTCTCTTCCATGCCCTTTTGCTGTACAGCACCTGCTCCCTACACCAAATTAAGTTTAAGCCAGTGAGTCTGCTTAACCAAGCTTGGCTCAGCTTCTCGAAAATAGCTCTTCGTGCTGTACCCTTGTGCATTTATCATAAAGTGTGTGTCCACATGCACACACATTCTTCATATCTTAAAATTTAAAAAAAATTTACAGTTCTTATTCATGTCAAGCACTGGCACATCACATAAAATTCTCCCTTTGCTGTCAGAATAATTTTCTTCATTTAACTGACACACACTAACAAATTAAATCTGCATAGGGAAAATAAACACACATTTTACTGCAGAGAATAAAATGAGAAATTATTCTAATTTGAGATTTTCTTTTAATCTTTTGTAACTACAGTAATTCAATCCCACATTAAACAAGCATTGCTTCTGCAGCATATTCCCTTGCAACAAATACTATAATCAGAATAATATTGTTCATAATGAACACAGAAGAATCTTCAAATTGTCTCAGCACTGGGCCACCAGCACCCAGAGAATTCTGCTGGATGTTGGAATCTGAGTCCTTTGTCATTTATGGACAGAAATACTATTTAGAGCCGCCAGCATTAAGAACTCATTGTACTGGTACTATTTAGAAATTTGGTAAGAATTTATGTGCCTTGAGAGCTTCTATTCACAGAGGAAGAAAAAACAGTTAAAGCTGATGTTTGAAACGCATGTAAACACAACAAAATAGTGGGAGACTGACATGACCTACCCACGTGTATATATTGTAAAGATTTGCATATTCAGGACCCCACTGCACAACATTCCTGATGTAACTCCACAGTAATTCCTTTCTATCCTCTACCTCTCCAAGCACGGCTGCATAGCTGTCATTTTGTATTCAAAATTATGCCACAAGGGACACAGTTTCTCTGTGTCTTCAAAAGCAAACCAATTTAGTCTAACAGAGACTGGGGTGGCAGGAAGAAGTGGGCCCTGCAGTGCTCACTGCAGAAGGATTATATACAAACGTGTTCCCAAAGCTTTGGAAGATGAAACACCTTTAAAAGACATTTCTGGGAAAAGGAAAGCAGCATATCTCTAACACATTTTCAATGTCTCAAAAATACTAACAAACAAATCATTCATCCCCAGCACAAAATTTCCTGGAGTTCCCACAATTGCTGCCTTTAGTGTGAGGGAGCAGCAGGACTGCAGACAAGGGAGGCAGGAGCAGTGCCCTGGCTGATAAGGGGCACCACCCCACGTACCTGAGCAAGCAGAGGAGAGCTGGCCAGGAGCAGCAGCCAGAGCCAGGCACACGCCAGTGCCACCACCCAAGGCCAGGGAAGTGCAGCAGAACTGGGGGCAAGCCAGGAAGCCAAGTCAGGGAGTCAGGAGCAGCGAGGCAAACAGCCCAGAACAGGCAACAAAGCTCAGGCAAGCTCCCAAGCAGAAGCACAGAGGTCTCTGTCACAGCTTCACAGTGCTCCTCCCGCAGCACCTGAGCTAAAGCTTCACAGCTGCCCCCCAGCAACGCTGCCTTGGAATCCAGGCAGGGGAAGGGGTTGCAGTTAAGGCCTGACACCTACTTATTGAAAGCAGGTGTGTTGTAGAATCCAGCTGAAGTTGGCAGCACCAAGTTACTGGCTGTTACCACACCTACTTCCCTGAGTTTTAACTAGCTTGAGCTTCTGGAAGATTACAAATTTTGAAATGCTTTTATCGCACTAAGAACATCAAAATGACTGATAAGATGCAGGGATTCGTGAAGCCACATGTAATGAGGCTCTGAAGATCATGAGAAACTGATTTGAGCGGCACAGTTTAAAATGTCATTGGATTGTTTGTGACAGTTCTTTCTGATCTGACATGGTGCATTCGGGAGACACATTCATAATGGAGAAAATGTAAGCATTATATATATACACATACAGAGCTCCCTACATGTATAGATAGTAGAGCTCCCAGATTTCTCTTGCTGCTAATAGTTTTAAATGTATATCATTAAGATAATTTTTGTCTTTCAGTTTATATTGGTCTGCTAGGGGTGTAGAAAAACCTCTTGCAGACACAGGACATCAGTTTGGTATCCTGAAACCATTAGTCTGGCATGTTTAAGGTGTGAGGAATATGGTTAGCACTCACAGCATGTTTGTTCTGCCACCAGTGCTTCAGTTAGAAAACAAAACACCATTCTTAAGCTCGAGTGCTCATTACTGAGTTACAACCTTTGCATCCAATGTGAGAGGCTATTACTGCTACAGGGTACTAAATCTGCTGTGGCTCAGTGGAGAAGTGAAATTGCAGTTACTGCAAACTGCATCATTCAAACCACATAATTCTAAGTGTGAGCAAGAGAATGTTGACATGATATTTCACACATTTTCAAGCAGAGAGCTACAGATGTTCTCACCTTACAGCTGAATTTGCCAGGAGTAATGATAGAGAGGGAACACCTTGCTGTACTCTGCCTTTGGGTTTCTGCTCTGAAGAAAATACATCTTTCATTTTTTACATGCCACAGTCTCACACAAAGTTGCTTTACACTGGAAGTATTCATACTTTGCTAACTACCTTAAAAAGTCACTCAATATTATTAAGTGCTCATTTAAAGTAACATTTGTGATCTGCCAAACTACTTAACAGCATGCAGTAAGAAGTTTTAAGCCATTATCAAGCTTGCAGTTACATATAATAAGGAGGATGGGTTTAAATAAAAATCACTTTCAAGTAGAGGAATGATTAATCATTGCTATTCTCTCCTTCGTTTGTATTCTTAGCAAAAGTTGTCAACCTTTGTCCCAGCATTAATGGTGAGTTTTATGTGACTGTACGTGGTATTCTTAAACTTGATTAATTAGCAAGGCCACATTTTATTTGAAAGTGCAGAATGGAGTCACATTTTCATTCAGTTCCCTAGGGAACTAATTATAAGGTCTGCTCCACATACATCACAACAATATCTCCTATATGGCACAAGTAATTATTTAGATACTGTAAATATCCTTCCAAATACTTAAAACAGAACAGCTTCAGCTATTTTAAAGTTTCAGTAGAAACTGGTGCTAGCCTCAGCTGGGAAGTTCCAATATTCCCTGCTCAGGAAAAACAGCAGGTACTCAGCATCATGAAAATGTAAACCCTCTAATGGGAATTTATCTGAACCAGTACAAAGGAAAAAGATTGAAGAAAAGGAGAACATAGTAGTTAAGATTACACAACCCCTAAAAAAAAAATGAACATAAATGTTTAACAACCCAATGATGTTGTTTTTTCTCCCTTAGCTCCAAGGCAGCAATCAATTCTTTCTGTTCTCCACCCCCAGTACACTGGAAAATGGCAGTTTTGCTGCATTAAAAATCAGAGTAGAATATGCAAAAGCCCATCTCTTAGAAAAGGAAAAAATCCTTCTTTCCCATCTTGCATTAGCCGTGGGGCAGGGGCAGTGGGCTAGGGAGTGGCAATGGCTCACTAGTCATATTCCAGGAGCTTTGGGAATGGAATCTCATCATACTAGATGTACAAAGACATCAAAAGAAATTTTGCAGAAGTACGAGACATCTCCTAAACTCTACACCAGAACTGGGAACTCAACTGCTACGAAACTGCAATTTATCACTCGGAACACACAGAAGGAACACAAACACTGCCTTGGAAAGGGGCAGAGTGGCTGCAAACTAGCTGAGGAGCTACACCAAACATCAGTTCACTTCTTTTTTTGGCTTGTGGAATTCTCAACTTGCTTAGGCTGTGCTCCAATTCCCAGGATTTGCCCCTAAAGGCAAATTTTAGAGAAAAAAAAAAGGCTATTTGATTGGCTCCAAAGCTCTTCTAAATTGGATGATACAGTGCACATCAAGCAGTAGAACAGCTTCCATAGCAACACACACTGCTTAGTTATTTCTAGGGCATCTGTCAGTGACTCTGCTCCCTGCAAACAGTTGCAGGGAGGGAAGGTTGCTCGCAGCCTTGTAAACAGCCACCGTTATTGTGGAAGCGTATCTGTATTATTGTCTGAGTGCACCTCGTGAGGGCAGGCAGCAGCAAACTGCTTTTCCAAATTGATTATAATACAGATTTATATTTCCCAGCATCTCCCAAACAAAGACTTCAGTGCAGTCTACAAATACTGTAAAAAACACCTTGCAAGAGCCCAGAATTATAGATTAAACTTTCTGAAGCCAGAAAAATAAATTACACAAGATCATGCTACTTAGAAATACACACCAGCTATGTTGAAGCAGAAGACAAGTGCTTCCACATAGGAAAACAGTTAAATATTTCTAAAATTTTCCCCGAATCCACTTCTTCTGAAGGCACATCATATAGGCAGAAGTAGTAATTTATCTCACCTTTGCAATATAGCAAAACAAACTAAGAATATAACCTGAAGTCCAACATGCATGCCAAATCACAAAAATTTGTGCCATTATAATGCTTTAGTTGAAATTACTCTGTTTCATCTTTGAAGATTTTCTTATGTTAGTTCACAAGTTACACAGTATCTGTAGCCCTCCTTATTTTCATCACCTTGGAAACACCATTACATGCAGGAAAACAAATACCAGAAAAATAAATATGGATTTATTATTTACAATACAAGAAATTTTTAATCCCTAATCTTCTATTTGATATTCTTAAAGAATTTTACAATAACTGAGACAATCTCTTCTGTAGCTGAGTAATAACAATTGTGACCACGATTTTGAAGATTATGAGTTTAGATAAATAAACAGATGCGGGTTGATAAGTACCTACCGTTTCCCTCAACAACAAAACCACAGGACTTGTGAAAAAAAAATGGATTGAATTCAAGAGAAATGTACTTTTAATGTTAGATACCGCTTATTTTTAAAATGTCTGAAATGGAAATATAGGAGAAAACAACAGGTACTACTGTTCTAAGTAACAGCTCTAGAAAATGTCAGCAGCTACTGAAATCATTAACAATTAGCACTATAATTCACAGGAAGAAAGTGTAACTGCTGTTCTCTTATTATTTAAGGTTTAGCTAAAATAAACTGATAGCTGGATTAGAAGTAGTTTGATCTAGTTTTTAGTAAACAACACTGAACGAGTGGCTGAGAATACACATCAAGCACGCAGTAGTTAAATGCTTTTGTCTTTGGGGTATTTTGGAATCCACTACTATATTCACTGAACAGTGAGTCAGAGGAGAAGATACAAACTGCTCTGCATCCGATATAACAAATATATTAACAAAGAAGAAAATATAAAGGAAGAAAAAAATACTTTAGCTGAATAAGAAGAAAACTCAATTTTTTGTTACTCACTCTTTGTCCCAAACAGCCAGTGTGTGTTGACCGTCAGGATGTGCAACAAGCTTTATTTAGTTTTATTTGGCATTTGTAAATATATTTTCTGGCATTTGGAAAGAGCAGAATTTGATGGGGCTTGCAGAGAGCAAAACTTTGTAGGACTCTACCAGTGTTCACTATTGCAATTAGTAATTTAATTTTTTACTCTTGCTTATGCCAGGGTTGCTTATGGCCTTGGAAATAGTATTCAGGGTTCAGTAAAAGGGAGAACACCTGCAGAGCTAAGGAAAGTGGAGGACACCAGGTGTGAGGACCAGAGAGAAGTGTCACAGAGGGAGACACTTAAAATAGGTGAGGGTAGTCTCATTATGGTACACACTAGTAAAGTGCAGAGCCTATGAGTTAATCTTCTGCTATCAACAGCAATTGATGAAATCAGCAATGGATGAAATCAGCAATAAAATGCAAGTCTCATCTCATTAGATCGCTGGCCAAAGGAAACCATTGCTTACTGCTGCTTCATCAGCTCCAGAAGCAAAAAGGGTTGCAATGGTTCTGCCCTCAAACACATGGTAAATGAAATAGGTGCTTAATGCAATTTGAATGGTTGAAAGGGAACTCCTTTTTAAGTATTGGAAAACATAAGCAAAGGTATCTTAGGGGAAAAAAAGGTTATGAAAGCCATGCATGCGTACAACCATACACCAGCTTTATTCTCATCTGTACAGCTGTATGCCAGCCCTATCAGCCTCCTGCATCACATAATAGACCAAGGCATCTGCTCCAGAAGTTTTTCCACGAGACCAAATTTCCAAATGATGTTCAAGGCATGAGGTCACACAATGCTGATAACAACCAAGCCAGACACTCAATAGTTTTCTCACCAAATAAGTGTCGTTCAGCCTCAGCACTGACAAAACTGAGGTGGAAACTGTCTCCAGTAAGGTCATTTGAGAGGTTTATGATGTGTTTTGGCAGCACTGCTCAAACCCAGCCCAGGTTGCTACTTGGATCTGTGCAAAGCAGGCCTGCATGTCCTCTGAGAAATGTGAGCAGTGCAGAGCCATGGAATTGGTTGCACCATCTGAGAATCCTATAAAACCTGCACCTTCTGGCTTAGCCTGAACCCTTACCTGGGATCACATAGTTGTTAAGTGGAATAACGAAGAATTATTGCTACTATCTACCCTAGTTTGTAAGCACAGGCAAGCAGTATTGCACGTCCAGCTCTGAGCTCTCAGCAATCAGCCAGAGTCAGTGAGCGGAGCTACTGCAGAACTGGGTAAAAGCTACAAAATTGTGAGTCATCTTTCAAGCATAACATAGATTGTATATAACCACAGCAGATTTGAAAGGCTAAATCAGTATGTATTAGCTGTTATAACTCACTGATTGCTGTTAGGAAGAAAGTTCTTATTTCTCCTTTGCCTATAATTTACCTATAATTCTGCTGTTCCCTGTGCAAAAGCTTTGCCATTCCCAGCAGCGAGCTGGTTCAGAGAAGGGGATCAGGACGATGTGTGTCAGTTGGGGTGAGGTTTCTCAGTGTGCTCCTCTGCCCAGATGCTCTGAGGGCACTGGAGCAGCAGAGCCAGCCCAAGGAAAGTAGCAGGAGAGGGCAGCAGGCACTGCCTCAGCTTAGCTCCAACATCCCACATATTCACAGCAGAATTCTACAGGAACAGCCGTCCTGTTCCACACTACAGAAAGTAGTGTGATAGCACCAGAGAGCAGATCAGAGGCATTCTCTTTCTTTGGGAAGAAAACAGGCAGCTCTTTCAAACACCTACCAGTGACTTTAGTATTGAAATGTTTTCCTTACAAAATCCAGCATGTGATTCTTTAGATCATGGCAGAGATAGAAGCAGTAACAAACCAACATCTGTAACTAATGGGAATGTTTAATGCAAGCAACACTTTCATTAACTGAGAGTCAGTCTGTGCTCTTTGTAGCTTAGTTTTCACTGGTAAGTGTCTCTAAAATAAGGCAAATTCTAAATTCGCTCATAATTCAATACAAAGATTCCAGACCAGGAAATTCTCCATATGGTCTCTACATATTTTTTCTCAAATCTCACTCAAGCTCTAAAATAAACCTTTGTTGTGCACAAGCTTCACGTTGGCTCCTTGAACAGGACTGGACTTCACTCCTAACTAATAATGTCATTGCTATCATGAAAGGCAGGACAGAATCTCTCCCTTTTATGCTTCCAGTTTTTGGCAAAGCTAACAGGAAAAACCATAGGAAAAAAAATAAATAATAGCTGAATCCCTAGTGTAAAATAAACTGCCATAAATAATTTTACAATATGAAAACTAATTTAAATTTGGCCATACTTCTGGCAGAGCAGTGTTCTGTTTACAAAACTGAGCGCTCTACACTCTACTGTGAATGCTCATTTAAATTTATCTGAAAGAGGAAGGTGAATCCAATTCAACTTATTTTCATGCTGTGTTAGTTAGCTTTCATTCACTCAAGAAGCAGAGATAACAGCATATACCTTCCCTGGCACACTATGAATTGCAAATTATTTATCTTTTTCATCAGTGGCACAAACCAACAGCAACTAAAACAGGGACTTATTTACAAGCAGGCAGCAAGTCCTGTATCTTCTGTAAAACACATCATGTGTGCCAAGGTACAGGGAAAAGGACGAAATGGGGAACATTTCTCCCCAGTTTCACATAGTGAAGCAGGTCACAAAACAATTGAAACATTCTAATTCTCACTGAACTGACTGAAACTCCTTCAGTTATTTCAGGGTGATAAAAAAAAAATTGCAAGCATCTTAAAAAAAATCCAATGAAGAATTATATCATGTAGTCAAAGTCAATTAATGAACAATAAAAAAGGGTCAGAATATTTGAGAAAAAATAGTTGAAATAATTCTCTGCTTTAAGGAAGTGTCTTAAAGTTACCAAAACCTGAGTGTTTCCAATATCTCGCTTTCAATGCACTTACAATGTAGTATTTTTGGGAGAACCAAAAAAGAAAGCCTTACACTATTCTTTTAAATTTATTTGTATACTTAGAATGAACCAAATTATCTCATTGAAACCCTGATATTTCTTTCCTGCAGCTACACCAGACATGTCAGAATCAGAAAGTATGCCAGCAGAACCCAATTCAGAATTGGTACTTCTTGTGTAAAACTGATGAATCTGTATCTTTTTATTCACAGTACCAAGACCCCTATACAAGGGGGTTTAGTCTATATACAGGAGCTTAATAGGTATAAGGTGGTTAACAGATGATTTAACAAGAGTGTTGTTGTGAAAAGAATGCCAAAAAATAAAAATCAACTACTCCTACTGACGTTAGTTACCCAAAGCAATAGTCAAGTTTTGCCATAATCGCTAAGATACATTAAAGTATCAGGAATTCCTATTTCAGCAACCCAGGTGCACTCAGCTACCTAAAATACATCCAAAGTATTCTATTTGTCAGCAAATGTATGTCCTATTACATAATTTAAGATGATGGACAAACTCTCATGGATGGAGAAGTAAGGTGATGAAAATATTCTCTAATGTACAGCAATTAAGCCTGCTCAGATTTAAACATGTATTGGAGGCTCACCAGGATATTGGACATTGCCCTTGTGAGAGCAGAAAACATTGTTACAGCATCAAACAATGATGCTTCCATATAAAGGAAAATATTTTTAATAAAGTCATCCACAACACCTTTATGCAGTCAGTTATCAGTCCAAAGCCAAGATAAAGTGTAAGTACAATGAATCAATATTTTAAAATATAACATAAAGCCCATAAGTGTTATGAAAAGAATACTGTCACCTCTTTAATTCAGTTGAAAGTCAAAACCAGAGAAACACACCTACAAAACTGGCCCTGGTGCAAGACTGACTGGTGAAAATAAACATATTTAGCTGCTTCTCAAGTAGAGACAGCAATTGCCCAGTCCCATTGTTCATAATCAGCTGCAAAGACATTAGAACCATCAGGGAACAAAAACAGCAAAGGAGAAATGCCTCAAATGATAAAACAACACTTCAAACTGCACTGTTCTATCTGTGTTTCAGTAACTTTTGTAACTCACTTTGATTTGGAAGCATCATACACACAGGAACAGAGTCAAACAAATGACAACACTTAGAGGACATGAACCCAAAGAAAGATCAGGTTACCTGAATTCAAGATTTGGGTCACCTGTACAAAATGGAAACAGCAGCAAATGTCATCAATAACCAAAAAATTGTCAGGCAAACAATGAAACTAAGAAAGGACAACCTTAAAGCAGCTTTCAAAGAAATTTCTTGTAACCAGATTGCAAAGATGAAAAGGTTTTTTCCTCCAGTTAACTTAAACTGAGAGAGATGAAGGGGAATGACTGGAACTGGGAAAAAAAAAAAGAAAAGAAAGAGGGACAAAGTTCAGAGACAGAATCAGCTGGATACCAGCAACACTGGAACAAGAAACAGACATTCCAAATGATCAGAAAATTAGATTTAGAAACAAGAGAATTTGTATTTGTATTGCAAGTATTTCTAAAAAGAAAGAGGCAAGATAAGGAAGAAACACAAGGAAAATTGACATTTTCATGATGCTTTCTCCAAGACTAAGTTTCTTTTTTATTTTGAGAAACGAAAACTTCAATAAACACCCGTTAGAACCTTCTAGCAAAGCTGTCCAGAAATAATCAGTGTTTCTTATTGGCCAACTAGATATAGCTAAATGGTCCCTGATATTTACTATGTCTTCAATACCCTAAGTAAACACCTACTTTTTATATTTTTACTCATATACAGGGCACTCTATAGTCTCCAGGAGTGATGTTTGTTTTTCCAGACTAAAAATCCAATTGTTAAACAATTCTCCATCTATCAATAAGAGACAAGAAAAGATACAACTTTGCTGTGCTTATTTGAAGAATGAGTGAACTAAATGATCTTGCGATTGGAAATAATTTGGTAGATATATCATGTAATTTACAATATTTCCCATCCACAGCACGAAGTCTAGGTCCTCCCAAACACGGATACAATCAGGGACCAGTGTATTACAGCAGTCTGTAACTGAGGTCACACTGTCACCTCTCAGTGGCTGCAGTGGATACTCAGCACTGCCCCACAGGAGCAGCTGTGCAGCCACAAACTCTCACCAACGCTGTAAATGCCCACGACTGGTGCGTTTCCCACCCTGTTTCGGCTGTAGTTCAACAGACAATGGAGTCTTTTTACTTATCATGGAGGGAGACAGAATCTTCTGGTAATTTAAAGAAAAATTCATACAACACTTAAAAATGTTCAGATGATCAAAATGTCTAATACAATTTTACAAAGGAAGTATTTAGAGAGCAGAAATGAAAGAAACCTGAAAAGAGTCTGGCATTGTGATCTCGCATTGCAGGGCATGGGATGTACCTTCCCTTCACTTTTGAATGTCCATAGAAAAAGAACTATCAAGTCCAAGTGGCAGAAGATTAAAAAGTCATCTTGAAAGAAGACTTTTGACACTATCTCAAAATAAAGAAATAAAAGGCAGTTTCTTAACATGCTCTCTGGTTTAATGTTTCAATTCTGCAATGTTCTGCTTCACTGCTACTGAGTGACAGAAGAGCAAATAACAAAAAGTCTTTTTGGTGTCCATATCTTGACTTTTTCTATATATTATAAGAAGAAATGACAGAGCTGATCATTAAAAATGTTACAATTAAGTCCTGCAGTCACCAGATGTACAGCTGAGAAGTGGGATCAATCCTGAAAATTACATCAAGGGTAAAGAGAAAGAAAAACTGATGAATAAACAAAGGAAACAATTAGGGAAAAAAATGTAGCCTCTTCTGCTAGACTGGAGGGTGAGGAGGGGGAAAAGATGCAGTGTTGTGTTTTTTGAATAATTTCTGTTATGCCCTTTTTTAACTGCAGCTTTAACACAGGCTGTGATATAACTCGTTGCAAATAATTTATTTGCTATTTATCCTGCTTCTGATTAAAAAATAGTGGGAAATATGTAGAATCAGAATAATTGATCCTGACTGAGGCACTCACATGTTTGACAGCAGCCACTTTATGCAAGCAAATCTGGGAAGTGCTTCCTGCTCAGGGATACATGAAACCGCCCAGATAAACAAGGGGAGACGAGTGGAGACATCAGGTGTCAAACAGTTTGGGGTTTTCTTGGTTTGTTACTGAGCAATTAAATAACATTTCTAGTACCCTCCATTAAGTGGTTACCACACAGTTACTGAGTGGCTGCAAATGCATCTACAGGTAGAGAGCACCGGCCTCTCCCCTCTCATGTGGAAAAGTGAATGAGACCTCCCCCAGCCCACCACACCTCTCCTCTTATTTATTTTATTTCTTCATGCACATTGAATTTTAGGTTGCTATTTCAGACTTTAGGAGTTATTGTTCTAAATTCCGGGCCCTTATAAAACACACTTAGCAAAAAAACACAGATAAATTTATATTTTTTGTTATCTTTCTATACTTAAAGATATATTGTCATTGATACTTTTTCTCAGTTATTTATATCATCTATTTAATTAATAAATTATGAACAATTCCTCTTTGATAGGTAGAAATAGACAATTTTAACCAACTGAAAGGACAGGAAGTTTTAGAATAAGACCTGTGGTAAAGATACAAACCAAAAATCCTCAGTGATTCAGTCCTGTAAATATTTGGAATTTTCATTTGAAAAATAGATCAACATAAAACAAAACCATTTAAATGTTTGAAACTTTAAAAAAATCTTCATGGTCTTGCTGTCACTATTTACTATCCCATCCTCCCCCACTGTGCAAACACTAATTCTCTTTGCAGTGTGTATCTGGGGACCTGATACAAAAGCCTGAGTCTTCAGAAGGTGCAGCACGGATTGGAACAGGGTCACCTGTCCCAAGGCACCGTGAATCACCCTCAGCAGAAGAGGAAGAGCTTCACACCCAGAGTCCAAAGCATTCCCTGTGACACCACTGCCTCCTCCCACCTTTGGGTTAAGCACACGGATTGCTGAAACCAGAGGGGAGCTCCAAGGGGCAGGAACATCCCATGCAGATGTGGAGAGCTCAGAAAGCGTTCCACATTGACTAGGGTGGGACAGAGGGGCAGGGCAGAGCGGGCCCCATCAAAACATGATGGATTTTGGAACCTTTCTTTAAATAACAGCTAAAGTGTAGAGCAGAGGTGAATACAACAGACAACTATTCAACGATGGGAAACTAAACTGCAGCCATTTTTCCAGCAATTAATTTTTAGCAGGAAGAAGTTATTCTGACTAAACATAGATCTTTCGAAGTTATTGGAGAAATTATAAGCAAAACAGGCTTACTTTGGTTCTCATTTTAAAGAAAGGTAAGGAGAAGACACCAAACCAGGAGTTACATTTTCTTTAGCAAAGACTTCTTTTGTCATTTATCTTGTTCTGAACTCACTGAAGAAGGGTAGAGGCTGCTGTGAACTACAGCCAAGCAGATCAGAGGGAGCAAAGAGCAAAGGGAGGACTGCGAGCTGCCAAACAGATGGAGCAATTAACTACACTGGGAGAATCCAGTCAAAGCAACCAAGAATAACTAGCAGGGAGCACGGCTTTCAAGGGCATTTAACAGGAAACTTGGCTTTTTTGGACTTTTTTATGCTTTTCTAAGTTGGCATTTTATTGTAGTTTCTTTCTGTTACCTGTTGCCTCTCAACTATTTCAAATCCTCACCTTACTGTTGTAAATCTGGGAAAAGTGCTTATTTCTGTGCTACAAGAAAATGGAAAATCTCCTAGGTTTCTGGTTCAAAATGATATTAAATATTTTAATAATGAGCCCTAGAACTTCAAGTAGTTCCCATGTTGCTGTCAGTCAAGACCCTGATTTGTCTGACCATCTGCTTATTTTCCTGGTCTTACTGTCCTACATCTATCAACAAAAACCATGATCTTTTGGGGCACTGCCTGCAGCTCCTGCTAATATCAGTCTAGATTTATGGAGATCATGTGTTTTGGAGATCAGACAGAAATATTTCCTAAAATTGATAACAGAGCAAACAAATACAGTATTTCATACACGTATTCTGGCAATTTATAAAAATAATGCTGAAACTAGTATATATGCAATTACCTAGAGTGAACTCAAATGTATCTCAGCATTTTCCAGACAAGCAGAAAAATGTACAAAGATGTAAAAATTTCCCAAATACGAACATTCAGCTCCTGAAATGCTAGGCAAAAGTTTAGCCAGATTTTAAAAAGCATGACAAACTTCTGCAGAAGGGTCTTTCATAGCACTACTTGTGCTGTGCAATTTTTCAGCAGACTATGTGAACAAAATTTTGAAGTCATGCAAGAATCCATCAAAACAGATGCTCCACTGGGAAGAAGAATGCTTGGATTCTCTTTCTAGGGCTAGGCCAGACCTCAGATAAATCCTTAATCTCTTTTCTTTCATGCTCATCATCTGTTTTGCCTGCTACAATTGCAGTTATCATATTTCTGCAATGACAACAGACCCTCAAACTGGCCAGAGTCCGTATTTTCTAGTTTGACATTAACTGCAGCAGTAAACAAGGTATCAAGTGCTGATGCAAAGGCAAAAATCTGTAGCTGCCTGACCATCAAAAAACAATCTGAGGGTGAGCAATACTTTTTACTTAGTCTGTTGCAAGACTTGGTGAGATAATTGCATGCACATACACAATATGCAACACAGAATAATCTTTCATCTTCCACATTTACAGGCTTCTTAATTCAAAAAGTTCCGAGTTTTCCAATTCCCTTCCTGCTATGTCAGTTTTACTGTGTGAAAAGATGGAAAATATAGTCTTACATAGAAAAAAGGCCTAGTGAAGAGATAAAATATGCTTTATAGAAATGATCAGACTCGTATGAGCTTCATCTATTATTTTCTAATTAGATGTCAAAGCAACAACTGAAAGAACCATCTCAAGAGGCATCTGAGATCAGGAAGCCAAAATGGTGAGAACAGACAATGGTTCACTAGGTACAGGTTTTGTCAGCATTTCATTCTCCTTTGATCAGATGTTGAAACAAAGTAATCCAGAGATTTATCAAGAGGGGAAATACTGTCCAAATAAATATATTCCTGTGTTGGCAGGTTATCACATATCTGAGAAACTATGTCACATGCAAAAATCATCATACAAGGAGTAGTGAAACTTGCATAAAAAAAAAAAGATACGACAGTTTTTAATTTGAGCAAGAACCTTCCAAATAATGGTATAAATGGTAGTGCTTACTATGTTGGCAGATACTATAAGGATCTCTCTATAATGCATGTAAGATTTGCCATTCTCCTGCCTGAGAAGAACCAATCAGAACAGCTCACAGAGCCTTTCATAAAATTTTGGTGTTTGCCATGAACTTTTCTGAGGTTCCTCAGGCCCAAGTGCTTCTTTTCCAGAAGGCAGATGCTTGTGACCCATTGTGGAGTGTATTTCTAAGTGCCTGTAAGGTTACATAACAAATATGCACGTATTTTTCACATGAGGGAAAGCAAACCTGTTGGTTCTGTAAGATAAGCATTATCAGCTTGCACGGTAATAGGGAAAGGACTTGAAGTTGTCCAGGGCAAAAGCTGGATACCCTGGCGTACCCCCAGTACAGCAGTAGAAAGGTAAACTTATTTAGATCACACCAAGTGATAGAACCGAGCTTTCTGTGGAACTGGAGTCACAAAAGGGTACTACAATAAAAGGCAAAGTTGAAGAAAGTTGTAAAGAGCAGGAGCTGGTTACAGCCTGCCTTCTTGAATATGCATCCCTCCTACTACAAGCTGGCAAGTGAATTTTTTTCTCACAATATGGTGCACCACATGAATGTTTTTCACTGCTGTAGTTTCCTGGAATAGCTCAGTATACAGTAAGATATGGGGCATTGGCAAAGGAAGAGAGGAAAGAGGTCACATTCACAGGAATCCCAAAGTATCTTCACTTCTGTTTAAAATGCTTCAATCTATATTCCTGGAACTGGTCCTGCTAATTAGAAAAGAAAAAGGCAGCATAAAATCCACTTCCTATTTTTTAAATAACCCTTCTTTACAGTGGCACAAATTACTGCTCTTTAATACAGCAGACAGTACAAGGATTTGGTCCTTTTAAATTATGTTATCAGGGAAACATAAATTTAAGGAATTGATATAACCTCCTAATGTAAAGTTTCCCCACTACTTAGCCTGATTTCCTAATACATAAGATATTGTATAAGAGTCAATCATATATGACATTGGTATTACATATTAGCAAAAACTGCTTCTTTTCTGCCTTTCTTATGAAAATGTTTTATTTTTTCAGTTAAAGTAAAAATATATTATCATGACTGAAAGAATAATTTAATCTTAGCAATTTAGATCTAAATACACAATACTTACTAAACAGTGTTATTGGTTATCTACAATTCAGGCATTATATCAGCTCAAACTTTTGTTTCCCATGTGATCATCATTTCTGCAGAGGAATCTGTGCAGAAAGAAGGTGGCTCCCTTGAGGATTTCCTCATTTCTATGAAGAGATGATGTCTTTTTTTGAGAATAATATGAATACCACTCAAAAATTGGTTTGAAAGAAACTTTGAAATTAAGTTGACACCAGTGTCTGGAAAATTGATGTCTTACACACTGTACAAAACACAGCAAGGAAGTTCCAGCAGTGTAAAATGCCAGTCAAACCCATCTCAAGGCTACTTTCTTTTTCAAGCCTTTATTCTTGTTACATATATTTTATAGCTCCTGGTTAAGACTGTGAAGGTGCTGAAGCATTCCAGTATGCAGCAAACGTGTTGCAAAGCAGTAAAACTACCAGTGGCTGCCAGAGCTAAGATAGGACTGACATATTATATGGGGAATTGTACCTTTAAAACATTTCTGTAAGGAGCCAGAACTTGACATCAAATGAAGCAGGTGCTTCCATTATAAGCTCAGATTGGTTTAACAGGATCCTTTTGGGGCAGTTATTTGGCTAAAACTGGAAAATGTCAAGTTCCTCCAAGTTCTCTGCTGATGGAGAAGCAGAGCACAGACACTAAATAGGAAGAGGGAACAAAACTTGACAGAACACTGTAGGAGAAAAAGACTTGGTGCTTTGAAGGAACGCTAAGGAAGAAGAAGCAGGATGATCAGAAAAGTGATCAGAAGTGATGATCAGAAAAGAAGTTCCTCTGGAGCTGTCTGATCAGTGTCCACCTGAAAGCTGTACTTCCACCAGCTGCCTTATTTGAAGCCTTCCTTTCCATTATGTACATCATCACACTGGTGCAGTTAACGTATCCCCATTCCAACATTCAAAATACATTGAAAGTATTCTCAATAAAAGTCAGTTAATAGGAAGGTTATTAAAAAAAAAAAAAACTTACCTTGTTCTGAAATAAGCTGTCAAGCACAAACACAGAAAATGAATTCAAGCAGAAGCTATAAAGCATTTGGATAATGGATCAGCAAAAGAAAAATTTCTCAGGTAAATTACACAAGAAATGGAACAACTAATACGTAAGCACCCACATAGGCATGCCTTAGAATGCACACACTAAGAACAAATATAACCAGCAAAGAAAACAACTGGTGATGTTCAATCTTGTTTTATTTTTTGCCAATAGCAGAATAACATGGTGACAGTCTATATGAGGCACATCTCTTAGCAAATTTAACAGAAAGAACAGGCCCAAACAGATGAAAAAGGAAAAGGTAAACAGCCTGAATCATGATTTTTGAGGAATGTTTTCTGTCATTTACTTACAGAGCCATTTTCCACACATGCTCATGATAATATTCCCTAAATAGATAATGATGCAACTCTATGGGTAAATAACTTTGAGGCATTTAGGAGAAAGAATAATTTGAGCCATCTTATATAAATGCAGTGGAATAATGCTTAGTATCAGTTTCCTTCAGTAAAGTTCCAGCCTAAAAACAACAGAAAATGGTACCTACATCGTAACAATTATAAAATTGAGTATTTGAGAGATTTGATTAAATCACATAGAACACTTTTCCTGATCTGTTATTCTCCTGGCTTTCCCTCCTATTTAATAAGCCAAACATTACCACATTGCAACAACACAAGATTTGGTTGGGTAGAGGCTGTTGCTGGGGGTGTTCCTCTCAGAGTTTGTGCATTAGTTTTCCCAACCATGTTACAACTATAAGCATTTTATGAATTTCCAAATGATTTCCATTCTAACATTACCAGAAGAGAATACTGATGACGAAAGGAATTTTCAACCAAAACCACAGTACAGTTAATCCCGAAGTACAAACACATCCGTGTGTATCTCAGCAAATCCCTGTTTTGTTCTATACAATTTTAATGCAACATTTACAGTAGAGTGTTTCATACAAAACTGTATTCTAATGCAGAAGGGTTGAAAATCCTGTTTATTTGTTTACCTGTTCCATCAGCTTCTGTTCTGATAATCTGCAGAGACCCAAGTTATAAATCAGAGTAAGGAATGGGTACATTTATAAACAACAGACCACACATTCCTGTAAACAGAGGAACCTGAAACCAGGCAAGGTGTTTAGGAGATGGATTTTCAAAACCAAGGCATATCTGGATATGGAAGTAGAAAACTTACCATTCACTCAGCTGAAACAAAAGAGCCAAACCAAAACCAACTCTGCCAGATGAACATTTGAGCACAAAGAAGCTGAAGCAAATTTAGGAGACCTGGTGTAGTGGTAACAGGAATTGAATACAGAAGTGATGTTTGAGTGAGCTCAAGGGTTTGCCTTATCAGTTGCTGGTTAAAGTGCTTTCCACATTATTCTTCAATGACTGAACTATTAATAATTAAAAGACACAAATAGCCAAATCAATCTGAATGCTGTTCTTTCCCATTCTCTACATATCAAGAATCTGCTGCTGTTGCCCAGGCACACATACCCTCACTGCAGAGGCCAGTTTTCAGATCTCCAGTTCACCTGTGGTCACTTGCAGCGGTACCCCTGCACTGTAAGAGAAAGGTTGCAGAAGTTAGAACATATCACAAAAGAGATTTAGCTTTAGGATTAATGAATGTTTCTGATTTTCTCCTTTCCCACCCCCTAATTTTTTACCAGGAAAAGACAATAATAGCAACCATCATTGTAGTTTCTCTATATGTATGAGGAAAATGTTCTTTTTGGCACAAATAGATAATAGACAGAAATAATATTTTTATCCTATAAAATCATAAACTTTGTGCATCTCTTTTATGAATTTTCATCTTATTTAAGGAATTGAAAGTCACAGCAAAATGTGAGTGATTGTATCAGAAAAAAATTATAATGTTATTTGCTATGTGATGTTATAAGAAGCATTGCCCATGCTTATGGGTAGCTGCAAATATTTTTACTAATAGTATTTATAAAGTAGACAAAAACAGAGCTTCTAAAGCTAACATCAAATAAAAAGAAAAAAGCTCCCAACTTCAGAAAGGAAGAAACAATTACTCCATTTTCTGAAATACTGGGAATATCAAACCAATCTAGTAGCTGGTGGTTTTAATTCTTCGTGTCAGAATTTAGAACCATGTAGGAAACAATTTCATGTTTACTGACTTAGAATAATTGAGATTTCTTTCTTCTGGAATCTGTGAAACAGGCTCTATTCATCTGCTTTGTTCCTGATTCCCATTTTTGGGTGGCACAATTTAAATAGTGCATCTTCCACTGACAGGTTCCTTCATACTGACAAGGAAGAAAGTTTCAGTTTTCCTTTTCATTTTTCAGGTCTCCTTATGCTTATTTAATGAAGCATAAATATGGATGGCACCTTTGTCTTTACAGCAGCTGAAAACATATAAAAATACATTCAGCTGCAAAAGCACCTCTTTTTTAGCCAGTCTTTAAATAGTTCCCTTGGTTTCCATTATTTTTACAGAGACTTTTACTTCCTTCACACATGTGAGCCACACCATCTCCAAAACAACCATCCACATAAACTCATCACACTGATGTCAGGAAAAGAAAAAATCACATGGAACACTCAGAACAAGAAAATCCTGCTACACACAGATCCATATTATTATTAACTTCATTTTCACTTCTTATGAGCCAAGTGCTCAAAACTAAAGTCTATATGTCATTCTTTCCTCTATAACTGTAATTAACCTTACAAAGGAGTATTTTAAAGTACTTATTATTTAAAATATTGATCTCTGATAAGTTCTTATCAAAATATACCTAGAAGTACCAGAATTTTATGCATGTGCTATTTTCTATTTCTGGATTGAAATCACTGGGTTTTGTCAGAAATACCTTGTCAAGTATTTCCTGTGCCAATGCCATAGTTCAAAAACTGAGGGCACCCCTAAAAAGTCAGAAAAGATTTTATCAAAATATACAGCTGAAATGTGTGCAGGAGGTCTGCAGGAGACAGCCTGTGCATGTCTTTTTTTAATTTTTGCTTAGTTTTATAGACCTCTCTTTTTTGGTAAACACGCTATCTGAATAAAATATTTCTTATTCTCCTTTTTCCTCATATTCTCCCTCCTATTCTATACCTCATGGCCATCATTTGTCTACATGCAAGGAGATTTTGCATGCAGATCTCTGGGGCTCGGATTTGCCTTTCTACAAAGAGGAGGATAAAATACAGAAAGGAAGGAGAGAAGATAAAGGTCCAATTAATTCATGTTGAGTGAACAGGCAAACAGGTGCAGCTGAGCAGGGATCACCCCTCAAAAAAAAAGTCATATATTCTTTTGGTGACATTTAATTATACTTTTCAAAATATCTCAGCTCTAAAAAACAGGCATTTCATTTCAAAGAAAAGAGAACATAGCAACATCCTCTGTATAAGAGATGAGAAAGCACATCTATGAATCATAGCAGAAAGCCAGCTAACCCTGCAGCAGATTCTTCTGCCAACCAAATCTAGAAAGGACAGAGTTTGAAGGATTTTTGCATTTACTCAAACTAAAACATTCATGAGCCTGCAATATTAACACAACCCCGAGCTGATTCCCAGAGACAGAGCCCCAGTCCTCAGCCGGGACACTCCATTCCAGGCTGACACATTTCATTACGGCTTCGCTGTATTTCCAGACCCTTTTGGGGCACACCAAGGGCTCAACTACAAAGCTGATCAGGGATCCACTGCGCAGTAATGTATATTTTACAGCTGGGCTTTGTGGAAGATGACAGATTTTGTACACTACATGGATTCCAAAGAGTTCCTATAAAGTGTGAAAGAAGAGTAAATTCTAGAACCAGAGGACCAGGTTGCAGGACAGAACTGTCCTCCAAGTCTCAGCCAGCAGAAAATGAATGCAGCATTCAGAGTTCACTGTGGTAAATATAAAAGAAAAAATAGGGAGGAGAGATCCTAAGAAGTTATTTCATCTACTGGGCTGCAAATTCCACCATTCCTGTAGGCATATAAGAAATAATTAGTCCTGAGAAAATATTCCTCCTACTGAAGGCCAACAGGAAAATGATGGGCTCTAGAATACATGTAACAATTAAAAATGTGCCACTTTATCCTTTCTTAATGCTTTCTTCTTCCTTTAGTATTTACCCCAACCCAGTCATTTTCATTACAGCTAATGTTAAGCATAGTTATCAAACCTCAATGCCCACTGGGCAGGATGTTGTAAATCTAGTACATTGCTTCTCAAAAAAACCCAAACAAACAAACAACAAAACAAAATAGGAATAAAATAACCAGACTTCAGGCAAAAGCTCCCTAAAAGTCCTGGAAGAAGACTTAGAAAATCACCGGCTCTTTTTTTTTGTGTCACAACATTTACTGTAATGCTACTTTTGGAGTAAAAGATTTGGAGACATTTCTCTCCTCAAATGAAGGGTGTGTTACTCGGTGACAGCACACATCCCTGGGGAGCCTACAGAGAGCACAGCAGGCACTACTCAGTTATGCTATTATTGCAGGTGGAGCCCAACTGCAGAAAAAAAGTTGCTCCACAACACATCGGGCTTGCCTTAAATTAATTAGGAATACATTTCATCTTGTCTTGGATAGGGAGTTATTACAATTTGTTACATTCAGACAAGGAGCTCTTTGCCTCTGTTCATTTCAAGAACAATCTACACGTGAACAAGTTGAAATGGGCTAGGAAGACTGAAATATAACTCCACATAAGAACGTACCATCAGATCTCAAAGTTATGGGACCCAAAATGAACTTTCATTTACATGTGAATAAACAAACTTCTTTGTTCTACTTAGATAAACCATTACATTCCAATACACGATTTTTAAGCCCTTTGTGTACTTTCAATTATACAGCCTGATAACTGCTGAGATACCTGCAAGGCACCTACATGAACATTTTATTTAGGTGGATTATCATAGTTGATGTTTCCTCCCATGAACTTTGACTTCCCCCTATCCAAAATGCAGGTTTCGGCTTGATGGGAGCCCGTGGATAACAACATGTTTGGGTGCCACAGTGCAAGGCAACACAGCAGGTCTGTTTTGGTGTGTTTGCCGCACGTATAAATACAAGCAGTAAGTACAAGCATCTTTCCATCCTCCTCACAAAACCGCCTTTCACACTTTATTTTCTCTTACTAAAGCCTACTGTTGGCTTGATTGAAGTGTGTAGGTTGCACTATACTTACCTGCAAATAAAGCACCTTCATTTGGTTCTTAAGTTCCTTCAGAAGCTCTCCCTGTTATTACATGCCTCCTTTTCAAATTTGAATTTCACACACTTCACTGCTTTTGTGTTTCATTTAAAGCCTTGTTTATTGGTGGCACAAAAGTAAAGCTTGACTAGTAATGCCTGCCTTTTTCTTTTCATGCTTTCCTCATGGGATGCAATTCTACTCACATTATTGATGTGAATTATTCATTTCTGAAAATCTTTCAAGTAGGTCTGAAACAAGCAGGTTCCTATGCTTTCTACCCTCAGAAGGAGGGAAGAATCATACAGAAGGGTTTCCATCTTTTCATATATATGATTTAATGACAGAATATACATAATCATCTTTCTCAACAGATATTGTTGAAGTCAAAATCTATATCTAGATGGACTAATGTGCCCAGCCAAAATCAGTTTTTCTGTGACAGGATCACAAGACTCTTTCTTTTGACTTCTTCAAATGTAAGGTTGTTTTTACAAAATAAAGACCGCTACTTCTCAAAAGGCTTAAGACAAACATGTAAAAAAGTAAAGCAGGTAAATCAAATTACCTCTATGGCTGATTTTATTTAATATAAAATAAAAATGTATGGATTTGGTACGTATGCTTTATTAGTACTTAAACAATTTTATATTATTTTAAAAATAAATCACTCACTTTACCTGCTTTCAGAAATGTGTAATTAAAGAAGAGACAATTCTACTAAGTTGTTTAATACCTAACTCTGTAACAGAGTTATCCACAGACTGCAAACTCAGTAACTATGTGATCCCCTTTGTTCATGTAGTGTTCAGAGAAGCAATATTTTCCTTTAGTCCTATTTTCAAAATTGGATAGGTCTGTTCACTGTAACAGAGAGCATATTAGATCTTCAGATTATGTGAAAACATAGTTGTTACCTGCTATCAGCTATCCCCTTCAGGTTTTGTCTTTTGGTAAAATGTTTGCCACAGGTAAAAAAAAAAGGGTACAAAATCAACACTGCTGGAACAAGGGGTGGGTTTGGGTTTGGGTATTTTTGAAAATTGGCTTGAGTTAGGCAAAAAAACTGAAAAACTGCTAGATGATCTAGTTTTTATCCTCAGGTACTCCAGGAGTGAATGTGGTTTATATATCAGTTTATATATATCCATATGCACACAAACCCAAAATGATGAGGACTCTCAACACTGTGACTCAAACACTAAGTTGTGCACATCGACTTAGTCATGTGAATTTCTGGAAGTTCAGTCAAATGCAGGTTACTGAATTCTGACTGCCTCTTTTGAAAATTACAAAATTTTGCTTTCCATGCTAGTTTTGCAAGGAAATAAATTACACAGATGCACTGCCAGCCTGTCGGTTCTCATCTCCTCCCTCATAACTTTTGAATGAATTGGCTAATTTTGATCAAATTTGACAAGAGGACCGGGTCTAAAAGATATGAAGTTTCAACAAGTTTCCATGAGAACTGACAGTTGAGTAGGAGATAAAGACTGACATGAGTCTTCCCAGTGAGGAAAATATTGCTGTGTAAGCTCAGCAATTATCTATTATGTTTGACATACCCACCAGTCGGTGATTGTGTATGTATCAGCCACACAATCCCCTTGTGTGGAATTTGGAAGCAATTACAGGTCTCCCATTTCCCTGCAAGCCACAGGCAGGGAAACAGAGGAGTGTTTGGCAGTATATTTTGGAGGTTTTAGCAATGAAAAGTGAATGAAGAAGGGAGCTATATTTTGATTGGACATAACCTCGTTTGAAACCAAGCTTCAGCATATACACTGTAATCAGACAAATTCGTTAAAGTTTCCAAAGTGTTTATAATCATGAACCCACTGTAATCCAAATGAATAAACCCAGGAACAGGTTGGAAACGGTCACTGTGACGCTCACAGTGATTTAACAATGCTGCACACAAGCTGCTCTTTGCATTCTCCAGTGCTGGTTCAAGGAGCACCTCGGGGTGCCAGCACTTGCTCCAGGAGGCCACAGGCAATCACAGCCTGTTTTGGCTGGGCCCACAGGAGCCCTGCTGGGAATCGCTCACTTGGCACTGGGGTTGTTGGGGACACATCCTATGATAACACCTGAGTAACTCGAACCTTTTAGAATTCTTGATACATTGTGAAAGGACTCTTGTACCTTTCCAGGCCTTTGTCTGGTTGATGCTTGGCCCACATCTAACTGAGATGTGATGCTGGTTCCTCGCATCTGCACAGTTCCGCTGATGGCAGCCCCTGGCTCTGAAGGTTACGCTGTGTTTCTTTCCTGTCTCAGCCAGTCTCACCAATGGCACGTAACAAGGCAAAACAAGCTCCCCCCGGTCCTTACTCCTGTTTAGTTTCCCTGCTTATTCAGGAAAAGGATCACATTACCTTTGTATGCAAAGGCATCACACCAGGACCTCGTGTTCTGATATTTTTCTACTATGAATCCTTGATCTTTTCCAGTCATTGCTTCCGAAGACAGTATTGCATTCTGCTGATGAAGTACTTCACTTACATCTGCTCAGACCTAATAAACACTCCAGAACTGGAGGTCCATCAGTGTTACTCAAAATACTTGTTTGAATTATCATTTAGGCAGTCATATCCCTCCCTCATTCAGATGTTGCAGAGCATAAATGGTAAGAAACCATTCCAAAGAAATCTGCATTGCAGTCATCATCAAAGTGAGTAAATAAAGAAAAGCTGACAGGCCCTCACACACAAGGCAAATTGCTGTGATCTTCACTGAGAAAGGTAATGGTTTTCTTTTTCTTCTTTTCTTTTCAGTACAGCTTTTCTTCTAGATTCAGAGGCCTTCATGTTAAATTCAATATTTTTAGCACCCACACGACCATCTAGAAATTGCTGCAGTTCTTTAGCATCTGAGAAAGAAAGCAACGATAGATCACTGTGATTCTCCTGTCCTTGTACAGAATCAAAGAATCATTTACTAATAGACTGAGTTGCTTCCAAAAGCAGAAATCACACAGCTCCATCTTGTGGAAGATGAGATTCCTTGTGAAATGTCAGCTCAGTTAAACTTCTGCCTTTGGTAATGATTTAGCCTTAAATGTTTTTACATAGAAGTTTTATTTACTGCAGGTATTTTCTTCAACATGTACTTTACACAACTTCACCAAGAGCAGGAACAATCTGCACAGTGTTTTTATTTATACTCTCCTGTTTTATTTTATTTACCCATAGCATTCTCCCAAATTGGTCCATACTTTAACAGGTCACATTTGTACCAAGTGGTTCAGAATCAGCTATTTAGTTTTCTTTCTATCCTCTTTCTTTGTCCTGTAAGAGCTTGAACACTTTGCAGAAGTGTCCTTCATGAAGACACCATACATAAGTAGTAAATATATTTGATTTTCAGCCTAGTAGTACTTCTTAGCAGGAAGCATTTTCAGTACAGTTTAGATGACATAAAAATGCAGAGTGGGAGAGTTTGTCTCATTCATGTAACACAGAAATGGGATCTGTAAAGCTTCCATAATCTAATGCCATTAAAGTAAACCACGTCAGAACTACTTTTAGGTCAGATGAACAAGGTAACTTTTCACAACAATACAAAAAAGGTCTTCCTGGGTTCTGAAGACAGCTATGGGATTGGTCCTTATTTCCTTGTCACAGAATCTTCATCCTTTTAAGAGATTTGGAATGGATTGGACGTCAAAAATCAGCACATCACCACATGCACTCTACATAAACCTCTGTGCCACACTACCAAGAAAAATTTAATGTTTACATTTTTGACCATACATTTTACTCTGGGAGAGCATATTAAACCATGTGTATCAACACAGGTCTACAGACTGAAATCCACCAAGATAAAAGTTCCTTGGGCTTTAGTATGGAACTCATTGTAAAAGCTTCACAGCATATTTGGCTGTTTCCAACAACCCTCGATGTTTGAAGAAGGTTATTTCTCATAAACTGCAGTCAAATGTAAAACTTCTCTATCAGATTATCCCAGCCCACATTCACTGAAGTTTTCGGAAAAAGCAGCAGTAATGGGACACATGGGACTACTCACAGATGACTCTGGGTACTCATATCCCATTAATTTTAACTGAAATGTGTGAGTGGTCAAAAATGACCACAAACCTTCCCTCAAGTCTTTTAATTTAATTGAAAGTATAAATGATCCTAAGTATTTTCATATTTTTAATTACTTTTTAATTAATTTTCTGTGTGAGAGCCAGAAGTCCTAAGAGAAAAAGAAAGGAATTGCTCATCGAAACTTCTATCCAAATTTGCAGGATGAATGTCAACATGATAACCAAAACCAGCCACTTAATAAGATACTGGCTTGGAAACAGTATCTTAATAATATAACAGTCTGAGGCTGACTGAATTAATACATATAGGCAAAAAAAAAAAAAAATAAGTGGAGAAAACTCTCCTAAAAATCATCCAAAATATGTATTTTTAACTAGCATTCTGGGACTTGAGGGGAAAAAAAAAACAGAGTAGCATCTTGATTGTTTCCCTGCAAAGGATATTCCAATGCCCTATTGAGATGATTCACCATCACTCCACTCCCCTGAATTCATCTTCCATACTGAGAAACATTATGGCATTCCTCCCTCCTGGTCAAAGTCAAAATTGCAACTTTCCAGGTATGACTGACAAGAAAAACACCTCATCTCTTCTGCTAACCTTTTTTCTTGTATGAAATTTCAGGAACAGTATTGACTGGATTTCTTTTTATTAAGTCTTGAAGTGATCTTTTACTAAATACTTCTCTCAGAAGTATTAGTATTACTCTGAAACTCTAAAAACCAAAATCCACAGAAAGGATGAAGAAAAAAGACCAAAGGAAAACATCTTCCAAGGTTCATACCCCACCCCACTAACAGCTCTCAATCCTGATAAGAAACAGCTACCTCTGAACGTGAGTGGATGCAAGAGTTCATCTTTATCCAGCCACTCTTTGGGCCATATTTCAGAATCTGCCAAGAAGGTTGGTAATTTGTGCCAATCATGACAGGTTTTTCTGTGATATGGACACCGATTCAAGAGATATTGGATTTATACTATCAAACTACTTTGCATCTATATCTAAAGACCCTCTGTATGACTTTGCAACCTTCAGTTACTACCAAGATTGGCCATGTAGATATTGAAAACATATTCCTCCATCACAAAAACACTACATGGTGCAGTTTACAGCTGCAAGTTTCCTTAGGCTTTTCAAGAAAGTGCCAAGAGACTGCTACTAGAAAGACCAAGTAATTTGTCCAATAACACTACAATTATTTAATTCCCCAAAAGCAAAGGATTAAAAATTATGTTAATTAGGGTAAATATTGAGAAATTATTAAAGCATTATTACAAGACAAACCAAACAACAAGAGTTGCTGACTATTAAAACTGCTACAATTAATACTTTATAGCAATACACTGTGTTGAGTATGTTGCTTAGAAACCACATAATTACACGCATTTAATCAGCCTTAACCTATGTATTTTCATTACTTTGATGCATACCATTAAAATTCACATGTTATCAAAACATGGCATTAGAAATAATTTAGTATTTCCTATTTCATATTGAAAAAAATGTATGATTAAATGCTGCCTATGAGGCAGGTCATTCTAGTTTAAAAAAGTACAAAGGAGAGTACAAACACCTGAACCTGCTTATTTCCCAGTCATCTATCTATCTAGTCCTTTTCTAATCCATGTGCATTTTGAATAAGGCATTGAAAGTGTAATCCCAGTTTCCCTGGTTATCTAAATGGAAGATTTGGCTGCAGGACAAATCAAACACCAGCCTTAGAGCAGAGAGAAATAAAAAGTAAAAAGCCTGTAAGACTTTGCAGGTAACCAGTTTTAATGTAAATGCTCTTGTTTTATTATGCATGACTAGGAGTATGATTCTTTGGATTCTAAAGTACTTTAATCAACGTTCAAGGGTTTTTAAGAACCTCATTATGTATCTCTTTCACAGGATTATGAATACTTGCAAATGGGGTCGTGTAGTAAAGCTTCAAAGGCCAAAAAGTTAGATCAAGATATATTTTCTAAAACTCTTCAAAATATTTCAAAATCAGAAGAGCTGCCCAATATATATTGCTACATTCAAAGTATCAGCCTTGTCTCTGAATATTAGCAACACCTATTTTTCATATATACTGTTCTCCTTCCTCACTGCTTTCCTGTGATGATGGTTATGTCTGCACCATTTTATCCAAAAGTAAGTAGTAAGAGTTTCACTCAAATAAAATAAAAATAAAGGTACAAAATTAAAGCTCTGTATACTAAAGACTGAGTTGATTAATTTAACTTAATTTACTAAGCAACAGTGTGCAAGGATTAATAAATAAACTTAGATAATGGTTGAGCACCTCTATGGCAGTTTTGTAACTATCTCTTCTGAGGAGTTTTCTGCTCATTAGAGCAACAAAAAAAAATCAAAATTAAATAATAAATAGGATAGGTCTGCAAAGGCAGAATAGGATCTGAGCAACTACACTGCTTTAAAAAAAGGGTGTAAAGGGACTCAGGACAGAGATCTTTCCATCTTCAGTTCTCTGTCCATAAGTGGCACTACTGGGGGCTCTCTAGGAAGGCAAGAACCAGAATTAAGCACATGGTCTGACAGCAGAGGAGGGGCACATTGTAACATATTGCAGCCCAAAAAACCTTTATAAAGGGGGTACAGTGAAATTCAGACAAAAAATTAGTTCAAACTTGCCTGGAGATATTTCTGAATTGTATCCATCTGTAAGAGGTGTCAGTCCCACCACCTCTCACCTTTCTCAGCCACGCAGCCCCTGGAGAATGACTGGCCTCTATCTCTCACCCCATAGGCATCAGATCTGAGAAGAGCCCTGCCAGGCGTTGTTTTCAGAAGCAAAATGGGTTTTGTACAGCGTGGAGGGGATTGAGGTCTGTGAAAAACCTCCAGAGGGGAGACAGTGGTTGATAACAGCACAAAGAAAGAACAGAAGGCAGATTTGGTACACCAAGAGTGTGTCAAAGGAGGCATAGCAGAAGAAATAATACCCGTAATGAGTTATTAATGGTACTGAAATTGTACCATTCATTTGTTAAAATGAATATGCTTGACTGTAGATTTTCTTGTCAGTCTATATATTTTGATTTTATGCACCACACAGCTCAGCAGTAAATTACTGCAATTAACTTCGATTCCTTAGGATCCACAGCAGTAGCATTTCCACATCTCATGACTGAGTCTAGAATTCCATTCTAAATTCTTATCTAAAGTGCTTGTACAAAGTAAGTGGTTACTTTGAAAAGTGCTGACAAACTTCAGCAGAAATTCTACACAGATCTACTTCTCATAAGAAAAAAATTTCCAAAAAAATCCAAAGAAAATTTAGTTTATCCGTCACAGTGAAGTTTGAAAAAGAGCTGAACAGCTTGAGTTAATTCCTTAACAAACACCTTATGCATTCAGTCACCACTTTTGGATTCCAGAGACAGACAATTCAATGAGAATCTTTGCTTACAGATAAGATGTTTTTCATGCTGTTCCTTTTAAATTTTAGTAGCACATCCACTGTGAAAGTAGCACCATTCCATCTGTGCAACTCTAGAGATTCAGGCACTTTATCTCATAACAAATCTGCGTAGCTTGCTGGTTTTTGGCTGTATGAGTACAAAAGAACTTGACACAAAACAAACTGCAAATAATCAGATGCAAGGTGTAACCCTCTAGAAGAAAATTAAAGCCCTACTTTGGTTAGGAGAAACCACAAATCAAGTGTCAATAGTGGCTGGGCAAGGCAAGAGAGACAAAATATTAGAAATAGGGGGACTAAGAGGTTACACAGTAAAAGATCTGCCAGGAAATAGCAAGTAATAGAACAACCCATCCTCTGAATCAAATTTGACAAAGTGTAAGAAGATTCAAGACAGAGGTTTATTTCTGATGAAGAACTGCAGTAGTTTCCATGTATGACACATGCTCTTCTGGTTTTGTTTCCATAACTTCCCAGTGAGATACTGGGCAGTTCCCACTGCTGAATTAATTTAACTTCCAAAAGAAGTGAGCTTCTTTGATTTGTAAAAGTCACTGTGTGGAACACTTAATTGCTGCTCTATCACTAGAGTATAATTCAGAAAATGATACATGGATAGCAGACATAATGGAGAATTTTGTCATAACTTGGAAATCCTGTCAAGGGTTCATGATCAAAAAGGCAAAAGGCGGTACAGAACCAGACCAAATCTACTTGTCAGTACTTGCTTTTTATAACACAGCAGACTTCAGAGACCACAGAAAGCATCTGATCCTCTTTTGGTAGCGTACAAACAAAAAGGATTTTACAAGCTATGACACCACTTGCTCCATTTGACTCCACTCTGAAGAAGAGACAGGAAAATTAAGCATGTCCACGCAACTCAACCACTTACAGCTCAAACTCTGATCTATCTGCATGAAGTCAATGCCCTGTGAAGTGAAATGGCTGTGGCACACTTACATATTCCATTAGGCTACAAATGTGGGGAGATAATAAAGGTATCTTTTTAATTGCCAAATTATTCACTATGTTTTTTGACAAATACCATGGCTAAGATAGCTGGTCCCTTTCCTGAAAGCACTCAACAAATACCCTTTGCAGCTCTCTAATAAAGTTACCTTGCACCATTCATCTGGTAAATAAAAATCCTTGGAAAAATGAAACAATGGAAGAGCAGTTCCATGCATATTCAGATGGTTGTAATTGCTATGGAAACCATCTCTAGTAATAGTCTTTTGCTTCAGAGCATCAGAGGCAAATCATGATAAACTGACAGCAAAACAAAGTGTAATACTGCCTAAGACTCCAAAGTTCAAAATTCAAGAGAAAATTAAACAACTGCGTAGGAAAAGCTTTCATGTTCTCCCATTTTCCAGGTTCCTTTTGCAGCACATCTCTGTGGATGAGCCCATCGGTATTGATTTCTGCCTGGGCTTCCCAAGCTGCTGCTTAAGTAGCCCTTAGGGCTGGCAGAATTGCTACAGTTGTTACAAAAATGAAAGGATACTGTTTCATTAGCCTAGGAGAAATCCTAATTTTATTGAGAGACATTTTGGGAAACCTGAAAACGTGTAACTCCACTCAAGCAATGCCATTTTTTTTTCAAGCTCCAAAAAGACTGTTAATAGGGTCAAAGAGGGTAATGGGGTCATGGATTCAGAGATCATCAATGATAGCAATTAGTTTTTATGTAAATGAAGGTGGGTAAAATAAGAAACTACAAATTTTAGACTAAAAAGATCTTATTATTTTAGAATATTGTATGCCTTGCTTTCATTTCTATATATGAAATATTCTCAATTTATTTGATTGTATTTGTACTACATGAACGTGTTAATGGGTAGTTCAGAATATTTTCAACATTTCATCTCCTTTCCTTGCAGCAGCCTACCTGCTGATACACCAGAGGTTATCTCCCTACTCTTCCTAATCAACACCAACACCTACTTCTGAGTTTTATCATACCAATTTTCAAATTTGTTTGCTGAAGAAAATTTTAAAATGCAATATGCATACATCTACTACTCCAAATTATGTCCAAAAGTTATCGCTGCTGATGTGCCAGCCTTGATTCTCTCTAGGTACATAATTCCCAGAAAGAATACCAGCTCAAATATTATTGCAGAAATGCATTGCACTTCAAACACTAAACCCTCCTTTCTTCAGGTACACCCATCCCATTACAACAGCAGAAAGCAAAATTCCACAAACCGTTTCATTTATAGACAGCTTACAGTAACAAGTCATTATTGTAGTTGTTTATAAGCAACAACTCCTGCTTTTTCAAAAGTTACTTCGTCTGAAAATTCCACACAGCTGCCTGTAAATGATATTTGTGTAATTAGGGTTTTGGTTCATGATCATCTGAATTTTGCCTTTCCCACCTTTTTTTTTTACTTAGGGTCTTCTAAGCCACAGAAACCAACCAACGTTGCATGAAAAACAAATTCTAGGAAACACCCATTTTCTATGTTACAATCAGTCAGATGGGAGCAAACAATCCCATTTTGTCAAGTGAAGCATGGGATGCAAATCTTGTGCTAACATTGTTCTGATAATCACAAGGCAAACAATAACTGTTCTGACCTGATACCATTTGTTTCAGCATTAATCCACCAACATCTTTTCTCAGAAATGTGAACAGGCAAGACATGAACCTTACAGACAATTCTGTCATGTGGTCACAGCCTTTTCCTGATAGCTATTGCCAGTCATAAAGGTGGATTTATCCTACCACCAAAACATACCCTGGGCTTTCAGAATAAAAAGTGACCAAAATATACAGCAAAGTACATACACAATTAAACACTCTTGTTCACAATCCAAAATAATGTTTGATTCTAAAATTAGTTAAATAAAAAAGCCTTTTTGTTTCTAAAACATAAAACAATGTAACACCAATATAGCAAGGACATTAATTTGGCTTCTCTAAAATCTGCCACTGGGATATCATCAGAGTTACCAAACTAATGTATAAAAAAAGGGCAAGAAACATCATACTTCTAATGGCACTCAGAACATTATGTTGTCATCAATATTTTTTTCATTTAGGGTCAGAAAACATAAAATCTTCCACTAAAATTGAAAAAGCAGATTTGTATTGCCACTACCATACAACAATTCTACACTGGTCACAACGGGGTAAACATTCCCCTTTGCACCATCAACTGCTTCTGCTTTTGTTAATAACAAAGTAGGTTACTTGTAAAATTACTTCTATTAAATGAGCAGCTAAACACCACTGAGTGAATATGCCCATGGTCCTCAGCAATGTATGAGAGACTTGAACATAAGTAATGTATTAAAACCCTTCATCTATCTGTCATTTCTATATATTGCTAAAATAAAGAAACCTCATTGCATTTCATTACTTTTTCATCTAGAAATTATTGAGTTGGATATTCTACACAGTCGCCACCTATATTATTTACATATGGTGCAGAAATGGAGGAGAAAAAAAATCAAGATTAAGGTTGTTCAGGATATTGAAGTACAAACTATATGTATCTTTACAGTTTTAAAACTAACTTTGTAATTGTGGAGAAAAAACCACCACCATGTGGAAATCATTAACAACTGCTTAAGCCTAATTCAGAGTTTACTTAAGATAAATTATACTGAACACACTTGCTGTGATTTGCATGGCAATTACACCTAAGGGCAAAACAAAGGGGAGGAGTTGGTGGTTCCAGGGTCTCCTGGTCTGCACAGAGCCAATGCAGGATGAGAGCTCACCTTTCCCTTACTAATGTTCCCTATCCATCAGACCACAGCCCAAATCAGTTCTTTTATTGCAGTTCATTTTTAATCCAGCAAAAACATGTCATATCTAATTTTTACAATAGCCTCATTGAAAAAGAATAATTAGGTTTTCTTTTATAGTGGTAATATTTTTTTAACTTATAAAGAATGTTCTGTAGACTGTTATGTAGACTGCTGTAGAAAAATCTATTTCAGCCAATTACAAATCGCAGAAAGTGCCCCCCTCAAAACTACATATTCTAAGAATATGAATAAATGCTTCTAATAAACTTCCAGATTATGGAACACAACTTTTTAAATTTCCAACGTATATTTAAACATACCGACAAATATAAACATTTCTAAATCCAAACAACAAACCAAATCGAAGACACAATAAGAAAATCCACAGAGCTGGCAATCTCACCACATTTTCACAGCTGAAAATACGTAATTTTACTTAAATACAAAAGTTTTATATAAGTTATTTAAATATTGTTTTTCTTCTCACAGGGAGGCCTCTTCAGCGCTTTATATGACCAGTAACAAAAGTTTATGACTATGGCACAGAAGAACTGTTACTGTCTTCAGACAAGACTGTTGTCATTACCCAAATGCGCAGATTAATGACATAGTCATGATTTTTGCATTTTTCTCTTTCACAGTAAGGAGCAATAACTCGTAAAAATTAAAATTTAAAAAGAAATTAGCTGTCAAAAGCATACCATAAAGACTAATATTAACATTGCTGATCCAAATAACAAGGAGTGAGCCAAATACTAATCCCCCCTCCAGGGATTTGTTCTATTGCACTACCAGGCAATTAACCTGACTTTCATTTAGTGTTAATATGATGAAATAAATAGATCTTTTAATGCATTTTTAAAATCCACAAGTAAATGTCTTTCTTGGGAGGTTATTAATGGGCTGTACTGACCATCTCATATCATCTATCAGTTTGAAAGTAACTTATTTGTGTGTGTTTAATATTTTATACAGAATGAAACTCCTAAAGTTACTGCAATTGTTTATTACACACATATATAACACATAAGTTTTAATATGTTTAAAATTAAAAGCAAACCTTGATTGTTGGATATAGAATATGTTCATGCACTCCCCTGAATAACATTCTCCTAGCCTATTATTCCCAACTTTAAAACTACATAGCTAATTCTTAGCCAAATTTTATTTGTCCTGTTCCTATTCAAGTTATTTCTTGTGTTTTTATGGGTATTTTTAATATTAATATAGTGTTTTGCAAAGAAAAATTGCACAAAAATACATTGCAAGATTTAGGCCTAAATTCTGGTCTTCTAATGTAAGAAATGACAGCCCTCTGCTGGCTAATAAATGTGTACCCACAAAAAGGACTTCACACAACAGCTTTACATTAATAGCACATTTAGCCAAAGTAAAAATATAGAAAAATATTTTATCTGGACCATTAGGAAACATTGTTTCTACTTCCTGTAGGAAACAGTAGGGCAAGGAAATCGCTGGTTCCTAAGTTATATGGACAAGTCTATAGAATACTGAAATTCCTCAAAGAAGTAACCTTATTGGGCTTCAGTTTTCCATACAGTATTCAAAACTAGTAATAAACGTTAATGGTAATCATTGTGTTAATGTGTAAGGCTTTGTTTTGTTCAATTCATTGACCTGCAGTCCACAAAAATGAAAAGTTGTCCAAAAAAATGCTGATTTTTATGGTCTAAAATAAGTTTTAAATGCAAATATCACAGAGCTTCTTAGCAGCCAGATAAAAACAAGAACCAGAGCATGGTATTTGGTACAACAGTTAGAAATATGATCCAACTTGCAAAGAAAAAATTGTTTAGGTATCATCATAAAGTTTCATAAATATGAAATGTGTATGAGAAAAATCAGGAATAGTCCCCATAGGTTATTAACTTTTTGCCTGTTTTTAAAGGCTTGTTTTCTACTTTGCCCTGAGGACCTGTAGTGCATTTTAAAATATAAGACATATATTGTAAATAATTTCCATTTTTTCTACATTACTTTAAAATTTTCCATAGCATAATTCTGACTGTGTGGCAAATTTACAAAGAATGCTCTGTAAAGTGCCTCTTCATCAGCAGTGCCGACCGGAACAAGTGTGCAGTAAAGGGACGCGTTGGCAGCCGTACACTTTATTTTCCCTCACTTAGAAAAACACCAACACTCAAAGGAGCCCCCACTGCAGCTGCCCACATGTAACAATGTGAAACAAAGAACTGAAAATGTTTATTTGAATATATTTGACAGTTGATTGAATGCCCTGATAACGGCATTTTACCCAAAGAAGACGGTGTTGACAGAGATAACTGGAATCAGCACCAAGAGTGAATAGAAGTGATCGGAACGTTTTCCGGGGGCTCCCAGAACGGAAGGAGCGGCCTGTGCGCTGCCCCTGTGCCCAACAGCGCTGCAGGCAGAGCTGGCGGCCTTCTCCTTCACTTTCCAGACGGGGATTTTGACCCAGCAGAACCGGGGGCTCTGAGCAACCTGGGCTAGAGGGAGGTGTCCCTGCCATGGCAGGGCGTGGAACTGGGAGATATGAAGTTCCTTTCCATCCCAAACCCTTTTGTGATTCCACAATGCTCGACTGAATTGCAGGGGAAGCCTGCGGAGTGTCCTGCATTTCCAGCTGTTTCTGGAAGCAGGTCTGAGGAGTGCCTCACCCCTCTGGGCACGTAAACAGCCTTTTCTGCACGGACCGGGGTGGGCATCAAGGAAACAGCGAGGTGCGGATGCCTCGTGTGAGCAGTGCTCAGCCGAGTTTGGGTTTGGTGAGTAATGTAAGTAAAAAAAATAACGGAGTAACAGAATATTCTGAGTAGGAAGGGCCCACAAGAATCATCGATCCAGCTCCTGGCCCTGCACAGGAAACCCCCAACAATCCCACCCTGTGCCTGAGAGCGGTGTCCAAATGCTCCTGGAGCTCTGTCAGCCTTGGGGCCATGACCACTGCCCTGGGGAGCCTCGTCAGTGCCCACTCTACGGATGAAGAACCTTTTCCTAATATCTAACTCAAACCTCCCCCGAGAGAAAGCCGGGCCGTTCCCTCGGGTCATAATAAACACAAAAGAATTGGAGAAGACCGGCTACCTCGCATTAGCGCTCGGCACACACGCCCCGCACGGGGAGAAGCAGAGGTTCAGCTGGCTGCAGCAGTAGTCCCTGTGTGGGGTCCCGTCCCCACCCGCTGTGGATTTCCATGGATGGACGCGTCCCTGTGGGACCCTCCTGTCCGCGCGCCTCAAGACCCTCGCGCGCGGGGCGGGAAACAGCCCGGGCTGGAGGACTGCGCGCGGGGCCCGGCAGGGGGCGCTGTCAGGGCGCGCGCGCGCGTGCGCGGGAGTGGTGCCGCGATGGCGGCACTGCTGGAGCACGAGAGCCAGATCTTCCTGGAGCTGTTCCACCGCGACGGGCTCGCCGTGTGCGCCCGCGGGCTCGGCATCGACCGCCTGCTGC
Source organism: Oriolus oriolus (assembly GCA_013400235.1). Taxonomy (NCBI): domain Eukaryota; kingdom Metazoa; phylum Chordata; class Aves; order Passeriformes; family Corvidae; genus Oriolus; species Oriolus oriolus. The sequence goes on from VXBT01005579.1 coordinate 613,437, forward strand.
TGCGCTTCCTGCGCCTCTACTGTGAGCCCGCCAGCCTCGTGCTCGTGCTCAACACCAGCCCCGCCGAGGAGGTGAGGGCAGCTGCCAGCCCCCGCCCCTTCCCCTCCCGGCT